>QNUK01000300.1:500000-752500 GCA_013621035.1 Clarias magur
CTACATTTGAAAGGAAAAAACTTCGCACTCCACATGGTTTGTTTTCCCCCTTTTGTCCCTAAAGGAGGTTCATGAAACTCGGTGTCCATGATTACTGCCTACTGCTATCACATTACCCTGATGGCAGTCAGAGAGACTTGCTGATCTACTGGGTTCGGATGGGAGGTGAGCCATTACCGGTCCCTCAGGAGAAAGGCTGATCACAGTGATACAGGAGCTGTCTAGAGACAGATATAGAGATTTGATGCATATATGAGAAATGGGAAGATTCCAAAGGTGACTTTGTCTAAGCATACCACAAATCGAGAAATCTCAATCTGTAGCTTGTTACCACTGATTGCTCATTTATTTTTGTTCCTGTGTGGAGTTGATCGATGGTTTACATTTTCACTGATACCCATTTGGTAATGTTCTTTCCAACATTATGACGATTATTACTGTAACTGCTGCACGATTTGATCAATAAGTCACAAGGTTTGTTTGAGCAAGTCTCAAACATCCATAGGTCATGTTCAGTATACTGTATATGAATTTCTGACCATGCATACATTACTTGTAATAAACTGCAATCTTTGGCAAGTAGATAACTGCATGGGCCCATATTGTGAATTTAGTTTTTAGAATTCTCTGGTATAAAAAGTAGTTCATGACTAAATTAAGTCCTGTGGCTGCATCACACCGCCATTGCCATGCTTGACAGGCTTGCTTGTTTCCAAACAAACCATACTTGTTCAGTCTTTTTCTAATTGTGCTGTCATGGACTTTAATATTTTGCACGCTCGGTGAGGCCTGTAGGGTCTGAGATTTAAAAAAAAATTTTTTTCCTCTGATCATTGCACGGTCTGATGTCGAGATGAATGTGCTGGGACGATCATTGCTGGCAACGGCTTTCCACTTGTGAATAATCTTTCTCACAGTAGAACACTGAACTATAAATAGTTTGGAAATGGTTTTATAACCCATTTTCAGATTGATGTGCAGAAACAATTGCTGCTCTAAGGCCATTGCTTATGTCTTTCCCTCTTGGCATTGTGTTAACACACAGCTGAAAGCTCTAAACCAGCGGAATGCTCTAAACCAGCAAACTGCCAAAACAGCTGCTTTTATAGAGGTCTGCACATCTGCTGATGATAAGTTAATCAAGGGCTGATAATTAACAGCACCTGGCTGGAACTTACCCTCTTAAATCCTGTGAAAGCATTTAAGATGTTAAAAAAAGTTACTTGTCTGAGGTTGTATTTGCCTAATACAAAGACCAATTGTGATCAGGTGATTTATTATTATTATTATTTTTTTTTACACAAAAACACATAGAATTAAAAGAACATGACTTTATCCACCCACCCACCCATCCATTGTTTAAACTAATTTATGAATATCTGTATAGGATAATTTATAATTTCAGATAATACAATCATTTCAAATGAGCCATGATGAAAATTTAAGCAATATTCCTGTCTTGAAAATTCACAGATAGTCAGTTCAAGTTCTTCAAGAGTAAAGGTTTTCTGTCTAGTAAATGGTTTATATCATTCTAAACGTTTCTACTTGGAGGCCTCACTCACTCACTCACTCAATCACTCACTCACGGTATACCATTTTATCCTAGATAGAGGGAGCCTGGAGCCTATCCCAGGAGAATGGTGCCACGAGGCATGTGGTACACCCTGTACATGGTGCCAGTTCATCGCAGGGCACTAGAGGCGTCATTTTAAAGAAAACACTCTTGTAGGGTTTCAAGTAGGAACTTTTTAGTTGTAATATACTTAACAAACACTTGAGGATTGTAAACTTTTGCATTTTGTCTAATGTGAGATTTGATTATGTATCAATAATCTCAAATTAGTTATTGTAAATTATGCAATATTTTAATAATAGATGCTACAGAATAGGATCTTTTATAACATACACACTTCCTGTCCTTTTATTCATTGATATATAGACTTGATGTTCTCTTGAAGAGGCCAGCTGTCTTTTACGTTCCTTATTTAGATCCTAATATATTTTAGTGACGTAAATGTGCAGTATAATGGCAATATAATGAAATTAGTTACACGTGAGCATTATTAAAAAATAATACTGTTCAAAAATAGTAGATTTATTGTAAGCTGTGAAGAAAGGTTAGACAAATATGTCCAATATGAGCATGTGCACAGAAATGAAAGATGCTGTTCTTTTTTTTATATTTTTTTTTTACAAGAGCAACGAGGCCTGCTAAATCTGTCCTGAACAGCTGCAGCTTCTTTTCCCTAAGGATCGAATGCAAAAACGCTGACATTTTGGTCTAAATCCAGAATGCCAGCACAGATTTTATATCAAATGAATCATACTGTTGTTTAAATATTGTTTTAGACCCTTCATAAAATGTCCAGCAAGTATTGGTCTGGTAAAGCTGACAGAAACGTTAGCGTCGCGTTATGGTGCTGACAGAAGGGTGTGTCAAGGTAACAGCAGAAGGTGGATTCTGGCTCTGATATTTTACACATTGGTGCTAAGTAAAGATCTGGGCTGACACATACACTGTCACAATTAGGAAAGAAAAAAGCCTCCTGCTGGAGCTGTGCCAAGGACATGTAAAGAAATCACAATGACAGTAGGCATTTTGAACAGCGAGTCATATCAGCATTCGACACTGTTACTGGCTTTTATCTGAAGTGACTTGAGAGAAAGAAACGCACCATCAGTGACAACTTTTGATCAAAGGTTTCTTTCTAGGTTTTTCTAGGCATTATTAGATAGAAGCAAGTAGTGATGTTCTGTGTAAAAAAATAAAATAAATAAAAAACAACCAGGCATGGAAAAATAATAAATCAATGTAGGGAGCATGCTTCTACCACAGCAGCTTTTTAGGCAAATAAGGATGCAACATCCTACTTACTGTGTTATTATTTTTAAGTATCCAGCCAAGCGTGGCATGGTGGCTTAGTGGTTAGCACTGTGTCATCATTTTATTTATTATTTTGTTTGCATGTTCTCCCTGTGCTAGGTGGGTCTCCTCTGGTTTCATCCCACAGTTCAAAGATATGCAGGTTAGATTAACTGGTGTTCCCAGATTGCCCGCAGTGTACAGTATGATTGACAATTGGGTATCGAGCTGGCAACCCAACACCTTAAGCAACTGCTACAGAAGCAATGGCTGTATCACTAGGGTGGGGAGTGCTCGTCACCCAAGTTCCGGATCGCACGTGGATGAACCAAATACCAAAATAATTTTTTTTCCTACCAAAATTCTTCTAAAATTCTACAATTCTGTCATAATGGTATTGGTACAGTATGTCCCCTTTAAATACATGTGCCCACTGTGTTTCTGGTGTGCCCAGGCGGCGATGGCACTGGTGCATGGTCCCAATCATTGTTGCTTGCAACTATATTTTGCTTTTGTGATTAAATTAATTAATTGTCATTTATACATTGTAAATCAAGGTCTGTGAAGTTACAATATATGATTCCTTGCCCGTGTACATATAAAAATAAAAAACAGATTAAGTTAAAGACATTTATTTAAACATAAACACGTGTGCCAGCGTTTCACTGTCTAGGTATCGATGGGAGGACAGATCAATCAAATGTGCAGAGACATCAGCCACTGTCCCCACCTCTGAAAAAAAAAATGCATGCACAAGGCACCTTTTCATTCATTCATATACGTTTTATAGCAATGTAGTGCCATACACAGGCTGCAATACTACTATTGCAAAAATTAATGTGTGCGTGGCTTTTACTACATTTTTGTGGGTGTACTCATTTGCGCTCGGTAATTTATTGTTGCATCATGCTTTTGCTTCGAGTTCTATTGGTGGAGCACGCATTTTCATTATCATGAATCCGATTAATTGTGCAATTGTGCAGCACAAAATATGACTATAAGAATCTAAACTGTTTTCCATGCTGTTTGTTTACAAAAATTCTGAAGTGAAGGAAATTGAAAAAAAAAGGCACAAATTGCCTTACCGAAATAGTACCAAAAAGGCGGCCAATCAGTTATTTGCATATTTTACTCAGGTCATAGCTATTGATATTTGTGGAATAACATCTAGATTAAGTCTAGAATTTCGAGATAGATCGTACACGATACCTGAAGAGCCTCACCTTGTCGCACCTCTGTAGTATCGCCATGTAACAGAGGAATATGACTGGCTTGTATTTGCGGTACTCCCCTTTTCCCAAACAGAAGGACTGATTCAATTTCCAGGCATCTGGGAATCAATGCGGCGCAATTACAAACAGAAGAGCCGACAAATGAGTGCTTGAACAAATCATTGTTAATTAAGTCGTTTTCATTTGCTCTTTTAGTTGAAACCACCGCAACAGCTTGTGCTTGCGGTTGTTATGTAATCATGATAATTTAGTGCTTCGTTCTGCTTATAATGTATATCCTGCTTGATTATTGTAGACGCTTTAAAATCCCACTGTTCTCTTATACATTATTTACAGTAAGTTCTTACTCTGGGTATTTAATGTAGTCATTTAAGGTCTTCTCACTGTATCTATTTTAAGTGTTGTATTAATAAATATAAAATACACACTTTTACACTAAATTTTAATGTATAATTTTTTTTTATCATGCATTATTGACTATTCATTTAACTCATTTAATATTCTTTTTTTACACTTAAAAATATTTAAATATTATTTTTCTGCTGTAAAAAAAAAAAAAAAAAAAAAAAAATATATATATATATATATATATATATATATATATATATATATATATATAATTGAACTATTCAGGATAAGAATACTCCGTATCAGCACAGCATGCCTACTTTCCACAGGCAAAGAATTTTATCATCCTTAACTAAGTTTCTGTTGTCGACGGAGTCTCACAACCTGGTTATTTATTACTTTCTGTTTTCTGTTATAGACAAACCTTTTTGATGGATGTAGACTAAAAGCCTTAGCAGCACAAACATTTTTAGCAGCCCTTTTTGTTGAGTCTGCTTTTGAAATTGTTATTAAGGAGAAACATGTTTTTTTTTCTCTTACCAAAGTAAACTGAATATGTGAATCTTTTTATTCAGACCACACTAAATTACAGCTGTCTTATAGCATTTTGCATGTGATTTTTGTTCTTGCTTTCATCTAGATGAGATGTTTACAAGATTTCTTCAGCTTTAATAGATTTACTTCAGGTGCAGTGTTGAGGAAGCTACTTTGCAATTAACAATTAATGTCAGTCTGCAAGCTAACCATGATTCATAGCAGCTAAGCTACAGCCATGCTACTGTTTTGTTAAAGTAGCTAGCTTACCTACAGTATCATTTTGATGGAAAAGTAGCTAATCTTATAAGCTAAGCTTCTGTTTTTTGATCTTATTGAAACTACTTTGTCAATCAAAAGATATGTTCTTTTGTGGTAGACAACTCTTTGTTGAAGATTATTTGCAGAAAGTGAAAATGTATTCCTAGGCCATGGCTTTCTATGGCATGGGAGCAAGATATTATGTTGTGGCAATGACTTAGCAACTTGGGAACAAAACAGTATAATACAACTTAATAACCTCAAAATGTACTGTTAGTATAGAGGGTAGGTTATTTTTTATGACACACAACATACCTCCGAAACAACCATCTTTTCACCAGTAGGACTCTACTAGCAATTCCTAGTTCAGTTAGTTTCTAGTCAGCCAGTTTGTACAATTATGGTATACAGTTGTCTGTGGCTATATGCTAACTGGTGAATATAATTCAATTAAATAGCTTTTTTGGGATGTTTGCTCCTACCATATATGTACAGTACATTTCAACAGTTTTGGACACAAGTGTGAGTAGTTTCACATGTAGCATTAGGTACAGTAATTACACATGTGGCATTACAGTTGGTAATTAAGTAGCAGCAACAACAATAGTTGTTATTTTAAGACGTGAAGGTCAGCTGTTCTGGAACAGTTCTCTCAAAACCCTTCAAGCACCATGATGAATCTGGCTCTCATAAAGACCATCCCAGGAAAGCAAGACCAAAACATACCTCTGCTGCAGAGGAAAAGTTTATGTAGAGTTACCAGCCTCAAAAATCACGAATTAACAGCACCTCAGTTTAGAGCCATTATGAAGGCTCACAGAGCATAAAGAGCAGACACATCTCAATATGAACTGTTTAAAGGCAATTATTGCAATGTAGAAAGAAATCAAAATCAGGGTAGACCAAGGTGTGTCCAAACTTTTGCCTGGTGGAGTATGATCATGCTTTTCAACACTGCTCGTTATTTCATATTGGCTGTCACTAGATATTAGTAAATTTATCCAATATTTAATGGCTACAGAACTTGTGGTATCAGTGGAGTCATGATAATACTTTATGTGAATAATTTTGGTCTACTTTAAAAAGACAATAGTAAATATGATTTTATATTTCCCGTGTCAGGTGTACAGGCATTGGCCATAAGAGGCAGCACATGAAACATAAATACAGATGGCCGACCGCTTGACTGTTCAGGAGCGAGCTAAGATTGCAGAACGCAAGTGTGGAATTCTATTGTTCTTGTGCAGAGATGGTGGCATACAATGAAAGGGAGGAATGACCTCCAGAGACAATAAAATATTGCCATGAGAAGCTGGCTCGATGAACAGAGCACGTAGAAGTGACCGATGCCTATGTTGAAATTTAAAGATTTGCATTCATTTTCCTATGTAATAAAGTTTATGTACACTTTGTTTTAATAAATTTCTATTAGAAATATGACTACCACTGTTTAATGCTTAGTTACCTTTTACTCGCAAGGACCCCTGTGTTTTTCGTGCCAAACTGTGTGTCACAGTTAACAAATTTAATGAGACGATGAAATGGGACAATCTCCCTAGTCACGAGAAAAGCATAATAATAAGTGTAAACTTCTGGAACAGCAATCAGGTCAGATTTATTAAGTTGATAAACCCAATAATGGCAACAGTGGTATAAACTGCAGCTTAGAGAAGATTACCACTTCGCTCATGATCATGTCCCTACACGTGTCGGTAGTGCTATTAAAGTGTGTAATCTTTTCTTTTCAAACATTGACAGTGTTGTGAAATTAATAGAATTCTTTATAGATGTGTGAATGTGAATGATTTTAAATATATATAATAAAAAATATGTGATACAGTATATGATATATTATATTATATTATATTATATTATATTATATTATTATATTATATTATATTATAATAGATAATACATATCCTCCTTTAAATGTAAAATATTCTTGCATAGTTTAAAGTGCAACTTCAGCAATAACATTGTGAAGCTATTGTTTATGAGCGATTGCCATGGTGCAGAAGAACATTACTGAGCAGATATGTAAGAGTATATGGCTTTTCCAGTAAGCAGGATTGCATGACATTTGGAAAAATAACCTTTACCCAAAGGAAATAAAAAGTGCTTCCAAAGCTGGTTGACCTTGTGAAAAAGCACATTAACAACCTGTTGCAAGACATTTCAGCCTTCAGCTTCATCACTGATATTTGGACTCGCAGCAGTGTCAGTGTCCATGTCCCTCATCAGTTTAACAGTGTAGTGGATGGGTGAGGATTTTACTCTGAAGTCATTCTACATACAGTACAACATAGTTTCAGGCAATAGCAGGTATATTTGATGTTATTTTTCAGACATGGTGCATTTCAAAAAGTTTACCTTTATATTGTATTCCGGGACACTAACAAGTGATTGTATCAGTTCTTGGTATTGTCAAGCACCCAAATTAAACTACTTACACTCATTCTCAGTCTGGCAAAGTGTGGCATTGATGCATACTTACCTGTGAGTTATACAGTATAGAAATGCCTAATTTCCAAAAGCTTAATGTTAAATGAATGGTGTTAAATGAAACTTCTTCAACATCAAGAAACATCTTTATTATTTTCTGCGCTTTATGTTCTTAATGTGACTGCAGTGCTAAATAAATCTTCCCCATGAGGCTAGTTGGTACTGGATTTAGAAAGGATGCATATTGAGTTTCAAATGATTTCCTGGGTTTTTTTTTTTTCTTTTTTTTTTTTAAACCACCATGCGTTGATTTCAGTTAAATTAGCCATCAAAACAAAGTTACAGGACAGCATGGTGGCACAGTGGGTAGTGTTCCTGCTTCAAAGCTTCTGGATCCCCATTGTAGGCCTGAGCTTGGCTTTCTGCTAGCGTACACCTTTCATTCTCTTTATGAATCTGCAACGTGGAACCAGCAAGAATCAATCATTCAAATGTTTATGGAGTTTTATTAATTTCACAATTGCTGGAAATGTTTTTTATATGGCTGTATTTTCCACAGCTACACTTATGCTGAGTTCATGGCTTAACTATTATTTTATTCATATGTTATTAATAATTTTCGTGATGCCACAGAAAAGCCAATGCAGCACTATTAGTCGCATGGGTGCTCCAGTCGAGGGGTCACCACAACACACAAGTTTTATACCGGGTGCTTTCCTGACACAACCCTACCATTTTATCAGAGGGACCGAAACTGCATCCAGTGACTGGGGTTTAGGCTTTGAGTAAGAATTAAACACAGGCATTCTGCATGGCAGACGAGAAGCCTACGGTAGAGCCACCAATGCCCTAGAAAAGCCAATAAAATACAGCAAAATCATAGAAAAAAAGTCGATGCTGGCCATGATAGAAAGAAACCAGAACACCCAGTGCACCACAGTCTAGGTATTGCGACCCATAGTACCAAAAGCATCAGTCGTTACCATGCTGGTGCCAGACACCACAGCACACCCAGGAGAACTTGTGGATATTGGCCTGAGGGGCCAGAGCTGCCCTGGTGACAGGGAGCCTACACAGTACTGGGCAATAATGTGTTGTGCTGTAATGTTATGGCTGATCGGTATGTAGTTAAAAAAAAAAATAATAATAATAATGAGATGTCAAAATGCTATATGATGGATGAATAAGGTATCATAATAAAACCTAAAAAAGTTTTTGAATTGAAATTCTATGGTCTGTAAGTTGTACAGTATAAGTTAGTTACTCAGTAGTCGGCTTTTCACCTTTCGTCCGTGGTCTGTAACTCTCAATAAGCACGAATTGCATTTTTCATTCTGTAAATGTAGCCATGACACATGAATAAATTACTTATTTAATTAAATGGTGTTGACAAATTTCTCTAGTCTCTTTCTCCATTTCCCTCCTGTCTTCCCTCCTTCTTCTTCATTCTTTTCTGTCTCTTGGCATTTTGTGGAATATTAATTCTTGTCAGAAATCATGTTGTAATTGTACTTGCAGTAGACTGTGCATTAATTTGACTGGGTTTTCTTTTATTTCCTTTAGACCATCATCTGCCTGACTTTGTTGGGAATATGGCCTCGGACAATATGCAGCGTAGTTACTCCATCATACCGTGCTTCATATTTGTGGAGGTAAGGTTTCAGTTCGGGCAAAGTATCCCATGATTCTGATGAGTTTGTTTCTTCATTTGCATCCTCAGCTGTGATCCAGGTCTTGCTACCCCATTTTTTTTTTCTCCGCACAGTGCAATCTGTTTTTTTTTTTTTTTTTTTGCCATAATCCTTAGGCTCTCCCTATGCTGGCTGGGTGTTTAATTAAAATTTGTGTTAAATCCCCTTGATCACTGAGGACCATCAACACTTCAAAGTTGGCTTCTCATCAACATACTCGCTCTGCACATACAGTATCACTTTAAGCGAGGGTTATTGTGCCTGAAAACTCAAAGCTGTACAATGCTGATAAAGTGCCATGCTTTTCCCATGCAAGGGCATGTTTGGCTCCCGCTGTGTGTAAGACACTGGGATTGCATTTGGAAGTCTTTATACAGAAACACATAGAGACACCCATGTCCCCTTTCTGACATTTCAGTTTATCATTGTTGGTCTCAGATTTTTGGCACCAAAATAACTCCCCAGCTGTCAGACACCATTGATGTTTGTCTCTTTTATCACCCTGGAGGAACTCTGAGCTGAACATTATTACAGTAGACTTGCCAAACTATCCTAGTCCCAGACTAACTAAGCGATTAGTGTGAGTAAAAAACAAATTGAGGTATTATATATGTATGAGTGACTCCATAATTGGAGTGTAATTTGGGTTCCATTTACAAATATGTATGCAAAGTAAAAGGAAATTAAATTGGCAGCTGCACTGCAAGGCCAAAAGTTTGTGGACACCTGACTCTCTTCGCCATATGTGTTTGTTGAGCTTTGCAATATTTGGTCTTTCTTTGCTGTCGTAATCACCTTGATTCGTCTTCCGGGAAGACTTTCTGTTAGATATTTGAGATATTTGGTTGAACTTACTGCTGTAAGCAACTGTACTCATTCAGCCACAAGGGTATTAGTCAGATCAGGCACTGGTGATCGATTGCTAAGGAGGTTCAGTTCATTCCAAGTGTAAGTCAGTAGAGTTTAGTGTCTTTAGCATTTAGTCTCTGTACAGGCCCCTTCAGCTTTGGCAAACTTTCTGCTTTTTAGTGTAGTTAGTGTGCTTTTAATATGTTGTATATGCATATATTAATTGAATAAAACCTACCCTACCAGTCAAATGTTTGGACACACCTTCTAATTCCAACGTCTTTCCTGATGTTTATTTCTTGCAACATTGTAAAACAATGCTGAAGGCGGCCCAAAATATGCAGGATTTCCTTTGAATAGTTGCAGTTGTTCGTGAACCAAGGTTCCACTGTATAAATGTTTTTTAAAGAAAATTAATATAAGTTATCTTAATATCCTCAAGTCATTAGCATGGGTATAGTTCACCCCATTTTATGCATTTGTGAATTGTGTCCTAAAGTGAAACCATGTAACTTAAGAGTAACATCTGCCAAGTGACCCATTTTAAAATGCATATTTTATTGTATTCAGTATTTATATAATAATAATAATAATAATAATAATAATAATAATACAGATTTTAATATTTGAGGGATAAATCGCCCTCGTGTGATGCTATGGAAGCTGGTTTCAATAGAAGGCAGACACACAAGCAACAAACACACATTGATTCATCTTGTTGAAGTGCCTCTTAGGCTGTGAAAGCTAGAGCTGTGTGTTGCTTTCACAGGCTCTGACAAAGCGCTTGTGCATTATGCTTGTCTTGATCCGTCTGCTCTATTCCCCATGCTGCTTGCATACTAAAGCTCTGAAGCAAAACAAAAATGAAAATGTCATAGCCGGTGCTGACAAAAACTGTAGAATGCAGAGAACAAACATGCTCATGCTGCTTCAATACACATAAACCATGATGCAGGGCCAAAAAAAAAAAAATCACATATTTTGTTGGATCATCTTCAGCTTTTTTTTAACAGCACACATTCTCAGTGACAATGTCTCAACCATGTTACACAATCTGACGATGTGTTTTTGGTCAGGATTTTGGGTTGATGTTGGGAGAGTCAAACCTTGCACATCCCAAAGACATTAAATGGTGTTAAGGTCAGGACTCATTGCCATACTGTATCATGTTTGAAAATGAAGGAAATTTGAGGCAACGTCGGCCTGGAATATGTGAATGCTGTCAGGAAAGAAAACCTCGTGATAACCCGGTCATTCAGTACATTCAGGTCATCAGCTGACTTCATTTTATTTCCACATAATATTGGTGAGCTTAGAGCTGAACATGTAATGCAAACCCAGATCATATCACTGCCTTCAGAGACTTGTACAGTATAATGGCCGTTATGCATAATTATTGCATTGCTTCATGCTCTTTTTTTTCTACCCTCATGTGCCCATCTGTCCAGAATAGGGATATAGAGGGAAATGGCGATTTTAGTTTTCTTAATTACTGAAAAGAGTTTAAATAATCTCTAATCGCGGACCTTATTTCCACAAAGTTATCATGTCAGCACAATCACAAGGATTTAAGACTTTCCAATAATTTAATCACTCTCCTTAGTTGTTGTCTTTGCTTGATGCAGGCTTCATTAGTGAGATCAACAAAGAATGTCCAGACTTGTTTGAGCTGACAATAAGGTTGCTATAGACCTTTTGCAAACACGTGAGACTTGCATGACATCAGTCAGACAACAGTGGATGGTGCAGGTACCATTAACAGACATTAGGCTACGTATTTGTATGTATTTTTGCTGATAATGACGTTTGCTAGTGTTAATGTTCTCTCATTCTGTGCTTTTATTACAACTGACACGATTAATAAATTGAGTCTCTAATAGCATAAAATGGGAAGCTAGTGCACTTCCCAGGTGCAGGATGTTGCATCCGTTATTCCACAAACCATGTAGTGACTTGGTTCATCAAGTAAAAAGGGATTTGGGATTCAGTCTTGTGTTAGAAGTACGGTTCAGTCAGAACACTGCTTTTCTGCTAACCACTGTTGTAAAGAGTGTTTATTTGAGCTCCTCTACTCTTCCTGTGACCTTGAACCCATCTGGCCATTCTACTCTGATGACAATACAGCAGATCTGCTTGCACAGCTGGAGTTTTTTTTTTTCCTCCAGCAATTTCTGGTTATCTGACGTCAGCTTATCTAACATGAGTAACCATGGCAATTGAATTGAGTTATGTTCTTACGTTTTGATGAATAAGGTGAAGATTAACTAAGACGCGTTACGTGTATTTATTCTGCTGCTGAATAGGCAATTGAACAAATAAGCAGGTGTAAGCAGATGTTCCTATTAAAGTGGCCTTGGATAGTGTTCACCTGAAGCATGTCAGCATATTATTAGTGCGTTAAATATATGGAATGGGTGTGTCTGCATGTGCTGTATTCTGAATTTTTTTATTTTATTATAAATTTATAAAGAGAATAATGAATAATTGATATCAAGACTTGTGATTACTAGAAGAAATGACTCTGGTGTGGAACACGTGATTGGACCTACAGACCCAGACCATGACAATAAATAAAAGTCTGTATTTTTATTTTATTAAGGTGGTCTGTGTTTTGCACATTCGTGGCCAAAAAGCTAAGACCTACTGTACATATCCCCTCATTTATCATGTAATTAAGACAAAGCAACAACGCCGCCAACATGGCAATGCAGTTTGAGTTTATACATTGCGTTTCATTAAAATAGAGGACTGAAATACTACATCAGATATTACACAGACATTTTAATTTGTATGTCTCAGAATGTCCTTCCAATGAAATGGCCTCCTCACTGACGCAGCAATATGGTGACATATGTTCGCTCCGTTCACCCCCCCCTGAGATCTACTGAGCCGGAGTTGGAGGCTGTCCATTTTTCGTGCGCTGGTCTTTTTGTTTCCGCCGTCAAGGCCTAAAATCAGAGGAGCTCTATCCGTGCACATTTTTATTTTTTTTTAGATGATCCACAGATTATTAATCGCACATGGTTTGTGTCTATTAATTATTTGATTGGGGCACTTGAAATAGCAGTGGCTCAAGGGAATAGTACTCTATTGATAGAGTTTAGTGCGAGAGCTTGGAGTGGACATTGTGAATGCAGAGCCAGTGCTTGACAGTGCTGGGCACGGCTTGTTGAAGTGTCTTTCCTTAGATCACTGCTTGTATGTGTGTGAGCAAGGGATTTTATCCTTTGTTGCCCCTGAGGCCATGGATGATGACACCTCTACCCACTGTCCTATCCCTGGCTTTTCAGCCACGACTTTTAAAAGGGCATTGACTAAGCAGTGGGATTCTAAAAATAAATGTTAAAAAAAAAAAAAGGTAAAAAAGAAAAAAAAATGCAAACTGCTGACTGCTCTTGCCAGCATTTACAGCCTCTGTCACCAGCCTACCTGAGCCATCTGTTATTGCCTGCCTTTCAGACAGCTTGCAGCAGAACAGAACTGTAGCACACACCATGGCTAGATATTTTTTTTCACATTGGGAGCGGGATTTCATTACTTCCTCTTGCCATTTACTCTTGAGGCTACGTATATGTCTCAACTTCGAGGTAATTTTATTGGCTAAAGGTGCTGTTGATTGCTTAAATCTGCTGCTCAACTCTGGCTTGTAGGATGTTGATGATTTATTTGCATCTTAATGAGTTTTTGATATGGTCAAAGTCTTGCATATGGAGGATATGAAGCATAAAGCACTATGCATCACAATGAAACTGCACTGAACAACATCGGTACTGAACTGTACATCAGTACTGAGGACAGGATCATGGCCAACCAAGACACACCCATACAGTAGCTGTGGGGACCAAAGTCCAGCCTGTCCAGTTCAATCCTACAGAAAGCCAGTACAGCATAAATCATTGAAAAATGTCAATGTTGGTTAAGGTTTAGGAAGGTATAAGAACACCCTGTGCACCACAGCCAGCTATGCACAGGACCCAGAAGGCAAAGTCCCAAAGGCTGCTGACATGGTCACCAAATTCCCCAGATCCCAATCTGATTGTGCTGGACAAACAAGTCTGATACTTAGAGGCCCCATTCCGTCTACCAACGTCCTAGTGCCAAACACAACAGCATCTCCCCAGATTGCAACCCGATGAGCATCCATGGGATGTACTGGACAGACAAGTCTGATCCATGGAGGCCCCGTCGCGCCTACCAATGTCCTAGTGCCAGACACATACCTCTGGAGCCACTCCTTGGGGGAGGAGAGCGGCACTGTTGTCACAAGAGGAACCCAAATCGTATGTGTTGTTACTGTTAATAATTTTAATATTATGGCTGGTCTGTGTATTAATGGGGTTCATCCAGCAGTTATCCAATGGCTGATTTCATTTTGAAAGGATGCACACACATACACACCCTTACTTACTGTAGTTAAGTAACTGTAGCAAGTTGATTGATGTTATAGTGTACAGGAGCGCTGTTCAGCCTTGCCAAATGCCCGTGTTTCAGTTTACTCAGAGGTGTCGGATTGACAGCTGACCTTAAAGATGATGTATCCTGATGATTTTGTTAAAACCTAGTGGGTACACTTGACATATTCACAGCTTCTTTTGCAATCCTGTGTGTCTTATTTTTCATCCTACACACGGTTTATTATTTAACCAAAATGGGACTCAAATAACACCAACACAGATCCTGGCAGGAGAAGAACAGGCCTATGTTCTGTAGGCGAGATTTGTGAGTATGAAGACAGCAACCTACAGGAATAAACTCATATTTTGTGTTTAACATCCTGTTCGAATAGTTGACATGGTGTAGGGAGTGTTGTTGTCATCTCACAGCTCTAGGGTCTTCCTGTTTGGGTTTCCTCATTATTCTCTGGTTTCCTCCCAGATAATGGCAGTACTCTCAATTGCGTACTTGGTGTGAACATACAGTATAAGAAGGTGTGTGTGCCCATAGTGCCGTAGTGCTCTGTCTAGAGTGTGTTTCTGCCTCACAGCCAGTGATGCACTTTGGTGGTTATTGAAGACGAATGAATTGGAGTTAATAATTTGCTTAACAGTGTTATTAAAGATTCATTTATTTGTCACATGTACCTTAAAGCATACATCCTAGTTGGGAATCTGAGGTCAGAACGCAGGGTCAGCCAGGATACAGCACCCCTGAAGGAGACATCGTTAAGGGCCTTGCTCAACAGTGTCAACAGGCAAAGCTGTGGCTTAAAACCCAGACCTTCCAATCAGTAACCCAGTAACCCACAGCCTTAACCGATTGAGACACCATAATCTCCTGAAACACAAATTGGTTAAAACTAAATGTAGATATGTAAATGCTGCTATCTCTTCAAGCTATATTTGGCATCCAAAAACCACCACTGCCCTAGAAAGCAGTTAGACATTACGGAAACATTTTCCTCGTTTTCTTCTTAATTTTTTTCCTTTTGTAAGAATGAATTTAATTTGTAGGAATTGCCAACAAATTGCCAAAACCGTCTCTAACTGGAATGATACAAGGCTGTTTCTCTGTGACCCAACCTAACTAAACCAAGTACTGCATAATTGTGAACTGCTTCACAGGTCAGCTTAATAAACCATGACGAAAGTGCTATCTACCTTCTTGTGCATGAACAAACTTACAGACACGTATGATTGGCTAGTCTCACTATGATGCACGAGAGAGAGAATATGCTAACCCTGTCAACCAGACAGTATAGCCAGGTTTGATCTCTTGTATCCCTAGCAGCAGATGGCTGTGGCATCATCAGGATTCAATATCGTCGTCGTAACCTCTGGAGTAACGTTGCACATCCCAGAAAACATTTAGATGACATTCTATAACAGGAAAGCATAAGTACAGATCTTGGCGAGAGAAGATGCACTGCAAATTGAATTAATTCAAGAAGCAATCTGCAATTCTTGTAGTCCATGTCTAGTCGGGTTATAAAAAAATAGATCCCTTTTTTTTGTTGTGCTTCTGACTCCCTGTCAGTGTTGTTTTACCTGAAAACCTCTTTTAAGAAACTACAGATGTTATTGCTGCTGCCAGACAAATATACAGATATAAAAACTTCTGAATATACCCAAGGCAAGTTTACATTTCATTAAGGATGTGGTTTCGAATGTATTTCTTCATTCATTTTTAGTAAGAGCTGAACTCTTGACGAGAGACTCTAGAGATGTGTTGCCATGCTGTTGTTTCTAATATAATTTGTTTCTAACACACAATGATGGTTTTGGTGATAATTAGGCGACCTCTGGCTGGAACTTGTGGTCCCTGGGTCCTCCCTGTGATCTGTACATACAGTATCGTAGATAATTACACTTCAAGGATTTTGATAAAAATTTATTCAAAGTATTCTCAATATTTACATATTACAAATTAAGGATGGGACTCAACAGGGACCTCCTGATACCTAGGTGCTGAGCGTTGTATTGTATCGTGTCGTATCTTCTCAGCCTCAGCATTTTGCAGTACATAGTCGCAAATTTCTAATTAGCATGTTGGGTAATATGCTCCTCACAAGCTGTTGTGGAGCACATATAAGCATGATTTATTTGTTCAGTATTTAAACTAGAAGCTACTGTGGCACTGATGTGATGGCCAAATTGTTCCACTAAAAAAAAACAATATTATTTTGCATACGTAAAACATGTCTTCTACTCCAAAGTTGAGGATCACTTGCACATTTTTTTGTTTTTGTTTAGTGATTTTATTTTCTACATTCTAGAATAATACTGGGGATTTCAAAACTATGAAATAGCACATATGGAATTATGTAACAACAACACAACAATCAGTTGTTATTTTAAGACATGAAAGTCAGCTGTTCTGGAATAGTTCTTGCAAGGACGGTATTGTCAAGTGCATTTGCAAAACCCATCGAGCACCATGATGATACTGGCTCTCATGAAGACCTTCCCAGGAAGGCAAGACCAAAACTAATTTCTGCTGTAGAGGAGAAGCTCATTTACAGTAGAGTTACCAGCCTCAAAAACCTCCAATTAACATCACCTCAGATTAGAGCCTTTATGAAGGCTTTACAGAGCATGAGTAGCAGACACAATATTAACTCTCAATATTCTCAATCTTGATCTGAATATTAACTGTTCAGAGGAGATTATTGCATATTTTGAACACCTTCAGCATTGCTTTACGATGTAGAAAGAAATAAAAATCAGGAACAGTCATGGAGTTGGAAAGTGACCCCCAACTTTTGAGCGGTTGTGTACAGTATGTGCCCCAATTATTGAAAGCACTGAATTAAAACACTTAAAAGTGTAAGTAAAATGATACTCTTGGGGTCCTTGATTTCCTGGGGTTTAGATATGAGGCTGCACGGATAGAAAAATAACTATCTAACTAATCAAAGAACTTTTAACCCAAATGAGACTATTTTTGACCTTTGAAATTTGAAACATAGTGTAAACCTTTGGTCTGATTTGAAGTAGGACATCCACATACACCTACTTAAGAATACGAAGGACATTATTTGCACAGAGGAATGAACAGATGATCTCTCTACAAGTGCCTCCAACTAGATCCAAAGCAGCTATTCTCAAACATTTTAACTTTAAAGAAATCCAAAATTATTCTGCTATTTGTCCTCAAGTTCATTTTAGTGTAGAAAATCTAAAAGAATTTGAAGTAGTGAAATAAAACCTAGTTTGGATTCATTTGTCAACACTATCACACTATAAGTTACCATCAGCAGATGAATTTCCTTGTGTTGATGTGTGACGGTGGTGACAAAAGCCCACGTTATGCTAGCTAACTACTGTGCTTGAAATTACTAAATTTGACTAAAAATTACCTCAGAATTTAATATAATTAAAGAGATACAGTATGGTGTTGTCATTTTATGGATGTGACCACAGCAGTATTTTTAAAATCTAAAAACTAATTAAATTCACAAGAACCTGAGAGGCTGCACAGGTTAGAGAACAAACAGTGAGTCATGACTTTCGGTTGACCGCGAGATTGCCTGACTTTATTTATTTTTTTAGAAATGTCTGACTGTGTTGACAGAAACGCAGGACACAAAGTCAAAATGTAATGAAAAATTTTTGTGAAAACAATGAATGAGTAATTAATGGCTGTTACAAAAAAATTCAATCAATCAAATAATTAATTATTTAGTACTTATTTTGCTTAGCATGCAATAAGTGTTTTTTGTTGAGGTACATCATTACCTCAGGAGGCCTTATCCAGTCTTTTTTTTATTATTTTTTTTAAAGGTTTGTTAAACTTGTTTTTGAGCTCACACTGTTACAGCTCTCTTCAGCGCTTGTTATAGTTGAGCTGTTTGCCCCAGAACAGCTGCGCTCCAGTGCACTGAATGAATTATTTATCTCTGGATGTGCATACAGCCCTACACAGCCATATATATATATATATATATATATATATATATATATATATATATATATATAAGGTAAGACGAACTCTGACCAAGAAATGGGTAAACTGATCCGTGAGATGATGGATTTAAGGTTGCACCTGCATTTTTAGATGCTGACATTGCAGATAAGGCAAAGTTAGGTTTCATCTGTGATAAGCAACTGATGTTTTCTTATAATATTTACTTATCCCATTTTTCTTTTTAAAGTTGTCCATTATCTCTACATTTTGTGGTTGGTTCGTTTTTTTCAGTCGCTACATTTCTGTCTTTAGTCAAATACTGACCCCTGTTGGATGAAAATGTGTTATGCCATGTTGTGCTCTCTCTCTCTCTCTCTCTCTCTCTCTCTCTCTCTCTCTCTCTCACACACACACACACACACACACACACACACACACACACACACACACACACACACACACACCCACCATATTACTGTACATTGGCAAGCGTGGCCGTGGATGCATATATCTCTCTGCCATAAAGCTGCCTTGTGTAAGACACTATCCCTGTTTCCATTCCACACCATCTGCTGGTCGTAACTCTGTATGCAGCAAGATTATAAGGTAGCGATTGCACTGGCTGTGATAAACAATTATCACTAACAAATGCTTTTGAGATTAATTAATACAGTATAGTATTAATCACTTTACACATTGCCATTAATATAAGTGGGTTAGGTAACTTCACGTTGTGGAACTTTTTAATCCTCTAATATGACGGCAATTAACAAGCAATTACATTTTATTTACTGCATACAGATCTGCTTTCATTAGCTCCACCGGCACTAGAAATATAAGCACATGTTTTAAGGGTTGCTTTCTGGTCATGTGGTACAGGACAGGATTAAAAAGCACCTCCAGGGAACTTGCGAACATCAGCTCTCCATCTGTGGTTGTGCTCGAGGCATACATAATACTCAGAGTGCTTCATTTCAGAAGGAGGAGGTTTAGTTTGACCCTGCTTACATCTGGGCGTTTCATGCATCTTGCATTTGAATTGCATCCTTCAAAGATGTTCGCCACATCCATTTTCTTTTACCTCTAGTAAACTATGTTTCAGGATTGAAATCTACAGTATATCTTGAGTAATGTTACATACATTGTTAAAAGTATTCAGACAGATTTGACTTATTTACAAAATATAGGCAAAGATTTGGGGTCAAATGGTCATAAAAAATTGTGTGGCCCTTTCCAAACTTTCTCCATTTAGTCATCTTCTATATTCTTATCCTGTACAGGGTCTTGGAGACTGTCCTAGGAACCTGCATGTCTTTGGATTGTGGGAATCAAACCCATGACCCTGTGGGTGCTAACCTCTACAACACCGTGTCGCCACTTTGCAGATTAGTGGAGCTTATTATAGCAAGGAGGACTATATCAGGAATCCGGTGTCGAAGAATCATATATGTGATATGATGGAAAGGTCTCCATTTACTTTTGGTCATATACTGTAGTGTACCATTAAATAATTTGTTTGTTTACTCATTCACTGATTCGGTTTAATTCATCTTCAGTCCGGTGCATTTTTTTTAAAAACCTGGTCAGGTTAGTGGTGGGTCTGGAGTCATCCTGGGAATCCTAGGTGTGTAGAGGGCCTCAGCATTCCCAGTCCGAAGCTGTATGCTATTCCATACTGTGTTCCATTATGCGTATATTATAAACTAGCTTAATGAATTAATCTCGATTGTATGTATAATAATTAATTGTTAGCCATTAGGAGTGGGAATCACCAGGGATCACAATATGATACGATGATATCACTATACTAAGAACATTTTTGCCACCTCAAATGCAAACAGGTATAAGTAAAAAAATATATATTTTGGAGTGTGACGATACATGATTTACCAGATAAAAGAATCACGATAGATCACGGAATCGATCCTTTATTAGCAATAATGGCATGATCAAGAGAGGCCTTGTTATGGACTAATGTTTTTGGATGCCAGGTCTAGCTTGAATAGATGGCAGCGTTTACTCATCTGCATTTACAGTGGATTTAACCAAATTGTGTTTCAGAGGATCGCAAGTAATCACATTTAAATGTGTATTTTTATGTGCATGCTATTGATTCTCAAAAACTCAAGTTCTTTTATCAATTATAACCTGGTTCACTGTGTTTCAGTAGCACGGAACATTCACCCTGCTCTAATAGATGAGTGCTGCACAACCCTCGGGCTTTAAGGAAGCTGCCTGTATGTTCCTATGACTAATGGACCTCTGCTTTTATATGGGTGAATGCTTTCAGCGTTTGAAGCGGTAGCATCAGAAACGGCAAGATGGCTGTGATAAACCGGTCACTTGGGGACGCCATCTCTGGCCTATAGGTCCAATGATGTAGAAGTAGTGCGTTTGAACAAAATATGTTTTTCAAATACAATACATAGTTGTTTTTTCCCCTACTTTGTCTGGATTAGAGCTTGTTTTTTCATATTGCTATGAACTTGCAGTTCCATACTCGCTCTCCTCCTTGGCATTATCGTACAAGTTTTCTATTTGGGTGCTAACTAGCTATTTATACAACTGATATAAATAGATCCTGGTTGCCATCGCAGCTTCTCATAGACGGGGCTTTGCTTACATGAGCATGGATAGGAGGTTACAGATGTTTTTGTAGTTCACGAAGTAACCACTAGAGCACCATTTCGCCATATTGCACCTTTAATGTGGACGTTTTTTTTATTCAATATTGTCCTTACAGCCTTTACTTAATAAGAATGCTTTTTAAAAAAAAAATTGTAGGCGGCATGTTGGCTTAGTGGTTAGCACTGTCGCCTTGCACCTCCAGGGTCCGGGTTCGATTCCAGCCTCTGTGTGCATGGAGTTTGCATGTGCTCCCCGTGCTTGGTGGGTTCTTCCTTGTACTTCAGTTTCCTCCCACAGTCCAAAGACATGCAGATTAGGCTAATTGACGTTGCCAGATTGCCCGTAGTGTGTGAATGAGTGTGTTTGTGCCCTGCGATGGATTGCCACCCTCTCGTACCCCAAGTCTCCTGTGATATGCTCCAGCCCCGCCCGGCGACCCTGTATACAAGATTAAGTTGTATAGATAATGAACGAGTGAGTGATTTAATTGCGAAACAATTGTTAGAGCACTCCTGTAGTAGGCTCATATTTTAGTTTTAAAGAACACCAATACATGCAGCACAGCACATTTTCCCCCTCGCCCACTAGTTTGCATTGTCGACAAGATAGGAAATCATGTCATGGCCATCACCTTAATAAATAAGATGAGACTTCCTTGGGAATCGATTGCATCAGCCGCACATCAGCAGGCACATTGCATTGATGATGAAGATGCTGAAAGTGATCAGCACATTTTAGGTTCCGCTCTAAGAATAAGAATCCAGTGCTGCATGAAATATCATGTAAAACTCACTGGTTCCTCTCAGTACCCCGTACATTTGAGATTGCTTATTTATTTATTTATTTATTTATTTTTATCATTTTGTAGATGGTTTAAAAATTATTCAGACTGCCATTTGTTGCGACTTGACCTTTTAAGATTGAGTATCAATATTGTATGTGGACAGAGTTTATCCAGATAAAATGAATGTGTCAATGCACCAAAGACAAAAGCGGTGGATATATAGTATATCGCATCACTCTAAACACTTCAGATGCTCTGAGATTGATTTGAACTGTTTTATATGATATTGGCTTGAACTTGATATGCTATGCTTATCCATGCCACTAGGTGGTGTTATCTGGTTGTTCGTCTGCGAGTCCTGTGCGGGGTTTTCATTAGTGCGATATCTCAAGGATGATTGCTCGAGTGTTTGTAGATGAACTAATTAGATTTTGGAATTGATCCAACGTGGGTGATGGCACCAGGGTTAAATGTCTGCAATGTACAAGAGGCGTTCAAGTCAAAACGAGACCCGTGGTGAAATCTCTCATCAATGAAGGCATAAAACTGAAACCATTTCAACCGTTTTTTTTTCTGTAAAACCACTTACAAACGACTTTAACAGTAAAACATCTGAATGGTGCAAATGTTTTAAAAAGGATTGTATGTCCATGAATGATGATCTCTATCGAGGTGGCTCAGAGCCCACTGCATGTACACTGTTCCTATGAACATTTGGTGAGAAGAGCGCCCGATTCTTTAATATCGACAGAAAACTTGCCATAAACTCGCAGACAAGATTCATCTGTCTGTGGGAACTGTACACACAATCATTCACAGACAACACTTACACATATCATGGACTCGGTTGGGAGTTTTTTGTTTTTTGTTTCATGTTTGGGCCATTTCCACATGTTGGGAGTGTGTAGGATGTCTCCACCATACTGAGAACCTGTTCTACCTAGATGCAGCAGTGAAACCCTGGTGTGGGTGCATTAGTGTAGTAGTGAATATCAAAAGTCCCGGTTTGACTTGAACGCTCCTCAGGTATTTTTCAATTGCTTTTTTTTTTTTTTCTTCCTGTTTTGAAGTCTATTTTCTGTGTATTTAAGGCAATTGTTCTCTGATGATTGTAGGTATTGTAGGTATGACTTTTTGCACTTGTGCTGCAGCACTCAGATGCCAGTGATGTGATGTCTTAACCTGTTTTTTGAGAAAACTTTCAAGCAGTGTTTCTTTCACTATTGACCAATTACAAAATCTCACCATTGATTATACAACTAATAATACAGCCCTGACATCAAATCTGGCTCCACCATTCTCTGACTTTAGTAACTGGTAGAGTTGCTTTCTAAGGACATCATTAAAACAAATTGGAAGAATGTGATATAAATGACTACACAGTGATCCAGATGCATAAAGTATCGAACACCAGCTGGCATCAGTAAAGCATCACAACACGGGTGTTAATTGCTCCAGTCACACAGCTGATGTTCTGGACACCGACGTGGCCATGTGCTGCACCAAAAGTGGCTCTTGATTGGAACGGAAATTAAACATGGTGTCCAAAAGACTCCATCAGAGGGTAAAAATGTGAAGTAAAAATGGGATTGACTTAAATAGGCATCCCAAATGTAAAGAAAATGCAGTTTGATTTGATTATTATGCATCATGCTCTAAAAACCTAGTGGACCGGAAAACAGGAAATTACTTAACGTGACATCTGGTTTATCCTTATTGTCCTTATTTGGAAATGGAACATAATTCTTTTGTAATTACAGCAGTGCTGGTTAAAAATGACCTTGTTATATATTTTATTTATTTATTTATTTATTTATTTTTAAACACCATGACCTCCATTAGCAGCCTGCAGACAAATCTTGCTCTAACGCAAAGAACGAGGAACGGAAGAAGGAATTATAGCAATACAAAAATATATATAGTAATGAAGTGAAATTTGATGGTTACTCCAGATGTGGCATGGTGAAATCCAGCTGATTTAATATGATGCTATCTGGCACTGTGTTTTGTTTCCAGCTGGTCATCATGGCAGGCACGGTGCTGCTGGCCTACTACTTTGAGTGCACAGATATATTCGGCATCCACATCCAGGGCTTCTTCTGCAACGACCCCGAGCTCCTGAAGCCCTACCCGGGGGTGGAGGAGAACAGCTTTATCCCTCCGCTCATCCTCTACTGCGTGGTGGCTGCAGCACCGACCACCGTCGTGAGTAAAATGCTTCTGTTTAAAACTGATATTTAACAAGTGGTCAATTAAACAGGGATATGTCAACAGGAAAGGATTTGTATATGTACTGCAGGATTCCATCACAAGAGGGCGCTAAGTGATCAGTTTTGGCAGATGTAAGCATGATGCACAGCACCTCACATCCAAGGCCAGAATCCAGCTCAACATTTTAATCTTGGTTATTTAGGCGAGATTGCAAGGACGTGTTTCAGTTTTCAATGTGTACGTAGTAAATGGTCGTTATAACTTTTTTTTTGGCTATGGCTCTAACTAAGGTTGATTTATCTCTTTATACTACAGTGCTATTGTTGTTGTTGCTGCTGCTCCTATCAAGGGGTCGCCACAGTGGACCATCTGATCTGCACTTGGCACAGATTTTACTGCTTGGGCCCGGCGCTGCATCCAGTGTCTGGGGTTTGGGCAATTTGTAGGAATTGAACCTGGGCCTTTTGCTTGGTATGTGAGAAACCTGCCACCGATGACCATACTACATCGCTACTGAATTGAGATATTTGATAGGCATGTCATTAATAGAGATCTTATAGTCATGTGACCCCCTATAAAGACCTTCACCATTTGTTTGGGCAATCATGTATAATACTGCCAAGCCACATAGTGAGGAATCACTCAGTAAATTTTCTGCCAGTAGATTTTACTGAACACATGACGGAGGACCAGATAATGTTATACTATTTGTTGAGAAACTTCACTCATTGGACGTTTAGCACTTTTTATCAAGTCCAGCTGTTCATCATAGAACTATCAAGGACGGTGCGCTACAAGAGTTATAATGCGGTCTTATTTACAGCTCATTCATCAGCTAAGATTTCAACTATACATACAGCTATCATTTAGTTAAGCTAAACCATTGTCCACAAGTCCTAGTCCACTTGTATATGAGTTTAAAAAAAAAACAGGTTTCTTTCTTCCCCCATTCTCCAAAAAAAAAAAAAAAAAATGATATGGGAAAAATACACTGTAAAAGCATGCCAAACCAACAGGTGGCGCTATAACACTAACTGGATCAGCAGCCTGAAAAAAAAAAAAAAAATCTGTGCTGAGCTACATGATCACAAATAAATATCATGATTAGTTGAACTTTTCCCCTCGATTATGGATAATTAATTATTTTTTTTCCATCGTAGCTCACTGACAGAGTTTGTACTATAAATTAGCTTCATTATTAAAGCAGGGTTTTAAAAATTCTCCTCTATGCTGCTTTCCTGTCGTAGATAGTAGTCGTGTTGTAGTCATGTGACTACATATAGTAGTATTTTTTTTTAAAGAGGAAAACATTAACACACATAGGGGAGGAAAGTATTATCAGAATAAAAAAAAAATAAAAAAAACAACATGGACAAGATTATGTGGATTAGTTATTAATATATTATAAATTAATTGAATATTAATCCCTACTCTGATGGTTGTGTCTGGAAGGGTTTTTGGCGTAAAACGAGTTTGTGCGGATCGAATGCTTCACTGTACCCCTTGACGGGAGCAGCCGAAGGAAAGCTTTATTCTCTATACCGCTTGTCCTGTACAGGGTCAGGGAAGGTCTGGAGCTTATCCCAGGGGGATGGACGAGGTGCCAATCCATTGTAGGGCACACAGTCACACACGTAATTTGGAAACACCAAATCAGCCTACTCTGCATGTCTCTGGACTGCGGAGGAAACCGGATTACTCTCTCACACAGACCCGAGGCAGTGCAAAGCCAGAGTGCTAATCTCTTCACCACCATGCTGCCTTGTGTTAATTGTATTAAACGTTCATTTCATTACTTTGGTTACCTAAGAAAATGGTTACTTCTCACACCAGTGATCACCAGCAGGGTCCCATTGTTTTCCGGAATTAGCCTCGTCTTCCTGCTGCATGACTGATAAACACAAACCGCTTTTCTGGTTGTCAGTGGGACACTAATAAAGCTGTCTAACAGGTTATTGACCTCAGTCGTTGTGACATTCCCATGCTCGACAGCTGTCCTGCATTGTGGGTCTGCAGTCAGCCCAACAAAAGGGCGGTCTAAAAGATGAGCAATCGCAAAGTTTAATCCAAAAACGGTATATACTGTATAAAGGTATATACAGGCAGCATGGTGGCTTAGTGGTTAGCACTGACGCCTTGCATCTCCAGGTCCTGGGTTCGATGGCTGTGTGCATGGAGTTTGCATGTTCTACCCCTGCTTGGTGGGTTTCCTCCAGGTTCTCCGGTTTCCTCCCACAGTCTAAAGTCATGCAGGTTAGGCTAACTGGCGTTCCCTAATTGCCTGTAGTGGGTGAATGTTGACCATCACTGTCGTACAAAATGGGAATAAATACAATGGTCACCATTGGCCTTCACGACTCCTAGTTGGTCTGGATGGATGGAAATGTATTTAGAAACATATAATCATTGACATGTTGAAGCCTTTTACAAGAACATTTTTATTTAACGTTTTGTGAAAGGAGTCTCCAGTGTCAGGGTTTTGTTCCACCATCTTTGGAGAACATTTTTAGGTTCTCTGTAACAGGACAAGCTGCAGACGTTAAAGAAAAAAATAAAATAATTTAACTTAATAAAATAACTGTTTATAGCCGTTACCGCATGATAAATAGCAATAATTGGAATAAAAAGTATGATCTTTAATAAATCAAATACCTGTAATCTTTGGAAAAATGCTGTAGTATGAGAGAACAAAGACATACAGTACCACATCTACATACATCTAGGCATTTGGCAGACGCCCTTATCCAGAGCGACTTACATTTTTATCTCATTACATCTGAGCAATTGAGGGTTAAGGGCCTTGCTCAATGACCCAACAGTGGCAACTTGGTGGTTGTGAGGTTTGAACCTGGGATCTTCTGAACCATAGTCCAATGCCTTAACCACTGAGCTACCCCTGTCCCAGTACTGTACATCCCACCACCTACTGTACTTGTTGCATATTTTTCTATCATTTTTCCTGGTGTGTTTTTTTTTTTCTTCCCCTAATCCCTAACCAATGCCTGTATATTGTCCTCGATGCACGTGTGTACCGTCTCCCAAAACAGCATAAAATCCTTGCCGAAGTTGTGTACTCCTGTATATGCCCCGTCATCTGGGCTGAGACATAGTGAAGGCTTTCTATTTTACTTTGCCAAGCCAGGAGCTGATGAAACGAGCTTTCATTAGGAGCACAGTCTGCTGCCCTCAGGAGTAAAAAATGCATTAAAGCCAAACTGGCCTGCAAAGCCCGTGGGTGTTTCCTCCACTAGCTCGGACCTTCTTGCCGTTCCATTCCTCTTGGCATAAATGCACTTAAGAAGAGGCCACATTCTTTCCTTTCCCAACCTGATGGATGTGAAATCTTTGCCTTTCATCAGCATAATCGTTTCTTTAAGAACCTGCTGTTCACTGCCAGAGAGAGGTTTCATATGGGAGTAAAATATTCTGATAATTAATAGTCGAAAGCGAATACGCTTAGATGAAATATTGAATCGATGGATGTCAATATACAGTACGGGATGAGGAAATGCCAGGGATGGGATTATGCAAGTGTAGGACTTAATACGTAATACGTAAGTGTAAAACTAAGTGGTCCCTAAAGTGTAAGACAAAATTAAGGTTAAAATTATAGTTTTAATTAGTGGAAATAAAAACCAAATAGTGTGTGTGTGTGTATGTATGTATGTGTGTGTGTGTGTGTGTGTGTGTGTATATATAAATATATATATATATATATATATATATATATATATATATTATATATATATAATAATATATATATATATATATATATACAGTATATACACATAAAACAAATCAAGGAGACACATTGAAACCCATCATAGAGTTTTTCAGAAACCTGAGAATGAATACTGTATACTGTAACATAAGACTGCAGTAGATCTTTGACGTACACAGGTACCTGACCATGCAAAGCTATTCAGTATGTTATTACACTAATTTAAATAGAATTTTAAACTTAATAGGGAGACAGTGTAGACAAATTTAAAATAGGTGATGCATGCTCCCTCAGTTTACAGTAATCTAATCTCGATGAAATAAAAGCGCGGATAATCATCTCCAACTTCTGAAGATCAAGAGATTAAAAAAAAAAAAAAAAAGGATGCTGTTGGATAGATTAAAGCCGAAGATGACCTGTATGATCATTTCAGAATCATTCTTTTGCATGTGAAGTACACTTTATCGCATAATAAATGTCAGTTAATTTCACGGTGGTGCAGTGGTTAGCCCTGTCGCCATACACCTCCAGGGTCCGGGTTCGATTCCCAGCCAGACTCGATTCCCGTCTCTGTGTGCTTGAGTTTTACATGTTCTCCCCGTGATTGGTGGGTTTCCTCAGAGTACTCCGGTTTCCTCCCACAGTCCAAAGACATGCAGGTTGGGCTAATTGGCTAGTTGGCGTTCCCAAATTGCCGTAGTGTGTGAATGAGTGTGTGCCCTGCGATGGATTGGCACTCTGTCCAGGGTGTACCCCTCCTCATGCCCTAACCCTTCTGGGTTACAGTAGACTCCAGGTCCCTGTGGCCTTGAATACAGGATAATTTCAAGTGGAGTATACCGATACTATAGCTACTCTGTACTACCTGGGCTCGTCCGGTAGCTACGTCTGTGTGGTGTGTTATTTCTTGTTACATGTTTTTTTTTTTTTTCAGATAAGTCTTGTTTGTTTCTACTTTTTTAACTTCAATTATCTCTTACATGTACAGTATATCAAGTCTACTGACGCGTCAAACAACTACAATACAAACCTGTCTGTCTTTTTGTTCCTGGCCTCATAGCTGTTTGAAACGTCCTTCGGGATCGACAAACTGTCTGTCTGTCTATTCATTATTCTCACTGGTGTGTCATTCAGGCACACTGCATGAGCACTACACCTATGAATATACAGTAATGCTTGATAGACTACACAGGTTAGAGAAGCTTTATCAATGATGGCAGGCATTTTGGCTGTTTTCAGAGCTCATTAAACCCCAGTTGTCTCATAGAGAAAAAGATAAAAAGCTGAGTCAGTATTCCATTAAAGACACCCTTGTTGATTTGTCCTACTGGTGTGTAGATCTTCATCGGTGAAATCTCCACGTACATGATGAAATCCACAAGAGAGGCTCTTATTGCGCAGGAGAAGATGATCGTCACTGGCGAATGCTGCTACCTGAATCCACTCATTCGCAGGATCATCAGGTTTATCGGTGAGTCTCTTCTTTTGTGCTGTTGTCTGATGAGCTCCTTTTGAAAAATCACCCTGAGGCGGCAGAGAAGCACTGGTGAGCCCGAGGGCAGAATAGACAGGACATGACCTTTCGCGTTGCTCTGCTTATTAATCCCGAGGAAGACTAGGTGGTTCAGACATGGCTTACAGAATGAGCAGAGGAAAAGCGATCACTGGCAGTGTTAAAGAAACATGCCCAATTTCCAAAATATCAGTATTAATAAAAACAAAATGACCTTCAGTATAATATAATTATTTTTTCTTTTTTTGGCATTTGTATATATATATATTTTTAAATATTGACAGAGTTTTTGATGTGGCTTCATCTCTACAAAAAAAAAAATCCATCTCAGGTCTGCATATTTCAGAAGAGACTCCAGTAATGATGTCCACTGAGCCCTGGCATTGCAATGATATGGACCGTTGTATTCAATTCTTTTCGCTCTGTGCACATAGACACAGGGAGCGGGTGAGCGTTTCGTTCTCCCCCCTCTGCTTTCCCCGGAGCTCGTAGTCATCAATCGTCCAACTTCAAGCCCGTTTGCGGCCTAAAGACGATGAAAAGCGTCATCGGTTATATCGCAGCTCTTAGTGATGGACAGTTTCATGCAGGAGTAAAGGCAGATAATGTCTCGGATCACAAGGTTGAACGAAAAACAAAAACAAAAAAAATGGAATAAAACAAGTTGTTAGAGAAGTGCAGTGCGAACATTTTCCATGAACGCAGTATAAATAACGCATGACTATAAAGTCGCTCACTGGGATGCGTTAACGATATCATCCGGATCCAGGGACGGGGAGATATCTTTCCAACTGCAGATCTGCAGATGCGTTTCCAAGAATCTAATCCGGTTGGCGTTCGGGTCCTGATTGGGTGCAGCGAGACTAAATGAATGTCCTGGCATCTTCCCACCGCAGGTGTGTTTGCGTTCGGCCTGTTTGCGACGGACATCTTTGTGAACGCCGGGCAGGTGGTGACGGGCAGCCTGGCACCGTACTTCCTCACCGTCTGCCAGCCCAATTACACAGGTACTGAGTGCCGCCTGAACCATCAGTTTATCTCCAACGGCAACATCTGCACAGGGAACCGGGTGGTGGTGGAGCGAGCTCGGAGATCCTTCCCATCCAAAGACGCCTCGCTGAGCGTCTACTCGGCGGTGTACGTCACGGTACGAGGCTTGTGTTTCCTTTCTTTTCTTTTTTTCCCAGCATTAGTTATACTTTATTTATAGCGATCATTATAGTAATAATGAAATGTTCTGTAAGAGCACTTTGACAGGAGTTCCTGCAGTATAACAAGTCATAGAGTTATTGTTTCTACGGTAGCAACTTGTCACCTCTGAAAAAAAAAAAAAAAAACTGGTGCGAAAAGTGTTTGTGTTTTTCTTTTATTTATAGAAGGAGTGTACACTGGCAGTGCTTTTGTAGTTGTCAGGATGTTTACTGCATTTGATTTAGGTATGAAGTGGGAAGTCAGAGCTCAGAATAATGTCGTTTTCAGCCGCGGGGCATTCGAGCAACAAAGTGGGGGGAAAAAACATGGACGCCTCCATGTTTGTCTTTTGTTAGCAACATACTTGCCAACTAAGGGTGAAGACTGATGTATATTTACCTCAGCTAAGAAGCAACCTGTACAGTCCATATACAAGGTTATACTGTACAAGGCCTGCATAGAGATGTAACAACAAAATCTCGATATTTTGACTGATACTATAGTACATGTAGATAGATGGGAAGATATCGATTCAGTTACGAATCGCGATTTTTTTTTGTGTGTGGTGATTCACGTATCTCCACGCTGACTCCAAAAACCGGTTGATCCGCCAGTGACCCGATCGCTAGGCGAGTTTTCACTTTGATCGTGGCGAATTTCAAAGACTTCAACCATTTTTAAACAAAAATCACTGAGCAAACTTTGAGTAGAGAAAAAGCAAATCAAGTTTATTGAAGTTTCTCTAAACTCACTCATACACACACGCTTACACACGTCTTAGAAACACTTTGAGCACTAATTAGTCGAAAATCCTGTGCGTTAGGAGCCTGGGAAATCTTGAGCGTTAGAAATCTCATGCATACACGTGCTCGCAGCCGCTCAACCCCGGCCCTCACTATCGGGTTGAGTTTTGAGGTATTTGAGGCGGTAAAACGTCGCAGTTTCTTTATAATCCTACAGGTGGCGCACTCTGAACTAGTCATCCTTTGTGGTAGGAGTGAATTCTTTGCTAGGTTTGTTCCAAATAATAATTATGGCGGACAACAGATACATGCTGCTTAGTCAAAATGTAGTTTTTTTGCTTACTTCAGTTTTAAGTTAAATGTTGTATTTGAAGTTGTTTTGTATTGTCTGTTTAAATGCTGCGTTTGGCCTTTAAGTAAGAAAACTAATGTTTTAAGGAATGGGCTGCATTTAATAAATTTATTATTATTATTTTATTATATTATTTATATATATATATATATATATATATATATATATATATATATATATATATATAATTGTGGAAAAATGTAATATTGAATCAGGATATTTATAAAATCGTGATCACGATTCTAATCGAGTTGGCCCCGAGGTATTTTGATATCGAATCTGGCAGTGATTAGTGATTCTCATCTCTAATGTATACTATATGCATTTTATTTCAAGTGCTACCTTATTGAGTTGACTTGCTAAAGATCATGCTGAGATCTGAAGTAGGAATTTTGAGTTCAGTGTACTTTATTTATTTATTTATTTTTTAATTAGTCAATAAAAAAAAAAAATTCTTGCTCAGAGGTTTGGAATTACACCTTACGCCTTCATGTGGAATGCATATTTTGAGTTAACATGACACTCACTAATATGGCAGCTGTACTGTGAAAAATCATTCTGCAATTTTGTATTATTGACTTAAAAAGTCGGAGATTCTGTTTAGAGGATGACTGGTTATTACTTCTCTAACAAGTGGAAACTTTAAGACTTCTGCAGATGTTGCATGATGTTACATATAATTATAAATAGCAGGGGTGTTCAAGTCAAACTGGGACTCGTGCCAAAATTTCCCATGAATGAAGGTGTGAAACCGATTTACAAAAGACTTCAAGCGCAGTGCGGTGATGAGACTCTTAGCGGCAGTAAAACTTCTGAACGGTGCAAACGTTTTAAAGAAGGCCACGCAATAAGTGTTGTACCGTATATCCTCTGTACAGTCCTGACCACGCTCCAAGCCATTTCCACATGTTTTTGCCACTCAGGGAGTTCCTGGGAGGCCAGCGTTTCAGATGTTAAGCAGGCTTCTGGTCATGGCTCCACCATACTGAGAAACTTTTCTACCTTGATGGTATCCAGGCTGGGATAAGTGTATTAGTGTAGCAGGGGATTATATAGAGAAATAAAAGTAGTTTTTAATCTCTTGACTGTATTCTGTTATTCTGCACAGTCAAAAGTCCTGGTTTGACTTGAACACCACTCGCAGATAAAAGGTAATATTGGGCAATATTTAACAAACCTTTTGAGGTTTTTTGACATCTTTTAGTAATATTTTTTTTGTTGATTGGGTTAATATTTGCGCTTTTAATTTGGATTAGTTGGATTAGTAGTTTAAGCTGCCATTCTATGGTAGTGCAGTAATCTGAAATTGCAGGGTGAACTGTAAGACCTGCATTAAAATGCTGTGCTGGGCATCTGCTTATGGAAATATTCTTTTTTTATCTATTCTATACTCCCACATAATTGAGCATAATCTCTTCAAGCTGTAGGCGTTTACACAGCCGAGAGAATCCTCCATGGTGTACGTGTGCTTGTGTATGCTTGTGTACATGAACGTGTCTTTCAGATGTACATCACGAGCACGATCAGGACGAAGAGCAGCCGTCTGGCAAAGCCCGTGCTGTGCTTGGGGACGCTTTGTGCTGCTTTTCTCACCGGACTGAAGCGAGTGTCAGAATACCGCAACCATTGCTCGGATGTCGTCGCCGGATTCATCCTGGGATCCTCCATCGCTCTGTTTTTGGTCAGTCTCAGGGTGCAAGCTTGATTTCGGTACTCTTAAAGGATTGCGCAATACAAACAATCGTGATTCCTGTTTGATGCCTTTTAAGTATCCACCGGCACTATAATATCATTCTCATAAAGAATCATCCTTGTTGAGAGATGAATACGGCATCATGACCATGCACGATCGGTGTTTTACTCTGCAGGGTCTGTGTGTGGTGAATAACTTTAAAGGCGCTCACTCGACACCAACCAAACGGAAGACGGAGGAATACCGCGGCCTCCCGCTCATGACGTTCCCACGCGTGGAGAGCCCACTGGAGACTCTCAGCGCACAGGTAGAGCCTTCCCGTCAATCATCATCACCATCATCTTCATATGAATAGAGGCGTAATTGATGTTTGTATCAGCACAGGCATTGATCTTATCTATTCCTGCATGAGTGGATCTTGTCTTGATTGCTCCACATTCATCTTCTGTGCATGATTCATGATTCTAGGGCAGCTCGGTTTGAAGCAGGGAGCATGACGGAGGCATATAGGACCTTCTCATTAAGAGATTATTTTTCATACTGTATGTCGCGTTATGAAGGATTTACTGTATATGCAATAAATTGCGGGATTCATCCGCCTAAACTCATGCCAGAGTGTAACTAAATCAATACTTGGCTATATGTCTGAATTATGTAAAATGCATTTTATTTCACATAACGCTGATTCCACCTGTAAATCAGCACGCCAAGCTGCCATTTGTTATAGTCTAGGTTTGGTGTGTGTGTGTGTGTGTGTGTGTTTCCCTTAGGAAGTGTTGAGGAGCATTCTATATAGTTTTTTTTTTTTAGCTGACAGTGCTCCCATAAATTGGATAATATCTTGGTGCATATACAGTATACACACACACACACACACACACACACACACACACGCTATAGAATGTCCCAGCAACATTTAATTCCAAATCCATGTATTTAACTTTTTTACTCAAGTGGTTTGCAGTTTTTATGAAATTTTTGGCAGCGAGCTAACCTTAAATGTTGGGATAGCAAGTCTTCCATAAAAACATTAACATTACAATTGGTGTATTATAAAAAATATTTAAAAAATCATGATGTGCTAGAATAAATATAAGCATCCGCTGCAGTGCAGCGCTGCAATGTATAATAATAATAATAGTTGCAAGCAGTGATAATCGGGCCCAAGCACCAGTGCCACACCAGGAAGACACATGCATTTAAAGGGGAAATACTAATACCATTATTACATATACGTCAGCACTCGTGGATTGCCTCTCGTTCAATGAGATTTCTCAGTCGGAACCAACTGTTGCATAATTGTTTTTATGGTTGCGTGCGTCCGCTATAAGGAGACATCTACATCTATCCCAGGAAAATCCAGTGATGCCGTTTTTTTGGAACACAGAATGCACAGCTTTTACAGTTCCATCACAAGGCTGGCAAGATAATGAAGGTTTATAGGACACTAACATTAGCCGTAATTACAAATTGACAAGTCGTTCATATTTATTAAAATAAGACTGTTGTAGATGTCAATACTTCCGTTTATTGTTGTGCAATGCAAAACATCTTTGTGTCTTTAAAGCAGCTATGAAGACATGCCTGTACAAAGCCATCAGCCTAACATTTTTCTATTTCTTGAAGTTTATAAAACTAAAACGATAAACACTTACAGTAGCTGCTTGTTTAAAAGAGAAACCAATGAGCCCACTGTGTCAAGCATGTAAAACCTCCAACTGCTTTGAGGCACCCACACTGGAGACGCCTTCTATAAATAGCAATTGAACATCGTCTTACAGAAAACCCGTTCACAGTTTTTATTTAGTTTATGCAGGGCGTCTGCGATACTCGTCCCTGAGCATGTTACAAAGATAAAAAAAAAGAAAGAAATATATGACTGTACTGTGTTACCTCGGCATACGAATTGAATCCGTTCTGGAGGCGAGTTCTCGAGGTGAAATTTCGTATCTCGAAACGTTTGCATTATCCCATAGGAAAAAATGTAAATGCAGAAAATCCGATTCACTCACTCATTTATTGTCTATACCACTTTATCCTGTATTCGGGGTGGCGGGTGGCCTGGAGCCTATCCCAGGAGACTTGGGAGGTGGGGTACACCCTGCACCGGGTGCCAATCCATCGCAGGGCACACACACTCATTCACACAGTTACGGTTAATTTGGGAACACCAATTAGTCTAATCTGCAGGTCTTTGGACTGTGGGAGGAAACCGGAGTACCCGGAGGAAACCCACCAAGCTCCGAGAGCACATGTAAACTCCATGCACATAGAGACGGGAATCGAACCCGGACCCTGGAGGTGCAAGGCGACAGTGCTAACCACTACACTATAATCCAATTTAGCCACCCAGAAATATTACCAGTATTACCCATTTCCAACACGATAATCATATTTTCATATTCTTGCATATAAAAACAATCAAAACGTATAGAATAGACATGTAAATGAAGTAAAATATTAAATAAATAGACATTAAACTTTCCTTAACTTTATTACTTAATTTATGATTCCTCTTGGCACCGGCTGTTTAAAATGAAACTGAAAATGGCTCTTTTCTTCTTGCTATTGTCCATGGGAACAATCTGGGGACCCATGGCGCTTTGTCTTCACTAAAATGCTTCGTATGCCGAGGAAAATTTCTTCTAAAATTTCAGTCCTTACCTACCACTGTATTAAAATCAGCATGCTAATACAATATGTCCAGAGCTAGGGTCTGAGCGGTGCTTATGGGAAATGAAGGAATGAATCTTCTGACCAATCAGAATCGAGCATTCAGTAGAGTTGTGGTTGAAATCACGATATATGTGTATATATATATATATATATATATACAGTAATTCATATTCCTGTAAAGCAGATGCCACCTTTTTATGATCTACAAGCTGAGGATATAACCGCGCTTCTCTGAAATGTTATGTTATCACCACGTGCAGTAGAGGAAAATCCGGCCAGACAGTTGTACTGAGATCAAGGAAGCAAGACAGCCGTACTGTTTTGACACACAGCGAGATCTTTTCGCACTTCTGACAAACGTTGAAGGACACTAGCTCTTCATTTTAGGCAGTCCGGGAACGGTGGTTACGATGGAAAGACGCAAAATGGAATTGGACGTGTGTGCGTTAAGCACCGTGGGGGACATCCAGTCCACCATGCTGTCACGACAAGCAAGATGGATGAAATGGCTGATTCGAGGAGAAGTGGGGTCGAAGACGAGGACATTTCACCATCTCTTCTCGCTGCATAGTCTTATTCTTCTGATTGATGTGTTATCAGGGATCGAGGGAGCATCTTCGAGAAATTTAGAGAAATGTTCCATGCCAAATGAACCGGTGTCCTTGATGTGCATCAGTCTGAATCTTTTCATTCTGTCTTTCAGAACCATTCAGCGTCCATGACTGAAGTGACTTGACTAAGGGGCCGGCACAGAGTCGCCTTCACTTCACCTCAACACTTCTAGGCACAAGATGTTTTTGTACTGTCGCATACTGTATAAAAAAAAGAAAAAAGAAAAGAAAAGAAAATCAAAGAAAATAGTATTATGTTGGACCAAGTTAGAGGCAAATGTTTTGTACATTTTGTAAAACACAGTGCTGTAGCTTATCTCTCTGTTAATTCCGATTCCGCGTCAGGAGCTACACCTTCCTGTTCTTCATGTTCTACATCACAAAGTCTATATATGATGTTATTCAGCTATCGATGTTATGTGGTATTTGTACAAAAAAAAGATTTTATTTTTATTTTTTCCTGTCGATTTTTTTGACAAAGATCATCTTTTTTTTGGTATTATTTTTATCTGTATGGGAAAAAAAACAACATTTTGATCGACATTGCCTGCTGTTTTTCCAGGAATGTTTTTGGTATTCTTATTTTTGGATGTACAGTAATATAAAGGTACACAATGAGTTGTGAAAAGCAGTCCTTTTTTTCCCCCAGTGGCATCTTTTAAAATGGCATTACCACTGCATGGAAGTACGCAGACATTTGATGACATGTTTCATTCTTGTGTATTGTTTTTTTTTTTTTTCTTTTCTTTTGGGTTTCTTTTGAAATGCCAAATATATTTTTTGATTTGTCTGTCAAATAAATAGTCTGTAGTTGAAAGCTTGGACTGGATTGATTTTTGAAGAACAGCAGATATACATATACAGTCTTATGCAAAAGTTTGGGCACCCCTTGATAAATAACAGATTTTTTTTTACAAATAATTTGATTCTTCAAACCTTGTGCACACACTTGCGGACACTCACCAACCATGGGTTCCTCTAAGCAGCTGTGTAAGACTCTGAAAATGAAAGTTATTGATGCCCACAATGCAGGAGAAGGCAACGAGAGGAGAGCAACGTGTTGTCAGCTTGCAGTTTCCACAGTGAGAAATGTAATTAAGAGACAGATGTGAACATCTTTTCAATTTAAAAATCACCAAAATCTGTTATTTATCAAGGGATGTCTAAACTTGGACAAACAAACGTTGGACATAATTTGTGTTCATCAGTACCACAAATTTAATATACAGTGATGTAGAGTCAGCGTTGCCTCTATATGTCCTGTGACAGAAACCTCAAAGCACTTATTGAAAGTGGTTTTTTAGAACAATTTATCTATGTTTCTTAAAATAACAAGGCAAACAAAAAGTGTGAATTGGATTTTTAGTTTCTGTAAAAGTACAGTGCAATTTTTTGTGTACAGTGCAACACTTTTTTAAAATAAAAATTTGTCCTTTTTAATTTTGTACATAAGTGATAGTGTTAGACCTCTTTGATATCAATTTTGATTGGAAAATCAAATTCAAATTTTATTTGTCACATACACAGTCATACACAGTAGGATATGCAATGAAATGCTTATACGACCGCTCCGTGACCTTAAATATTCAAAAATGTTTGCAATCTCAGATAATTTGGTAGAAAGTGTCAGAAACACCAGGAGCTACTCTGGTCTGCTGACTCCGATATTAATCAACAACAAAAAAAATACAACGTTACCTCCACAGTCACTTAAACCACTGCTTCAAACACAGCCTTAATCAACACTGCCTTTTTAAATGCTTGTGACATTATGTTTTGAAGTCACTAATGGCTGATCTAATTATGTAATTTTGTCAATTTGATGTTAATTTGTTAATCTCAGAAGTATTATCTTATTGTTGACCAAATATCTCAAATATTTGGTCAACAAACTCTGGTAAGTGGCAACCGATCATATATAGATTAGGAATGTCTAACAGAGTGGAACGATTAACTCACCTAGTAAATATGAGGCTGAGTCAAAAATGATCCTCATTAACCCTAACCCTTATCAGTGCTTTCTGTTCAAGGCTGCTGTCTCCCCAGTCACTGGTGCACAGGTGTGAATGTGTTACTCTCTGTGGTGCGAGACTGCAAAAACGGATGCCCTGCTTGTGATTTGCCTGAAAGAAGAGCAGTGTGCAGTCAGTCGTTTTTTTGTGGTCTGAGAGTTTACCTGGTGCCGAAAGAGCATAAACAGAAGCATTTGGATATCTTCAAACTAAATTTGGACAGATACTCTATGGAAGGTGAAAGTTTCTGAAAGAGAATCATTACTGGTGACGGACATGGATTCATCGCTGAGTATAGAACGAAAGCATCTTCTATCGCCAAATGAGAAAAAGGTCAAAAGTCAACCATCAACTGGAGAATTGATGCTTACAGTATCGTAACATTATCAGGAAAAAAGGTTCCACAATCAAGTGCTCACTGAGACGCTTATTGAAAAGCTGACAGGACTGTTATCCAAAGCTGTTGTGATCTTGCTTGACAATTCTCTTCCACAAAAGTAGAAGAATAAATTCTACAGCCAGAGTGCTGTACTCGCCCTCATTGCAAGCCAACATGTGGAATTTATGATATACTGTATAGGTGTCTTCTTATCTCTTAATTATAGGCTAATGTTTGCCTAGCAGAGGGATTATCATAACTATGATTATAACAAAACTTGGCAGCTAGGCAGATTAGTTTCATAATCTAAAAAATATATATTTAAATGAGGCTGCATTTACAATATATACAATTTCCCATAAATTCATTATGTTCAGTGCCAAAATCCTGCAGTGGTTTAACTTTACTTGTGGCTGTGTGAATAAATAGCCATGCAGGTTCTCTACTGCGCTATGATACTGCTGGGTGTTAGCCAGGTGTATAGAGTACCATTTGCCAGAACAAGGCAATTATATTACTTAGTGTTAATGAGATAACATTAAATGGGAGTATATGCAAATACAATACAAATATACTGAGCCCCTAAACGGACATGGGTGGGAAAAAAAAACGTTGGAGGAAAAAAAAGGGCTAACAGGATATGGGTGAAAAAATAATTAAGCCAGGGGGGGAAAATGTTCGCGAGATTTTGCAAAAGTTCGCGAGATCACGCAAAAAAGTTCGCGAAATCTCGTTGCCGATTTAGTCCAACAGGTGGCAGCAATGCTCCTAAAAGCTTGATCCTTGTCCGCGCAATACCGATCCAGTCCAGTTAGTGTCAGTAATGCGCCCAAGAACTGACTGCCAACCGCTAAAAAAAATAAAGGAAGAAGAAGAAGCACACGGGGAAAGATAATACTCGGACTTATAATAATAATAATGCCTTTATTTGTCACATATACATTACAGCACAGTGAAATTCCTTCTTCGCATATCCCAGTGCAACTGGGGTCAGAGCGCAGGGTCAGCCATGGTACAGCGCCCCTGGAGCAGTTAGGGTTAAGGGCCTTGCTCAAGGGCCCAACAATGGCAACCTGGCTGAGCTGGGAATCGAACTGCCAATCTTCCGATCAGTAACTCAGTGCCTTAGCCCTCTGAGCCACCACTGCCCAACTTACACGTGCGTTGTTAAACAGGCATGGAGAGAATTGCTTGAGTAGAATTATGAGTAGCTGAGTTTTACTTTCAACTTGGCCTAAAATAAAAAAAAACATTCAGTTTGTACTCGGAGCTTGCCCTTTCCGCATTTTGGCGCCGAAAGTATGAGTCACGTGGTCTCGGTTTCTTTCCCTCCCCAGTTCCCCAGTCTTTTCAAAACAGGGCACTTTCTGTAATAATACCAGCATACTACATTCCAAAGACTCTGAACTATTACACTTCATGCAAGAGGTGCTGCTGTAATTTCAGGCTTGACCTTTTAAAACACGTACCCAAAGGAAAGCGGTTCAATCGGATTCCTGTTTAACTACAGGGAGTGAACTGGAAAGTGGGTATTATAGATAGAGTTGATTGTCTAGTGCACGGATGCTATATCTGCAGTATGTGGACAACTGGCTATCAAGCCTACATGTGCCCATTGTAAAAATCTAGGGCATTACATCAGGTTTAGTCCTCTTTCACAACAGTCTCTACTCTGCTTGTAAAGCTTTTTTACCATATTTTGGAGCATGGCTGTGTTGAATTATGCTCATTTAATCACAAGAGCCTTAGTGAGGTCAGACAATGATTTTCGGTGAGGGCGCCTGGAGGCCAGTGAGTGTTCAAAGTCATTCCAAGGTGAGCAGTAGTGTTTTGTGGTTTGGCCACTCAAGTTCTTACTTTGCAAACCACATATTTATGGACCTTGATTTGCATACATGGGGGTCGTCATGCTGGAAAAGGTTTGTCAAACAAATTTGTATCAACTGTTTGGGGAAGACTCACAAATAGGCACGATGTGGTCTCTTATCGTGTTTATTCATCCAGGATCTGGATTGCATTCTAACTAATATTAACTACAAACATGATCTTCCTCTTCTTGTCCTAAGTTGGATAGAAATCTGCATTACACAATATATGTATGCAAATCAAATAAAAACACCTGACGTCCAGTGTTGTTCCATGCTTCCAGTTGTTCAATGCAAAAGATTGCGATTGAGAGCCTTGTTGTGTTTAATTCACTTATAACCAAGTTGTATTGGACTATGTGTTATTATTTAATGCACTGGCTCCCAACTGTGAGCCTGGAGTACCCCTTGGCCTGTACCTGATTCATCTAATTGGCTAATTAATATCGCAGGAACAATAAATGTGCATGACATGTGGTATACCTGGACCAGGCCTGAGAACCTGTAATGTAACATAATGACAGGAGTTTGCTTGATATATGGGGCTTGAAGAGGTGTAAGTATTCATTTTAGCAGACACTGAATTTCTGCCCAGTCAAAAAATTTCCTTTCTGAAAAAAGAAAAATAAAGCTTGCCTAAAAAAACCTGGAAATGCTCCCTCAAAGCAAAGCATGTTGACACTTTAAATATTCTAATGGTAATCTGTAATCAGTTAACCCTGGTCAGGGCCACAGTGGATCCAGAGCCAAGGGTGTGACACGGAGACATTCCCTGCATGGGATCACCTCAGGGCACCGTACCTGAAAAAACCAACGTAGATACAGAGAATACAAATCACTGTGCCGTACCAAGAGGTTACCTTGAAGATCTGGGTCAGCTGTGCTCTCTGCTGCACCCTCATGCCACTATTAATACTGATCATTAAGTGGCTAAAACACTCCGTATCCTTTGTTCTCCTGCACGTACGTGTTGAAACTGTTTAGGCAGGAGAAGCGGATTAACAGTAAAAATTCTGGTCACGTGGAAGCATTTCATGTGGTCTTAAATGGGCTTTAGGCAGGTGATATTTATAAGATTCATATCACTTGTCTAATGCTCCTCAATCCCATCCAAATATACAGAAAAAGATACAGCCCCTGCTCAAATGCCAACTGTATCTGTAGTCAGTTTTTGAATGATAGGGAAAAATTACAACTGTGGCAAAAACATCCAAGGACAACAAAGAAATAATAAAATAAAGGGATTAATTAAAATGGATAACAATCATTTTCTGCGTAAACGATGTTGGATGATTTGCCTAAATTAAAGTCTCATTACACTATGCCTATTTAATAGTGGGGTCTACCAGAATTGTTGAATGAATGAATAAGTTATTAATTAAAAACCTGAATGTAAAAAAAAAAAAAAAAATTGCAATATATCCAGAATTTGAGTTTTAACAGACCTGCCCATGGGATCTGGGAACTGTTTAGACACTGGAGATAAATCTGTTTTAACTTCATCTTAGTTGATTTATACCCACTTTCTTGTACACTGGCTTTTTTTGGCTTTCTTGTATAGCCAAAAAAATCTCATACACTCTCATATTTTCAACATTTTAAACTTTGATTACAATGTGGTGACCAATTAACATGTGCAAATTAGTCCTCATTTCCATTTTTTACAGAGGGCAATATGCATCGCTTCATGCACTTCCCATCTTATCCTGACACACACACTCATCGCTCTACAATTGGGTCAATCTGTACTCATCAGACCGCATGACCTTTTTTCATTGTTCCAAAGTCAAAGCTTTTTGCTCCCTAGCAAATATTTTTTTTTTTCCCCAATAGCCTAACTACTAATCCAAGTAGAGCACCTTACATTTAACTTGTGTTGTTTTTGGAAATGCTCTTACTTTTACTATTAAACACTGCTGTGATTTCTTCTGTCAATTTCTATTATTATTATTATTATAATACAATGTCACCAAGTGTTTAAGTTCTCTCCGATTACGATCATTCATCATTTTTTCTTCACATTTTAATCCATGGTTCAGCACTATCCTTCCAGATTTTCATAAAGAGTTGGATAATTCTTAAACCAATTCCTGTAATTTAAAAGTTTTTTGGGGGGCTGGCAGTGTGAATAAAACCCTAAATCCTGAAGTTAAAGTGTTTTATTTTAGTAACACCTGCCAACAGAGTGCACTCTAGAATCTACATAAATCTACCCAGACCATGTGTAGTACAAATGAATAAGGGGTTTGAGCCTTTAAGATCTTAAAGTAGATCTTAAGAAGTATTTCAAAGCTTGCTTTTAATTAAGAGATTCCTTTCACAGTTCACAATAAAGACTCCGTTTTTGCAACCCAAAAGACAGCATTCATGCTTCCTTATATAAAACAGTTTAGTGCTTTATATTGATATGCAGGAGGTGCTTTCATACATCACATTCTGACATCTTAAATAATTAACCATCATTCTGATTCAGAGTGCTTTTTCCCTTACACTGTCACGCTGCCCGTTGCAGTAACACACACACACACATACAGTATACACGCGCACTAGGTGTTCCAGTTAATGAAGAGCTCAGAGAAAGGGTTTGTATCCAAACTCCTCATTGCCTTGTCCATCCTCTCACATCCTTTAGACCAGAAAGATGCCTTTTTGAAGAGCATTCAAAAAGAGAAAGCTGAATAACAAAGAGAAAAATAAAATGCTCTTTTAAAAATATGTGCAGAAGAACATCAAAAGCTTCGACCTAGGAAGCAAAATAATCCATTGATAAGTTTGTTTTGCAGAGTCACTGACATTCCCAAAAACAGCTCCAGATGCTGTTCTAGGACTCGGGTTCCATGTTGGTTCTCTGGTACTGTTCCAACTCCTTTTTTTTCTTCATGGCCAGCTGCAGCTGCTGCTTGATGATCTGTATGTGTGTCTCTAGGTCAGTCAGCTCCTGCACTATGGGGCTGTGTGCAAGGCCCAGCAGGTCCGTTTTCCCATTCGACTGCAGAGGAAACTGTCTGTTCAGCTGAGAAGGAGAGGGAGAAGGAGGAGGAGGAGGAGGAAGCTCTTTACACTGTAAACACTCCAGATTGTTCTGCTGTTCCTCTTGGTTGCAAAGGTGATGCCTAGGGCAGACTGAGTTTTCACAGATGTTCCAGAGATTTTGCTCGTTGTTTCCAATGTTGCACCTTTATGTAGAACAAAAAAGAAGAAAAAAAAAAAAAACAGAATTCAGCATTAGGTAATAAAATTGTGATCGGTGTATAGCACTCTAGCACAGAATGATTCTACTGTGAAGTACTTAATCTTTCAAAAATATAACACACACAAAAAAAGTAGTATTTTTGTCCAAGTTAAAGGTCAGGTTAGGCTTCACATTTTTAATGCTTCTTCTGCATTGTGACTGGTAACAAAATACAGTCTCATCTATGATTGCTTAGTTGCTTGACCACATAGGAAATGAGGAGCTAATCAGTCTCATCTCATCCAGGGACTCTAAATTCTTGTGGAAGAGACTTCTCAGAGATTATTCCAATCAGGAATGGATGCAAAAGATCCTTCTCGGAAACTCAGTGTTACCCCCATATGGAGCGGACATGCACAGAAAGAATACATTTGATCCAACAAGAGAGAAATGATTGGATGAAGCTTTTTCATGGTGGACATTTAAAGGATTACACTCTGCTATTCTGATTAACATAATTTGCTTGGGCTGGATCGGGTCAGGTTGTTCTAAATGGAGTGTCTGCATGATGCATTTTTTCAGATTGGGTTTCCCATTCATTAGTAGAATATTTTGGTCCATGGAAACAGCAAATATGCCGAATGGAAGGTGAGTTCTTTTTATAATTATTATTAGATATTCACAGAAATATATCCATTTATTTATGTTTGTATTACTTTCATTTATTACTTCATTTACTGTATATATTTTTATATTGTTCCTGTGCAAACATGTTGTTACGAGTCTAGTTTTTGAAAAAGGACGAATCCATACAATACGAATCCATAAAAACAAATATGCAGGTACCTTAGCGAGTCTTAAATTGATCCTGGCAAGAATTTAACATCTAGCTTTAAATGTCACTGTGAAAAAGGGATCACTTTTGTTCTATTGTTTTGATGAGTAAAAAACACTTTGTATTTATAGGTAGGTTATTAATCGTGCATTGGTATGACCAGGAAAACATAGATCTTTTGCCACACTGGCAAACACTATTATGGACTCCATAACCTTCTGGCCACTTTGGTACCTTTGACAGTAAATGAGTCATAAGCAAGTGGCTTGATTGCTTCAAACAAATACAAAGTGAGTTTCTATTCAACTCTTATTAGTTTTAGGCTTCATTGTATGTTTGTGCTCACATACAGCATACTGTATTAGGGCGTTTAAGTCAAATAGGAACTTGAGATGAAATTCCGCTTGAATGAAGAAATAAAACCGATTGACATTTACAGAGCACTCCAAGCACAGAACAGTGATGAGACTCTTAGCCACAGCAAAAACATCTGAATGGTGCAAAACACCATTCAGATGGATAGATAACTTGTCGCCAGCTTACAGGCAAATGCATCTGTCTGTGGGAAATGTACATGCAATCATTCACGAACAACATTTACAGATACCAGGAACTTGGCTGGGAGTTATTGCCACTTCCCCTGTACAGTCCTGATCTTGCTCCAAGCCATTTCCACATATTTGGGCCAATAAAAGAGTTCCTGAGAGGCCACCGTTTTTCACGTGCAGTCAGATCGTGGCTCCGGCGTACTGAGAAATCTTTTTACCTTGATGGTATGCAAACACTAGTGAAGCACTATGATAAGTTCATTAGTGTAGCAGGGAAAGAAATAACGGGAGTTTTTATCTCACATAACTGTTTGCTGTTATTCTGCACAATCAAAATTCCTGTTTTGACTTAAACGCCCCTCTAATTATATCTGCACAGGCTGGGTAATAGTGGCTCCTTACCTTTTTTCTGGTTTTGCAATAGTTGATAATTTGTCTTCATTGAAGGTCGGGTTAAGTGCTCGATGCAATCTCTGACAGAGCAATCGTATTAAGTGTTATTAAAGACAACACACAGAACAGCTGGGAATATGCAAATATAATTAATTACTTTTAATTGACTCAGGTTTTCATTAATGCGCTAATATATCATTGAAATGAAATTCGATTATACTCGGGGTCATCAGTCAGAAAGGCAATAAATAGACTCACTTGACTTGTATGCAGCCAATACTGTGGTTTGTTTTGCATCTTGGGTATCACCCAACGATGAACAACGTGTTCAGCAATAGTGGTGAGGAGAGACAAAGCGACTCCTATGCACAGCATTACAAATAACCCTGAGAAATGTTTAATCCCCATCTGTAAAGTCTAGATATCACAAGAAAGTGCACGTTAGATTAAATCCGAAAGATTAAACAAAAAATATTCCATATATTGAGCATCATATGAAATTAAATGAAAGATTGAATGGATGGCAATGGATCGCTACTGGGCTTTGGTATATCATGCATATTTCATTACCTCCGTCACAGCAAAACTTCTTTTCCCACAGGGCACCACTTTGTACCACTTATCATGCAGCATGTCCATAAACCCATCTGACTTGTACTGGCTAACCAGCTCAGAGATATTTGAAGTGAGAGGTGAATTCTGCTTGAGACCTATGCCATAGCCTGGGAATTCAATTATTTGCAAAGTATTAGTGAATATAAAAAGAGTACAAGCAATAGATTCAACTATGATATTTGGAAATTCAAAGACTGGACTTTGTAGCAATGTTACAAATATATGTGGTCCAATGAGAACAGATTTATCCTATTCCTATTCCAGAGCAATAGGTCCATTAGGGTAAACACCCATCATACATAATGCCTTGTACAAGCCTACTGATCTGGGGTTGCTTTTGTTCATCTAGTCAGGTCTCAACATCACGTAGCAATAAAATGAAGTCAGCTGAGTACCTGAGTGTACTGAATGATCAGGTTATCCTACTGATTTTTTTTTTTTCTGATGGTAAGCCAGGACTCAATTTTCATGACTTCACACATGAAATTGCCACAACATTGGATCCGCTGAGATGAGGTTGGGTGTTGGAAAGCGAGCACTGCAGCCAATTTGGGAATACACACGGCCTTCAGCACACAGCGCTTTGGTGACTAAGGTGATGATGCCGTATGGCTATAAAGGGCTAAGGGCGCAGAGCAATGGCAACAGCTGCATGCCATCGACAGCAGTATAAAAGCGATGGCACAGCCTGATTTAGAATGGATGCAGAGGTTCCAGGAGCAAGGGGATCTGCTCATGTTCAACTCCAGATGAAGGTAGATACTGTAGGAAATGCTTACTGTAATCCCAGTTGTACGTGAGCCCCGTTCTGGTCTGCCTGAATATTGCCCTGTGAAACCCAAGTAAGCCGTGTAGACCTAGAAGCATTCCTTGCTTTATACCATACTCTGCATTACGTATGCTTTGTCCTGCCCTACTGTAGATATGCTGTTCTGCATGCGCCTTGTCCTGTGTCATCTGGGCCTCATCATGCACCATCACAGCCAGAGAATGCACCATCTAAGTCTAGTGCTGCTGAGTATGTACTACTGTATCTCCCAGCTGGATTTGAGAGAGGTGTACTCATTCCACCACCAGGGTTTAAATAACATGGTTTATTCATAACTCACCCAGTTTTTGAGAGCATGATGTTGGTGTCCCCAAAAGATTTCTGGGACATCATGCCTAAAGTGCACCTCAGGGTGTGCTGACACCACTGCCCAGTTCAAAGGCATCCTGCTGGCACCCAAAACCCTGTCACCCCCAGGTTTTGAGGATGCCATACCTGCAGAACACCCTGATGTCAGAGACATTGTGCTGTTGCCACTGCTCCAGGAGATGGCATGCTGACACATGGGACACGATGGTACCAAGGTTTCCCCAAAAGGTCATGAAGTGAGTAAGTCCTTGCTCCATGTCCATGTCATTCATGCAGGGCTACTACCCAACCCCAAGCCCTGTATCACTGTTTGGATTTCAGAGCAAACGACTAGGGATTTTGAGGAAGGATGTCCTGAAGCACTAACTACAGGTGTGGGTGGGGGGTGCTGGGGTGGAGATGGAAATCTTAGTGGGTAACTATTTTAGCCAGTCAGTATATAATATTTGTTTAATTTAGGGTACAAAGCATTATAAACTTTCTACACATATGACAAGCGTAATCTTTGCTATGTATTAATTCTACAAACGTGTAGTTTTTTGATGAAGAAACCATCTGCCACACTCCAAAACAAGTGACCATTGTGCAAAATGTTAGATTTTTTTCCTTTCAAGGCAATACATTTTAGCTTCAGCTTCAAATATTGGAAAACTGGCAATGATTTTAAAAGCTGAAATGACTATGACTGAAACATATTTTCAAGAACATTTCAAAATACTGTAAGCTGATTATGAATACTCTGAAATATGAATAGAATGTAGATCTTAATAACATTTTTCATTTTTTAGTTACATGAATTCAAGCCTGAAGAAAAATAATATCAATAAATACATTTAATAAAAGTTTGAAAGAAAAAAAAAAGATGTATTTTTTCTCCATGATTCAATAATTCAGGTACCACCATTATTGAATGACCCTTTTGGTAACTTGGTATCACTGTTTTCAAATCCCTCTTTCTATTTCTTAATTTCCATGTCAGAAATCAATTCTTGTCATATATTGTTGGTTGGCACATAATGACATTCATTTAGTACAAAGAAATGAGGATAACTTGCCTTCAATTGCAAATGGTTTCCCCACTGTGAGAGTTTTACAATCAGCATCAATGGACACTTCATAGTCTAAGAGGGCTTTGTCCATAATAAAAGCATCTAGTTTTTGAGGATCATTCCTAAAAAGATAAATAAAACAGACTGATTATGCAGTATTTTTTTTTCTTTTATGAATTTTTCAGTTCTTTCAAAAAGATGGACGCGCTGTACATTATTCAAATGAAAACCATATTTTGTCATTTAGATTTGCGCACTCACATTACCACAAGCCACATTGCTCAATTCCGTTTTTTTTTTTTGGTCACATCTTATTTGCAAGTCATGAAGATTCACGTTCATAATTACAAGTAACTTTTATCTGACTAATGTGGATATACCTGCCCTCTGAAATTGCACACATGTAGACATCGATATGTCTTTGCCGCGCCATCTGGGATAAAACACGTCATAAATTTGTGTGAGCAGGTAGTTGGCTGTATTTGTTGAACATGCCAGATGCCTTGTTTTAGCTGTTTTAGCGGCTACTGCTAGCACTGCTATGAAATTCCCATGCTACACATGCTGACTGATAACATGCGCAGAGGCAAAAAGTTGCATGAATTCCAATCTGACCAATCTCAACCAGATTTGGGTGTTCAGACAGCCCTAAAAAACAGACCTGTGTCTGTATATTAGGGTTAAAAAAAAAAGGATTTGAGTCACTTCATGTAATGTGAGCGTAGTCACAATGCTCTGTAAGACCAGAATATAGCATTTCAGTGTGTTCCATAGAAATTTAAATAAATAATCCTTTAAATATTTAAGTTTGAAAAGGTGTCAGCAGGCAGTTGTCACAAAGTTTTTAGCACTTTCAACAGCATTCTAGTTTGGAAACATGGTCTGAAGCTGGACTTGAAAAAAATGGCATGCACTACAGTTTATTTGATTTTGTTAACAAAATCCTAAATCCCATTATGTCTGTGGCTGTTTGAAGGATTTACAAAATCCATACTAGCAGATTTTTGGAAACCCTTTACCCGAGGAGCACTTAAAAGAGGATGTGCGAGATCAAAATAGCACAGGTATAAGAACACAATCAGTTGGTGCTGTCAGGAAAACTGAATGTGCTGGAGGATGCTAGATGCTAGTCTCTACAGTCCTATGTTTATGAAAAGGTTTATCTGAAACTTTTTTGGGGCCATACTCTACAGTCCAGCACCACTTTGCCCTACTTCTAGACGCCCGTACGAGGTTCTCGCCATACAGTGGTCCCATGTGTCACTTTAAGAGCATTTCTACTCGGCTGTACTATTTACAATTCAGGTTTAGATTAGTAGTTTTCTGAAATTTTCTGTAATGAATTTGGCTTACTTAAGGTTGTCTATCCCATCAGGGGTGGTAGGAACATTATATCTCCTCATGTATTCATGCATCTCTGGGAAGCTTTTTTTCACGTAATCCTCAGCACTACTCTCACGTACAGTCCCAAATCGAAAACCCTGCGATGGATGATGGAGCTTTAAGGAAAGGATAATTTCAATTAGTATAAGCAATGAATATCAGGAAGAAATTGAGTCCATAAAAACAACAACAACAACAAAAAATCAAATGTAGGATAGTCTTACCTTGGGGTCGTGTATACCTGAAAGCTGCTCATATGTCTTTTCCCCAACCATCACAGCAGCCAAATTAGCTGTGTATGTTGAGAGACAAAACAGACAAAATATGGCCCAGAGATTCATTAGAAATCGGCCTGTCCAGCACTTGGGTGGCTTGATGGCAGCTGTCCTGCCGAACAAGATAGCATAGCAAACATTGAGTGCTGAAGAAAAGGAAAAGACACGGTCCCTATTTCGACCTTTGGGTGTCATCCCAAATGGGCTCTTCCACTCGTACAGGGTAAGGAACACGGCAGTAACATGGAGAGATGCAAAAATGCCCAGCCACATGCTCCAGTGTAATGGCCACATAAAAGCGCCAATGGGTGCTGCTGTATCTCTTGTCCTTACCAAGATACCCAGGCTGGTGGAGAAGAAAGGGCTGGTGAAGTCGATAACTTGACTCCGTGCTGAGTTGATGCTAAATGAAGTAACGGCCAGCTGTGCTGCACCGCTCAGCAGGTCACCCACCAGGCCTGTCCAGCGGCCATTCTTGTAGGCACCATACTTTCCATCTCCCACAATATAGAGGTCAAAGTCAAAACCCACATCCTCAGCCAGCTTCTCCAGCAGGTCAATGCAATAGCCATAGCAGCATTTCTTAAGCTCGGTGGGAACTGAGCTATTGCCAGACTGCAAGTCATGAAACAGGGCATCAAGAACTGCTGTTTCGTTGGTGAGTGGGTCAAGGCACAGCTGCCCTGCTGGACACTGACCATCGACATCCACATCTCGCGTGAAAACAAAGGGGTGCTCTACCAGTGTCACTACCCGCAAATGCAACCTGGATGAATGCCTCCGATCACCACCCGGGTGTGAACGTTTCTTGCTAGGCCAAACTCCATAGTCAAGTACCACTTTACCCTGCTTCCAGCTGCCAAGTCGTGTCCATGCAGGGTTCCCTAAGGGGTCGTGCTGCAGATTCCAAATAAAGTGGTGGCTTTCAGAGATAATGGTAGATTCATCCTGAACATGAATGTAGCCACTTAGCCCATCAAATGACGTGTTGGTCATGAACCTAGGGAACAGGAGTATAACAATTTCAGTGCCTTTTTTCATGTAAAGGCTTTCCTTTCTTTAAAGTTGTACAGATGTTTAGTTTTCTATTGCTGTCAGAGCAACACTGAAATCTACTCTGCAGTGAGCATGAAGCTTAGTATCAGTTCTCCTGGCAGCTGGTAAAGAATATCTTGTTCAGAAAGAAAGATTTTACGTTGCTAGCTCCCAGGAGTATGACAGCTACCTTTCAGAGTGGTATATGCTACAACCCCTGGAAGCTTTCTGCCTAATCATCATTACAAATGTGTTATTCTCTCCTCTTGGCCTATCCCAGCAAGGGCCAATTTTATAACCTGCCATGTTGTTGTTTTTTTCTTTATATGTAGATATCCTTTGGGAATACATCAGCTCAATGTCAATCACATACAGTATGTTTTAAGAAAATATCTCATCTCTCAGGTTATGAACTTGTATAGCATTTGATACAGGTGCACTTTTCTGTTAGAATAAAATGGATGCTCATCTAATGGCTTTATTTTAGAGAAAGAATGTCGTGAAATTATCTGAAGACAGCAAACACAACAAATACTGTATAAAAATGGCAATATGAAGTATACTTGGAATCTACTTGGAATCCCATCCTCCTGCTCATAATACTAAAAGGTCTTTCAGAAGAACTTCCCCTGAAGTTATCAAAGTAAAATTTAAACAAGGGTAAATATTGGCGATAGGAATCACTAGCGACCACCTGATACAGTATTATCATGATACCTGGGTGCTAATTTGATTTGTATTGCAACTCTCAAAATTTTGTAAATAGTTTAGAGCACATTATAGAGGAACGGCATCATTTTACCACCTCGAATTCAAATATACATTAAAAAAAATTCAACGATTTTGGCGTCAGTATGGCGATACATAAAATGCCACACAAAAGAATCGTGATATATAAATATTAAAGATGGGGAAAAATCAGGGAATTATTTTATATAAAATAAGTTAATTCTACTCTCTTCCTCATAGATATTAAATCGTCCATGCTGCTACTGTATCTTCCTGTCGTCTCTTGCATCCATTCTTAAGGTGCTAACGGTCCCACGCTCACTTTCTTATTCTATCTTTATGTCTCTTTCTCTATCTTTCTCTCACTCTTTCCCCCTCTCCCTCTAACTTGAGCCAACACCTCCTGGTTCGTCTGTGGACAAACATCTGTCCCACTTCCACTCTTTTGTTCTTCAGTATTTCACCAGGACATTTTTAATGGATTATATTCTTTGTAGTAACATATGTCTGTGGCACAGGCTTTTAGTTTAAACATATAAAAACTCTATATTTGCTATTAATAAACAGAGATCTTTCTTAAAGACATGTTTGTTTGTTTCCTGGCAGCCGAAAAGCTTATCAAAGCAGTGCGGAGAGACCGAGAGACTCGCTTATTCAACTACCCAATTTTAAAACTTTACATCACGATTCTTTGGTATGAGAATTTGTGATCGCCACACTGAATCTAAAGTTCTTTTTTTTTTTTTAATAACACAATATTTAACATTTATGTTAATTTCACATTTCAGAGATCCAACCCACTAACCCTCCCTGCCATCTACCCATACATGAAAAGTAAGAGCCAAAAAATTACGAACTAAATACTCTTTGGTGTACAAAAATGACACTGTTTGTCAGATCCATTAAAAAGCCAGATCCCAAACCAATGCCATTTCTTGCATTACTATGTTTTAATAACTATATAGGGGTCATGTTTGATGTCTGAAGCTTTCCCCGTCACACCGGCAGGTTGCCCATATAAGCGGTTCTTTTTTTCCATCATTTATTGACCAATGCTGTCCTGCCAGTATTGATTCATTTAAAGGGTTAATCTTCCTGTTTTTTTTTTTTTTAAAGAAGAGCCCATTCAGAGAGCAAAACACGGCTATTTTAGGGCAGCTGGCATCCATTGCATTTACTGCCGCTCATTACAACACTATCATGGTAGCAGAATACACAGTTACAGGAGTGGTACCACGAAATGGTTCCACTCCTCTATAATCCTATAGGTGATGTGCTCTAAACTACAGTATTTACACATTGACAGGCAGCTCTGTATCCTGTGTGGTATGAGTGAATTATTTGTCAAGTTTGTTTAGAATTGTAAAATCTGAGGAATTCAATATCGAATCGGGATATTTATAAAGCCGTGATACTTATCGAATCACGATACAAATTTAATTGAAATCATCATAATTGTGGTCCCTTGTGATTCCCAACTAGTAAATATACAGCAATAATACTGTAGATATTAAATGATGCATGGGATGAAGCTGAGAATGTTGTAGAATGCATAAAATGATACCTGGACAGATATTTTCCTGAGGTGAGATTTCTGTCCTCAATCATCATGCAGTTTGTGATGCCAGGGATCAGAGCCAGCTCCGGAGAAACAGTAGCAGCTGATCCAACGGCCCTGGCAATAAACTCCAAGGAATCTTGGACGTAGTGATCCAGAGCAGGCTGCCTCATTCGCCCGTGCGCCATAAGGCCCATCGGCAGCCCCTCGGTCCTTAACACCTCCACGTTCTGCGAGTCCCCTATAATCCAGTGGTAGTCTGGCAGCACTAAACCAAGCCTTGCTATGGTTACAAAGATCCTCTTTATGTCCCGAATATCACATCCAAAAGTCACAATGGTGGACATTATGTCCCTGACGGAGGTCATGTGACCCTGCAAGGACGTCTGAAAGTCACTTTTGCTGCTGCTGTTGATGGAAATGTTGACTATGGAACTCAAGTGAAATTTTGAATTGTTGCGAAGCAGAAAGACAAACTGGGAGATATTCAGCTCCTGGCACATCAACAGGCTCACGTCATACCAATTATTAATGGAAAGAAGAGAGTAGATTAAGTCTGCCTGAGGAGTCTGGGGATTCTTCATGGCCATCTGGAAATGGAGCGAGTTCTGTTGGATGAGAATGAAAGAGAAAAACAGTTACAGGAAATAGAGCTAAAAAAAAAAAGACAGATGGACAGCTCATGTCCTTCACTGCAATGAACCAAAGCATACAGACAGCAAGTTTGCTTTGAACTGTTTTCAATGAGTAATGCCCATTCCACCGATTCAGTCAGATTTTCAAAAATCAGATGACAGTGCTGGAATCAGCATTGGCATCTGGTCTACCAAACCAATTAATGCTTAATTGTTAAATAGACACCAACAGCCTGAAAAGAATAAAAAAAAAACTGTTTAATATTCCTCTTTTTTGCTTAGTGTCTTCATTAATGTTGAAATGGCATTATTGCATTTTATTATGTACAGATTGATGTCCAGTATTCAACACGAAAATTTGCAATTGCCTTAAACTACAGAACGTAATTACCTTATACCGTATGTTGTAAACGGCCGAACCATGTAGATATCTGAATGGTGTATTTTAAGGAATTTAAATATAAAGGTCTGAATAAATGTCTTTAAGGTCTAAAGGCAGTTCTATACTCAGTGTTTTTATGGCAGGGAGGTCACATTTGGCATGCAATCGTATTTTAAAACTAGCCCAAATGTAGCATAAACAAGCCATGAACCTGGAAACTCTGTTCCCACCTGTTAGATTAACTGAATTTTTTTTTAATTATCTTGATATTCATGAATGTCAGTCTTTATTAACCTAATACTGGAGGCTTAATAGATAAAGCACTATTGAATAACCTTGTGGCACTTCCCTAAATCACTCATCAAAACATCTGGATGAAATGATTAGCACACAGTGTAGTTTTCCCTGAGGGAAACATATTTAAATGCCAGCGGAAAACACTCAATAATGACTAGCTGGGGGAAAAAAAAACAACTTTAATGGATTTATTTTTTAACAAAACAACTTTGACTTCTTTTGTTTGGAAATTCTCTTCCTTCTTCGTAAGTTAATTACGCTATAATCTTTATAACTTATAAGTCATTACGAAGCATACTCACTGATCCATCTTTCTGCTGAGCCGTAATCACCACCTACAGTTTACTCAGAATTTTTAAACAGCCAGCCTACATGAGACCGAGCTAGAGTTTCCCCGCGGGTGTCCCTTTCTTTTGAATTATTTATTGCGTAAACATTTTGCTTTGGATATATAATATTCAGTTTACACCAAGAACATACAAGAAAGCTGTCATGTCCTTCAGTTTTAGAAAGATGTTTGATATGTACAGAGCAGCACAGCCAGACAAAGATTAATGCACTACATTTTCAGGCTCACTTTAAATTAGCAGGGAATAAAGCGGGACAGCCTTTGACAGCAATCAAACCCCCAATCTGGAGACGTGAGGCAACAATGAAAACTGTTAAGCCATTACTTACATTATAAAATTATCATCTTCTGACAAATCAGATTCAAGAACTCCACAATACTGCGGTGTATGATATTTTATCACTCAGGATTTCTTTGCTAAGCTGCTTAGCATGAAACATTTTGATATTCCACATCACTTTGAAATCACTTAAAGGCCACTAAAGGTGTCTGACAAAGAAATAAATGAAAATGCAAATCAGAGTGAGTAGCTGTATTGCCATCACTTAGAAAGAATAAGTATTTAATGCTTACAGAAATATTCATTTTTGTAGTAGAAATATTTTGATTTTCATGACATACCATACAGTAGGGTTATAAATTATACAAAAAACCCAGCTTTATCTCCTCACAAGTCAGTATATTACAATATGGTAATCTCGGTACAATCCGGGCACAAACCCAGTGGTTAAGGTGTTGGGATACTGATCAGAAGGTTCCAGGTTCAAACCTCAGCACCACCAAGATGTCACTGTTGGGCCCTTGAGCAGGGCCCTCAACCCTCACTTGTGTAGCTCATATGTGAAATGAGATAAAATCAAGTCGATTTGGATAATCTGTCAAATGCCATGAATGTTAATGTACATTACAGTCTGGTAATTCGTTTATTATCATATCATATTTGCTCATTTTGCTAAATTTCTCATGATTATCTGTTTTGTATCTTCAACACAGAATAATTAATTGTAGCAATATTCAGCATTTTTTTTCTAGTTTTGATTCCAACTATTACATGCCATATACAGTCCCCTGTGGAAAAAAAAACTTAATGTTTAAGGTGTGCATTTGAGATGAAAAGATGGAAATTATAAAATAAATATGAATTTCAGTTTTTATTCCCGTATATGTACGTACAGCTGTGTTTCCACCGGGAACAATAGTAGCATGTTCCTGCTTTGACGCGGTTATAGGGCTTGTTCACTGCCACTCTACTCAATGCTTGTGTTCTCATCATGTACACAGGGGTGCGTTTCAGAAGTGTCCCAGAGGCAGCTCTCTGTGCTGCTTTCCTAAAGATTCTCGCTCTCTATTTTTGCCGGAAGCTGCTTCTGAGACGCATCTGAAAGAAACAACCCCCCCCCCCCCTTTTTTTTTTTTTACAGTACACAACCGTACAAGCAAAGGTACACACTACAGATTAAAACAAACTAATTAGGAGAAATAATTAAATAAAATAACAGTATAAATAAATGAATAATAGAATAAAATAAATGAAAATAACAAACAACAAGTAGCATACAGTATATCTGGGGCATATTTATGTATACAGTACAATACATATTGTATGTACCTGTATATGCATTGGACCATTCAAAGCAAGGTCTTTAAACAACCATGAGTTCAGTCTATTTAGAGGACATTAATATTCATACCAGCCCAATTGTCATGTCATTGAAACACCACTGGTGGGGCATGAAACTGCGCAGGGGACAAAAGAAAAGTGTGTCGCTCATGTCAGAGATCTGCTCCCAGTGGAAATCCAGGGTTAAACAACTTACAGCATGGCACCTTTTGCTTAAATCCATTTGCCAAATGGTCCAAAATATGACTGACAGGTATTTCTTACTGCCCTGTTAGATAGATTGTTTACACCAGTGGTCCCCATCCACCAGGCGGCTGACCAGTTCCGGGCTATAGATGATTTGGTACTGGGCTGCATCAGAGTTGCAGTTTGGAGAGTGTTTTATTAAAAAACAAAACAAGAAAATGGTCATCATCTCCCAATCTCTTCCATCTGTACCTCTTTTGATGTCCAATAAAATTAAGCTAGTGTTACAAGCTAAAAATTAGTAAAAAAAGAGCTGAGAGCTTTTTAAAAAAAGGGAAAATACCCAGTGATGAGACAGCAGAGGAGATTTTGAGACTGCCAACAAAAAGAAAGCTGCATTTTTTTTTTTAATGCCAGGAGTCCTACCTAAACTATGGGTGATTCACATGCTCCAAGCCTGCTCTGTATAATAGATGTGGTCTTTAAAGGTATGTTTGAGACAACTCAAAACCATGCTTTTATTTCCAATAACAGAGTTGTCTGCAGTGACAGCAATGGAATTACAGAGCAGACTGGACATAAGGAATATACTTTGTGTGTCGTTGTCTCCCATCACTCCCAGATTGGACTGTCTCGTTACTGGGAAACAACCTCAGCATTACGGTATGTTCTGTGTTATGGTATGTTGAATTTTTTATTTTTTGTTATAAGCACATGATGGCCTGTATGTGGAAAATTGTCTTACATAAAACTGGTCTGTGGTGCAAAAAAAATGGTTGGAGACAACTAGTTTACAACAAGATCCACAAAAGCTCTGGAAGCAAGATTGATCTCTAATAAACTAATGAAAAATTCAAAGTCTGAATTAATAAAAGATGTGATCATGATGCAAAACACACAGGCTCATCAGTCATGCAAGGTGGAGGCAGTGTCATGTCTCGGGCTTGCATGACTGCCTCTGGAACAGCTTCACTAATCTTTATTGATGATGGTAATCCTGATAAGGGAAGTAGAATATGGTATATGCAACCAAATACCGAATGTTACTTACTTTAAAGCTGCCTGTTCCAATACTTTTGCTGCCCTAAAGATTGATTGAGTGATCTGCCACTAAAGGTCATATGTTCTACACTGTTGGACACATTACACTTGGCTTGGACATTTTGTAGAATTAAATGATTTAGCTAGAAACATTTCTAGAACATGACCCCCACACATGATTTTTTTTTTTGTCTTCAGCAGTTTTTACTCACAAAATAATCTACATTTCTCATATACAGCATTTGGTGTTTAAAAAAAAAAAACAGCCTACTACTGTATGTATTGAAAATATCTGTCAGCAATCATACAGGACTTTCCAGAATATATATAAACACAATATCATATGAGGAAGAGTGTGTTGTGCTGGAATATCAGCACGGATGTGATGCGGTCGTAGGCACAAGGGCACAACCTGAGTGGTGAAGGCATCACAGCTCTTACCACGTTTCATAGGAAATAACTAACCACCACTGGCATAGTCGACATAACATTATCAGATGTTATCAAGGTGCTACATACGTGCAACGACATAAATTAACAACACAAAATAAATTTTACAACGCAGATTTTTACATTTTTAAGTTAACCTAAAAAACTATCAATTTCTATACAAAAAGAGACAACAAAGACAGCAGACAACAAAGTGCACATGCTATTTTTTTTTTTTTTAATGCAGCTTTCTTTTTGTTGGCAGTCTCAATGAGAGATATACAGTAGTTAAATGTTCCAGTGTTGTTACCGTGTATTATCACCACTTGTGGAATGTCTCTTATCCAATCAGATAAGAAGTCGAACCAGAAGTCGAAACAAACCGTCGCATAATTAATAATATTTGAATATCATTGTATTCCAGCATATCCATTAGTATAATAAACTAAGAAGACCTTGGTTTTTCATCATTTCCATTTGGCACATTTTTGTGCATCATATGCCTTAACTAAGTATGAAAAAGCATCTGGTGTAGGGAGATCTGAATGGAACAAGACAGATCTTGACTCAGACTTTATCCCAGACACCCAGAGCGTGTCTTTATCTACCTTCTGTCTATGCTGAAAAAAGAGACCATCACTGTTTCTACCAGACCAAAAAAACCAAAGGTCAATAACAAGATTCGCTCAACCCTGACAGAGATTAATTGCCGTTGGAAGTTGATGGATGCACACTGGGACTTTGTATTGAATTCAGGGCTTGTTTTCACCTCAACACATGTAAACACAGACCCGTCTGACCAGAAGATGGTGCTAACTTCAAGTGCACTGACAGCCCTGAACGACACCTGCAGACAAACTCCACCACCACCGAGAAGGTTTTGGAAGCTTTACATAATCACATGCTGGGTTTATTTATAGATACAAAGGGAGAAAGTCATTCATGAGTCTACTCTTTAGATCATTCGAATCTATTTAACATTTACATCTTGAGGAACGAAAATGTTTGCCACTTTGCTTTAATACAGGTTGGCTCATGAGTCTGGATCATAGGCATTTTTCCTTATATGGAATTTGCTCTTTTTCTTTTTCGACCCAAGATGGCTTTGAATCTAGCAACAGAAGATCAAATAGAAGCAGACCTGTCACCACTTGACTTTTTCCTTTTGCTTTTTCATTTGAAGTCAGTAGTCTATTAGAATCAATCCGGAACAACTGTTGCACTAAAGGAAGAACTCATTTTTAACTCAGTTCTTGTACTCAGTGTAAATACAGGTGCCGCAGTGTTCTAGTATAGTTGTAGTGTACTATTAATACTATTTTTAGTACTATTAAACACTAATTAATACTAGAGATGCGAAAAACAATACATTTTATCGGGTAATTCATATATCTCCACACTGAAAGCAAAATCTTTTGTAAAATATTATATTTAAATTTATACATGTTTGCATTTGTGGTGGTAAAATTTTCCGTTCCTCTATAATCCTACTGTACATGCAGTGGGCTGTGAACTATTTACACATTGGCTGCCAGCAGAGCATTATCATTATACACTATTGTGTATTATTAGGAAATCTAGGAAGCAGGATATTAATAAAATAGAACAGAAAAAACAGAATCGCAACACAAAACAAATGGGGACCTATTAAGTCTCTAATAATTTTGCATCAGCGGGTCCTTGGTGATTCTGATCCTTAACAGATGCATCTATCTACAGGCTCCACATGTATGTATACAGGATAAAGTGATATAGATGATGATGCGTGAGTGAGTTATACAGTACCAGGGATGTAGAATGTATTGTCTGAATGTAACTGTCATAAAGTCCTATAATATGCAATAATTTCTTTTTTCCCTGTAAGCATTAAGTTGCCTTGCAGGTGATAAATCATGAACTGGCATGATCCCAAATCAGGGATAAACAATAAGTTAATGCAAGCTAATCTTAAATTTCGAAACACTGCAACTTTGTTTTTATCAGCGGTGTGGCCAAAAGAGTGGTGCAGATTGGCAACTTTCAAATAAGACTTGCCACCCCATTCACACCTCTGAGAACGCCTAGGCTATTACACCACTGTAATCTACACACATTTAATACATTGTGTCTAGCTCATATTAATTTAAGCTAATGTGTTTTGTCAGTTTTTTCTTTTCTCCAGTGTTCTCCTATTGGTGGCTTTTTATAGCTGTTATCTTTGCTGCTACTTACAGTACGGAACGTTTACTGTTTACTGTTTCTCCTTCCACTAACTCAACTCATCACCTCATTACCACAGAGTATTGTAATGTCATGTTGCATTGTCACTTTGTCGCTCTTGTTTGCACATTTGCACGTGCCCAGCTAGCTGGCTAATTAGGTCTCCAAGTTAGCTAGTTAGTTTTTTTTGTTAATTTATGTTGTACTGTAATGTATTGAAATTTCGTTGGAAAAAAAATATGAATGGGTGTGTTCAGAAATCACATAGCCCTTAAAGCTAAGATCATTTTAGTCAGTACTTGTTTAGCTGTTAAAAAAAACATATATAAGGCTCAGGATTGTGCAGTATAGAGTGACATACAGTATTATTTTTTTCATCAATATAATGAGCTGAATTTTAGTTTATTTTAATCAACTTCCCCAAACACGACTGAGCGCAAAATTAGTTCACAAAGGCAAAGAAATTACACAAATACACACAATCAGGTGTTTCTATGGTTGTTTTCGGTTGTTTTTATGACCAAAAAATAACAATAATATGCTCATTTTATGAGTTACATTTTTACAACTTCATTCCCATATTCTGGTAGTGGTAAAATAGACCCTTTATACAAGTAATGATAACCTTTTTCCTACCTGACAGATCCAAAATCCCAAATACACAGTTTGAAGTCTGAGGCCTCCCCATTAACACACATTAGAAATGCTTCTATATACTGTAAACACATATATGTTTTTTGATCATCATTGACTGATGCTGAGTTGCTGGTACAGATCTTTGCTGCTTGAGGTTTTAAGGGGTAAATGCTTGGGGAAGTTCATGATAAAATATAACAGGTGGAAGTTACAGGCTTTGTTTAATATTAAAAGTAAGGAAATCCCCCCCCCCCCACACACACACACACACAGTGCAATAATAGTCATTATTCAATTATTTGTCAGATGTACAGTGAAGTTGCATGTCCCAGTTAGGAGGCTGGGGTTAGCTAGGATACAGCGCCTCTGGAGCAGATAAGGTTAAGGGCCTTGCTCAAGGGCCCAAGCATTGCAACTTGCCGGTTCTGGAGCTCAAATCCCTGACCCAGTAATCCAGTACCCCACAGCCTTAACCTATTGAGCCACCACATGATTGGGCATAAAGATTAGACATTAGCACATGGGTCTGATGAGTCCAGACTGACCCTATTCCAGATGGGTACATCAGGGTAAGAAGTTACTATGCATAGTGCCCACTGTACCTGCCACTGGAGGCAGTGTTATGATCTGGGGTTGCAATAAAATCAAGTCAGCTGATGACCTGAATGTACTGAATGGCCAGGTTATCACATATTTACAGTTTTCTTTCCTGATGGTACAGAAATATTTCAGGACTCTGAACTGTGAAACACTGGTATTGTGAGCATGAGGAATCATTTCTACATCATGAACTGCCCGACGGAAGCAGACCTTTTTTTTTCTGGCTAAGCAGCCATTCACTGTACACACTCCCCTTTTGCCATTCCTGTTTCTGTAAATCTGGATATTTCAATTATTTAATATTTTGCACCACATTTCATTATTCAATTATTGCAATATGCTATTCTGTCCCTGTCCCTTGCAGTTGACCAACCTTGGTCCAGAAGTACCTCCTGCACATTTTAATGCTTTCTTCCCTGACACTCTTTCCTTTTGGTCAGGGCTGGTAATTAGCTGATTACTTGAACGTACATGACATGGACTAGGTTTTTCTGAATGACGCCAGGGATAAAACCATAACAGTATCATCCTCATCTTGTAGGATGTTAATATTCAGTGTTCTCCAAAAGAAAGAAGTCAGTAAAGAAAAGAAAAGAGACTCGTACCCGACTCTTGCGCCTGAACTCGTTCTGGACGACGCTGATAACCGGGATGTGCAGTGAAGAGGACACAAACTCCAACTTGACGAATTCGTCTCTGTTCTGTGGAAACGCCATGATGGCTGAAACGCCCTGAACCACGACGGTGTGGCACAAACTCTGCAGGAACGACATGGGGTCGGAACCCACAGGTGGAGGTGAAGGGGAGAAGAAGGAGAAAGCCGGCAGCTCGCCGAGTCCCAGCTCCACAGCCATGACTATCTCCAAGGACAGGTTGAACGGTAACAGGTTCGGTAATCGGTTCAGAGTCTCCGCAGCCATGAAAATCGAGTCCCTGGGCAGAAACGCACTCTCTACAGGTTTCTTAATTTTCGCGCCCTTTTGCTGGTTCGTCCTGCCAGGTCTCGCGCCAGGTTCACTCACACTCCCACTTTTCCTGACTAACTCGAGCTCTTCCCGAGCCGCTTCTCGGTCCCAATCCCAATCCCCAATCTCCAACTCTTTCCTCCTGATGGAGCTGTGCGTCACGGCGGCGCGGGGCTGAAGATGCACGGCTCCGACGCGCAACGTGTGCCCGATGCGTTTGAGGATCTGGCATGGCTGCGGGTGCGCGAGGAGGCACGCGGGCGTCAAAACGAGCACCAAAGCGCCCGGCGCGAGCAACAGCAGCAGCACCAACCTGCCCGGATCCGGCATCCCCTCAGTGCAGCCGGCTGCTCTCAACGCGCTCGGGAAAAAGACGGCGTCCGCGCTCCCGTCTCCTGCTCCGCGTCCAGCGCCGGTTCGCTCGCTTTTCCGGTAAAGTCCAGCGCGCGGTGAGGTATCTCTCCGGATCCCGAGTGACCGCGAGCGGCACGCGCTCGAGACGCGTTTCCAAACAGCCGTTTTTCATCTCCAGAAGAATTTAAGGAGGAAAAAAAATATTTATTATTACTGTTACTTACATCTGAAATTCTTTCCCGATGTCCACTTCCATATCATTTTCTTTGTATTTGCATGTTTATTAAAGATTCGATCCAATTTTTTTTTACGCGCATTTACGCACAGGAAAGTCTTCCCAAAATACGCCCGAAGACACGGGGCAGTCGACGCCCACCGCGGAGCTCCAGCGGCGCAGCGTTTGAGACGACTCACTGACGTTCAGTCGGCGCGCGAGCTCATCAATTACGCACCGTTTTCCGTAGTGAGGCGCGCGTGAAGCTGCGCTGGCCATCACTAATGCTGCAACACACACACACACCATCATCATCACACACACACATCATCATCATCATCATCACACGTTGGCGTGACAGACACCAGCCATGACTGCATCAAAATTGTGGAATTCAATTGAATGCACAAATTAGCATGTTGCAAATAGTCAGTCTCAAATTGTGCGATTTTCCCCTCAGCTCATTTGAAAAAAAAAAAAAAAATCAAGGCACTTGTTACAACCTTGTTTGCAAAGGATGGATCACAGGAACAGTTTTCAGATTTTTCCGCACACCAGTATCCTTGATCAACACCAAAACACGTGGAATTAGGTTGCTTTATAACATTGCCTTTGCTGTAGGAGCCATTTTTGTAAAAATTTTTAAAAAAAAAACACGCAAAGAAAATCATTCTGTTTAAAACATAGATATAATTTCCTGACACATTGACTGTGATCAAGTCGTTTTACTACCCTAAGCCTTATAAGTCCTAAGTTTATAATCAGATATTGACAAAATGTCTCTGACATTCCTTCACCATCACTCATCATCCTTACCGCTTTTTATCCTCTATACCGGTTTTGCAGGAGACTGAGGGAAGGAGGTGGGGAACAACCCGTTCAGGGTGCCAATCCATCACAGGGCACACACATACCCACACTCACATGCTTGTTTACACACTACGGCTCAATTTGGGAACGCTAATTTGTCTAGTCTGCATGTCTTTGGACTGTGGGAGGAAACCGGAGACCCCGGAGGAAACCCACCGAGCAGACCGGAGGCAAGGATCGAACCCAGAACCCAGGTGCAAGGGGACAATGCTACTCACTACGCCACCGTGCTGCCCCACTCGCCGTTACATCATTTTGAAATTGGAGAAGTGTGCTTACATGCATAAAACTGAAATGACCTAATAAAAACACAAGAACATCCAACAGAACATGATGTGTTTAATTAATTTCATTGAAGTAATACTTTTATATTTTATGCCCCAGACTATCTGCTTCTTCTTTGTTAAAAAAAAGAAAAGAATCTGATTAAAGATAGCTACGTTTGATTTTTTTCAAATTTTGACCATCATGTTTTGATCGGACACTGGACATTGAACTATGTCATGGAAAGATTGATATCAATCCATTCAGTTACTGTAATCAGATACTGGCTGTCAAAACCTCTGTGATGCATCACGTAATCCTCAAAGCAGAGAATAACACTTACTCACACTGTACACATGACAGCAGATAATGTTTTAACCTTATAAATGTAAATTGTACTTAATGACAACTAGCGATTAATTCCCCACTGATTGAATTGTGAACTGAGATCAGTTGAATGAACAGATGCTAAAGAGGCTTGTTGTTTAATCCTGTGGGAAAATGAGAAATTGTTTCTTACTCTAACCTTCTAATTCTTCAAGTTGTCATTTATATTGTTTTTACATAAATAGAGAAGTTTATACAAGTAGAGGTAGGTGGATGTGTTGCAGTGGAATTGGAATAAAATTTTTTCTCCTATTATAAAATTTCTCCTTTTATGCTTTTGGCTGACTTTAAAGTGCTAGAAATTACCATCTGATTGTACTATGAGTGCAGGAGACACCAATTTCAGTTCAGGAAAACCTGTAATTTTTAAAAAACTATATAGTAGATATCAGAAACCATGTAAAAGGCTTTCCCAGGGCACCACATCAACAGGTATACTGTTACACTATGATGAACAAAACTGATATTCTCTACAGAGGATTCATCTGACAATCACATTATTTATTCAATTACATATGATAGGACATGTGCTTTTGGCAGAATACCAGAATAGGCATACTAGTCTGATTTTTAAAGCGTGTACACTGTGAAATAGGTTGATGGAGCATTTCAGAGCGATGGATGGAACGTTTTATTAGGCAGTGTGAAAAACAGCCATGTGCCATTCCTAATCAATGGAAGGCTGCAGTTTCCATTACTGACCTCTTGGCTTCTAGTAAGAGCCCGCTGCAATTAATCTTATACTCACATTTCACAGCGGTCACTTGGGAATGTGTGTTTATGTGTTTGTTCACATTTGGATTGACTATCTTGGTGAGCAACATTATGCTTTCACTCTAAAGGGTGCATCAATTCTGCACCCTCAGAGTGCTATCAAAGTGCAATCATCTAAGTGAGATGATTAAAACTGTGTGCTGTGCTAAAAATGTAATATTACAATCAGAAATATTTTACAAATTACTTTAAATCCTACAGTATAATTGCCCGAGAGCCGGTATTGGACCATTTCCTCTCAGCTTCTTAGCAACAAAGTTGGATTGCATCTCAATTAAATGGCCTTGAATAAAACTGTCAAATGACAAATTGTGCAGATTTTCAGTCTGCAAAGCACAACTGCACACTTTAATGAGGTGACAGAAATGAAAACGTAGAAGCCCTTTTCACAGCTACTGAAGTTGCGGCATCCGAGGGTTGTTTAGGTCCATAAACATGTCAGCACATTTGTCACCTTTTCCAGGTCACTAATCAGAAAGCCAAGCACATATAACTTTCTGTAGGTAACTTAACTTTGCACTTGGAAAGACTTAGACTATTTGATTTTGTTTGTTCTAAACGGATGTTGTTTTTATTTCCCAGTGATTGTCACGTGTCTCTTAAGTACTGTATAAAAGCTAAGTGGTGTGAAAAGCATGTCAAGGCAATCCTTTACTTCAAGAACTGTCTGTGACTCAAATCCAGCACAATGCACAATGGAGGAGCTTGAAGTTTTGGCTCAGTGTGAGATCACTGCCTGTGGTTAAATGGAGATTTTTTTAAATTCTGAAAATATTTTAGGATCTGCTCTAACATTAATTAAAAAAAAAGAAGATAGATTATACTATATGTATAGTATATATACTATACTATTCTGATTGGTCAGAAAGTGTTGATTAATTTTCTATGACCCCAGCACTGACAGAATTATTGGCTATAATTAGGGTGAATATTACTTGTTCTAAAATGTTATTGTTGCTATAGGAACATCAGATTCACTGGGACCTGTATGGTCTCTGTGCAACCCGTCATTGGAGATAATGTAAGACTTAACAGATGACTTATTTAATTCATTATTTAATCTGCAAAAAAACAAACAAAAAAACAGATTGTAGTTAACCAAAGATGAATGTCTAATCACTATAAAATGTAAGAATACATTTATTTGATATGTTTCAGTTTGAGTGATTTGTTACATTTTCCTTAATGGTACAGGTTTTGGGTGGCACAATGGTGGCCTCACACCTCCAGGATTGAGGGTTTGATTCCCATCTTCAATACCCATCTTGGGTCTGTGTGCCCGGGGTGTGCATGTTCTCCCTGTTCTTGCTGCATTATATCTGGTTTCCTCCCACAGATGGAGTTGATTGGGGTTCCCAGATTTCCCTTAGAGTGTGTGTATTTGTGTCTGTGTGTGTGTGTAGATGTTTGTGTGTGCCTTGCAATGAATTGGCACCCTGCCTGGTGCCTAACTCCCCATTCTTAGACTTGCATGACCCTGTATAAGTGTTATAGAGAATGAGGCTTCAGGACAGAGAAGATGCTTCGCAGTGTCCCAGAAACATGACTAGAAATGCGGTCTGTCTATTTAAACTATTAATTACGTTGCTACCTAAGGTTGAACGTCACTATTTAATCAGTTCGTGAGTTACATCCCATAAATGGACGTCAACCATTCAGTTTTTTTAATAGAGTTGGAATATTTAAATGTAATGTCCCTCTTTTGGAGATATCCAGCTATTAAAATGATATGACATCACTTCTGCTTGAAATATTTTTGAATAAGAAAGCAAATGCAATGTCAATAAAAAAATGGTGCATTTAAAAGTAGCAGAACATTTTCACATTTAAAGATGTCAGGGGTTTCACTACTGTATGTCATCAAATATATGGATTTAAATAAAAATGACTGTATATATTGTTAGCATTATACACAGTGATAAAGGTTTTACAAATAATCTGAACATGTACTTTGTTGTCAAGGTCACGTAATTCAAAGCATTCTACTGTATCTACATCTATATGCTTGTTTTTACTGTAAACCTGTGATATGTACTGTACAGTATATTACAGAGACATTTTCTCTTTTTGGTTTTAACTCGTGCTAGATGGGCATAGACAGTTTCATGTCAAATGAATGTGCATCTAAAGAACTGCTACTTTTTGGAGTATGTTGCATACACGTCTTCTTTTCCCTTAGATCTGACTTGTCTTCTTTATCTTGTCTGTATGTCCCTAGAGTTGAAACCAAGGCTGTCTTGTTCTTTGACAGCATTTTTTTTTTTGTCATTTTAGAAAAAAAAAAAAATCCTTCTCGAGTCTTAGGGGAGATGGCTACCTTCAAATAAGAGAAATGTGTCATATAAAGTACATCAAACAATACAGACAGATCCGTCAACTTGTACAGACTTATCATTCATATCCATAAACCAGTGTGTTGTTTTGACACTTCTTTGTCATTGGAGGTATGTAGGTAGGAACATAGATACAGTACGAAGGGTGTTCATATAACAAATGTGTGGTTATAAAGGTAAATGCATCCAAGTGTTTCACAATTACAATTAAGCTAAAACGTTTTCTCAGTACGCCAGAGCTATGATTGGACACGTCTGAAACACTGGCCTCCCAGGAACTCCTTTAATGTCCCAGACGACTTGGTCTTACAGTAGGTTAGGACAGCATGAGGGATGTGGCAATAATGCGTAGCTGAGTTCCTGTAATGTGCAAGTGGTGTTGGTGAATGATTGTGTGTACATTTCATACAGACAGGCAAGTTATCCTTCAATCCGTCTTATTATTCACGATGAGGAACGACTAAAATAGGATCGTCATTTACAGACATACAGCCTTCTTTTACCTTAAGCTTGGGTTAAAAGGTTGTATTACTCTACATGCTCTCTCATTGGCTGTGGTGGTTTCCTCCAGGTTTTTGGGTTTTAGTGTGCTTTGTATGTAAGATACTTGTGATGCCATTCACTCTCAGTGTTCCCAGGACACGCTTTGGATATGTCATGACATATACTGTAGAAAATGATGGACCCATAGATTCAATTGAATACCATTTAATTGAATTCAGATTTACTCCTGCCTAATATGTTGTATCCAAGGGAAGGTTAGTCAATAAATGATGAATAAGTCTCAAGCATGATCTATTTTCAGTAAGTGAAATGTTTTTTTTTCTGTCCAAGCGAGCCCACACACAGCAATATTTAATATATCTTTATGGAACGATCTGCAGATATCTTTAGGCTACACATGTGGGGGCATTCTCAACAGTAATACATGATTCAAGTGAAGAAAACGGCAAGCAGAAGTAGAGCATCAGGAAAAGTCAAGGTCAATGGCATCTCATCAGCAGGAGTATCATGTAGCTTGACAGACAAACAGTACGGTTTTGCTCTCCTTAATGTACAACATTGCATCTAAGTATAATGTACCTATAGAAATTCATTAGATGGATGCATTCAAATTTCCATTCACAGAGGCTGAGCTCTTTTTTTTCCCATCATATTTAGAATAAAACACCGCTCCCTGTATGGCGAACGCACATTTTCATACAGCTCCTGACCCCCATAATTGTTTTTTTGTTCCCTATACCATCCTTTTCTATAGATTTTTTCTTTTTTAAGCAGCCAGGGACACATCAATAGACTTATGCCACTCTCAAATGATGACATTCCAAATCATAGTAAAGTGTAGAATTGCCCATCAAGTGTAATCTTTCCCCTGGCACATCTCCTTCTGTCTCAGCTGACACTCTGGACTGGGGCAGATAAGCAAAGCAAAGGAGGCAAGCAGGATAGATAGATTGTACAGAGCATTACTGGAGAAAAGACGTTTCAGGTCTGTTGGGTCATAAACACCCATATGTATTCCACAAATGCATTTTAATGTAATGGATCTGGCTGGTGAATTTGAAGGGCATCGAATTCGAAACAACAAAAAATGTAGAAAGCAGAGACCTTAAGGTATAAGCCCCAAAAGGACAGACATGAAAGGATATTGCATGTTAATGCTGTAAACCCTTAGATCATTATTTATTTATTGTTATTGATCTTAAAGCTTATCATTTAATACATACAAAGCTGATCATGTTGAGCCAAGCAAATGATCTAGTTTTTCTGCTCCTGAATTAATAATTTGAACATTAAAACAACTTGATAAGTACAGTACTGTACTTGCAGAGATGACTCAGATAAACAAGACCACATGAGAATGTTATGTTTTGTGATCAGACATCTGCTACGGTACTAATAATGACCAACCTCATGGATCTCAGGCACTCACTCAATCATCATCTACTGTATACCGTTTTATCCTGTATTCAGCATCGCGGGGACCTGGAGCCTATCCCAGGAGACTTGGGGCACGAGGCAGGGTACACCCTGGACAGGGTGCCAATCCAGCCACACTCACTATAGGTAATTTGGGAACGCCAATTAGTTTAATCTGCAGGTCTTTGGACTGTGGGAGGAAACCCACCAAGCACAGGGAGAACATGCAAACTCAATGCACACAGAGACGGGAATTGAAACCGGACCCTTGAGGTGCAAGGTGGCAATGCTAACCACTACAATCCACCATGCCGCCCTCAAGGATCTTATAATTTACAATTGGTTTTCAAAGTGATACTGGTAAAATAATTTAAAGAAATGTTATCATTCCTTCTGTACGTACATCTTGAATGTGACCTTAGGTGAGAGGAAAATGGATATGGGGGGAAAAATGTGTCATAGTTAACCATGGTATAGAAAGTTCATGATATGTTATCCTTCCTTTTCTTTTTTTTTCTTTTCTTTCTTTCTTTCTTTTTTTTTACATTAAATGCCCTTACTTTAGTTACAGTAAACTACAAATTTTACGGAAGAAATATTTTGGTTTATAAGACTAAATCCTGTGTGCACGCATCTGTTTGTGCATTGTATGCTGAGATGTACTGCCGTTCCATCCAGAGCCTTATTTCAACTCATGCTCTGTGTTACCAAGATATAATGCGTACTGAAAGTCTAAATGAGTCGAAATTTAATAAATCCATTGGCTTCTAAATGATGTTGTACGATACTACACCGACATGCAAGAAACAAACAGACATCCATTGCTTTAGCATACAATGTTTGCTCCAAAATTTGTTGCCATTATTATCATTATTATTATTAGCAGGTGCTACTAATAAGTTGCTACAAAAATCACTCCGTAGACTATAATGGGGTTCTTACAGTGGACTCACACTGATTAACACTGACTCACACCTCTGATTCGCTCTCCCAGATGCATGCTCCTTTTTTAAACTTATTTTAAAACACCTTATTAAAACTCATAAAAAAATACCTTGTTTAAACTTTAAGTACTGTAGATAAGAGTGATCTAACCATTTGGGAGCAATTAAGAGTTGACAAAAAAATGATTTTGTCATGGGAATCTATTTTCCACTGTGGCTGATTTTGCTGCAAAAAATGCTTTTGAACCACTTTGAACAAACAGCCATCTGTGCTCAAATTTTTAAAATATACATCCCATAAGCTTAACGTCAAACAATCCAGGAACTAACTCTCTAGCATTTATGGTTCATGACATATAAGCAAATGAATCACAGGAGTGTCACTGCATTTGAGGTGAACGCTGGAGAGGAAGAGGTACAGTAGCTGCAGCTAGTGGCCTAAGCAATGCCTTCTCAACTTCTCATCGGGGTGAGCTAATAATCAGCCATTTTTATTATAGCTTATGAAGTGATTTCTGCAGCAATGTATAAGGGGCAGGTCCCCCTAATAACAATGGCAACACATTGTGGTGCATACATTTATCATTAAACAATGGCTTTATATGCGTATACCATCTACAGTATACAATAGTTAGTAATGAATTTTATCTTGATTAGAGCTACCGTTGGAATATGTTCATAATAAGTAAAAAAAAATACAGTTGTAATTTTAAGTGTTTAGTTACAGTATATCCAGCTCAGGAGCTTGTTGCATAGCCTAACCGAGGTCACTGCAATGCCTAACATGATTTGGCTAGCAAGAAAAAAAGAAAGCCAGAAAATATTAGGGTTTGCTTTTTACAACCAGACACACATAATGGGTGATTACGTCTATGGGTCAAATAAATTCCTCCTCTCCTGCTCTGAGGTCAGATCAAAGAGAAAGACATTGTGTTAGAAACAATAAAATTCTGTTGGTGGATGCCATAAAAAAGTTACAACATTCAGGTTATAAAATTCAAAAATTACGACTAGCAATGAATAGACAATAAGTATAAGCACTAAGATAAATACAGTATATACAGGTACACACAACACACTCGAAAGGCCTGACAGGAAATTCTGGGAAAATTATTATTAATCTTATTATTTTAGATATTAACCTTTTCACACTTTTAAGTTGCAGTTGCTTTTTCCATACTTAATTGGACGCAGGGCAATTTGAAGTTAAAAGTTAAACTAATTAAACAATATTCATGACTGCAGGGATCCTCATAGCAATGCACATTGTGCCCCCTGCCAAGGTACCATATGTCTTGTCTTATGACATTGGCTTAAGTGTTATTGTGAGTTTATACTTCTTATTGTAACTATTCTCCTTCAGTTGTACTTGATAGGATATCAAAGTGGTATCCTTGATAGGATAAGTTAAAGCAATTCAGAGGCCTTGTTTCTGAACACTGGTCGATCTGGTAAAAATGTCAATTACACACCGCCTGGCCAAAATAATAATAATAAAAAGTCTCTCTCTCTCTCTCTCTCTCTCTCTCTCTCTCTCTCTCTCTCGTACACACACACACACACACTGAAGGTCATTAAATCACCTTTTGCGTTGATGACAGCACACAATGTGATGACCAGTTCATGTGTGAAAATGATTCCTCAGTCTCCCAGAGCCAATCATTTACAATTTACGCCATGGAATATGCCTGTGTCATCAGGGAAGAAAAACTCCGTAGAGGTGATAACCTGGTCATTCAGTAAATTTCGGTCATCAGCTTTCCACAGAATATTGCTGAGCCTAGACCCAACTAACTGAAATTACTCCAGATCATAGAACTGCCTCAAAGTGAGCACTTTGCATCATGGGTGCGTCGCTTCATGTGCATCCCTCTCTGTAATATGGTCAATCTGAACTCATCAGACCACAAGATCTTTTTCCATTGTTCTAACTGTGGACACAGCTGTTTAGTCACAATCTCACAAAGTGAGGTCTCATCACATTGTGTGTGCATATTAAAATTCTCTCATTAGTAAAAAACATAGCTATGGGTTTTCCTGTTGATTTTTTTCACCATGCAACTTCCCCAAGTATTTACGCCATCTCCATTCATGATTTTCTTTCCGACCACATTTCATCCACAAAGTTCAGATGGTTCAGCACTTTCCTTCCAGGGTTTGATAATACATTGATGGGTGCTTAACCAGGTTCCATCCTCTTAGTTATTTCCTTTGCTTGATATGGCCCAATAATTTGTACCTTTCCGAAATGGTGAGTTTTTTTTGGCCAGTCAGTGTATTTCCATATGTTTTGTGTATATAACCCACTGAAGGAATTTTAGAATTTGTTGAAGATTATCAATACAGATAAGTAGAATCAGTAATCTTCTGTCCGAGTCTGCTCAGTGTGGGTCAGGAAATACATTTTCTTTTTCACTATTGAAATAATGTCAGCCTTCGTATTTAAAATGTCACTCCAAAATAGATTTTAACACACTGACATATTCTTGCTGCGTTCGCCAGCTGTAGGGTAATAGCCCTAGATTAAATGCCAGAAGACCTCAATCCTGGTTGATAAAATTATTTTGTGTGAAATCTGTAAGTTCAACAATCTGCCATTTATTTTAGACACTTGTACTTTATGTCCCTCTTATTGTTTGACTTTTCGTATTTTTCCCTGGATCATAGGCAGTGACATACTGATATTATGCAAATTTGACTAATAGCGTGCTTAATCAAAATCATAAATGTAGACTTGAGTACACATAGAAACTAGAAATGACAAAACTGTCAGCATGGTGTCAGCATAAAATCTGGCTCTCAGACTTCAGCAACCTCACATACCCGAGATGACTGAACTTTTACATGATTTTTTAAAATACCACTCACAATTTTATTATTTTTGCTTGTCTGTGACATTTTCTAACAGATTTAGTTGGTTCTACTTTTCTACTATAGGTGGCATGGTGGCTTAGTGGTTAGCACTGTCGTCTTGCACCTCCAGGATCCCGGTGTGATTGCTGCCTTTGTTTGCATGTTCTCTCTGTTTTTGGCTTTAATACCACTGTTCATCTGGCAGTGGTATTAAAGACTAATGAACAGGATCATAGGCACAAAAGGCTAATTTATGCATGTGGTGACCAAAGGCCACCCTCACAAAAAAGCAACTGTAGTCAAAATTACTGAAACAAGTCAGTCCTGGCCATGATAGAAAGGCACCAGAACCCCCAATGCATCACAGCCTGCCACATATGAGGCAAAGATGTCAAGATTGTTGATGCAGCCTCCAAATTTCCTAAATGTCAATCTGACCGAGCATCCGTGGAATGTACTGGACAAATAAATCTGATGCATGGAATTCCCACCCCGCAAACTACAACGATCATATTATCCAACTGCAAATGTTGTAGTGCCAGGGCACATGCCCAGAGATCTTGTGAAGTCAAGACAGAGCCGCACAAGGGGAACCTATACATTAATGGCCTTAATGTTTTTAGTTCTAATGTCCAATCCTTTGTGGATAAGATTTGAATTGCCAAGATTAGATATTTACAGCTATTAATTGTTCAAAGAAGCCATGTAGGCAGGCATAGCTTAATGCTTAATGTGTTGGGATAGGGGTCTAGAAGATCCTGATTTCAGACCTCACCACCATCAAGTTACCACTGTTGGGCCCTTGAGCAAGGCCCTTAACCCTCAGATGTATATAATGAGATAAAAAAATGTGAGTCATTCTGGATAAAGGCGTCTACCAAATCCTTAAATGTAAAAGAGCCTGCTTGGGCACGAGAAACACTTGTTGGTCACAGTTAAAAAATGGGAGAAACACAAATTCGAATTTATCTTCTAATATTCATCTTTTCATCTCAAACCCGAATGTCTTCAGGGTATTCCAGAAACAAAAGAATTGGCCTTGCTGTCACACTGTATTCTCTTTTCACCTTGTCAAAGCAGAGCCTGCCTTGGAGCACCCATGCACATCACCAATAAGCTGACACGACCTTCTCATCTTTGTCGGTAATCCCACTGGGAAAAATTAAGCATAAAAGTCACCTCCTGTTTATGTGAAGCATTGAAAAGATATTGGTCGATCATGGTAGTTTATCACACATTTACTCAGCACGGTCTCTAGCCTGAACATTTAAGATCCCCAATAAGCCAAGTTGCACATAAATGTATTAGCAGTTTGCATATTTTAGATGTATGATGACATATGATGACTCATATGAATTTCAATACAATGTCTCTGGCTTATTAAAAATTTTGGTTTATATGGCCTGGTGTATTATTGAAACAAGGTTGACGACTATAATTGCTGCTCTATTCATTTTTTATGTTAAGGCGCTAGACTGGGGTCATTCAAGTACTCAGTCAGAAAAAAAGCTAATTAGGTTTTGTTGCTCAGATACTTTTAAAGGTCATGATTACATTGTGTCCAGACCCTTTTATAGAAAGATTAATGATGCCAACTCATCTGATGGGTCACTGTGAGGTAATGGATGTTTTTGTTCATTTTCTGTGTTTAATTATGGTGTCTGTAGCTTCGATATCAACAATGATTTATATATATAATATATAATATATATTTTTTTCTGCTAAGGTTTGATAAACATCTGGTTTCACGAAAAAGCCTTTTTAAAGCCTTATTTATATCAGAGTGCTGTTGAATTCTTACATCTGATTGGTCAGACATTTTTAATGAATTTTTGTACAAAGAATCCTTGGATTACAAGCATAATTCTTTTTGGAAGCAGGCTCGTATATCAAAACACTCGTAAATCAAAGCGAGTATTCCATTAATAAGAAAAAATGGAAACTCAAATTATTCGTTCCATAGCCCAAAAATATAAATACATAAAAATAATTAATACAAAATATAAAGTAAAATTTTTATAAATTAATCTACACTTTACCTTTGAAAAAAAGTAAAAATAAATCCCGACAGTTAAGTGTTTCCATTAGTGTTTGTGCACTCAGGTGCTGTGTATATGTGTGTGTGTTTTGTGTATGTGTGTGTGTGTGTGTGTGTGTGTGTGTAAATCTTCCTCCTCTCTTAATTGAGTTTCACACACACACACACACTAATGGGACAATTAGCAAGGAAAAGTGATTATACACTAATGGAATCGCTGCTGTAAAGTAAGAATAAAACAAATTATCTTTGAAAAGAATAGCGACAGAGCAGTGTTTCCCATTAGAGAGAGAGAGAGTGAGAGTGTGTGTGTGTATGTGTGTGTGTGTGAGAAGGTGAGAGAAGAAGGGGCTATAATCTCTAATGACACTTGCTTTTGCTTTACACGTGCCGCACACGTGTGTTATAATAAACAGTACACGCATGCTGTACACACATGACCATACATCTGGTCACAGTGTTATAGTAAACAGCACATGCGTGCACGGATGTTGATTATACCAGTGAGAGACGATTACCCATAATTACGTAGCACGCGCGAGAAAAACCATTGGCTCAGTTTTGATCATGTGACTCTCGGCATCAAAACAAGAAGCGCATGCATGCTACATGATACTCGGTACTCGTAAACCAAGACTTGCTTGTAACCTGGTTTACTCACAATCCGAGGTTCCACTGTATTAACAGTTTAATTCTAGCTGCAATGCAAATTACAGGTTTGCATATGTTCTACAACTAGATGCACTAAGAAAAAGAACTGACACTGAAGATTTTGTTTTGCTGACATCTGTGAAAGTAGGCCGGTATGGTCCAGTACTGCGTACCACTAAAAGACTCAGTGGGGAAAGAAGGGAGAGCAACTGCCAGTCACGGAAGCACTTTCAGCAAGAAAACATGTCTGCTACTGCTAGGTAATCTTAAACAATACGTTGTCTCCTTAAGAACTACGAAGATGTTCTGAATTGCCTCTGAACTTTCCGTGTTGCGTTTTGATCCTTCATTACTGTACGTTAATGTGAGTGAGTGACAACCATGAAGCTAACTAGCTTCTAACACAAAGTTGAATTTCAAATCCGTCTCTAACACCTGAACATGGACACTACTTGGTGTGAGGAACAAGGGTTTCTACAGCCGACATAGTGCATTTGTATTCCACTTTATGCTATTCGGGATTCAGTTAGACGAGGCTATTATAAAATGAAGTATAAAAGTGAAGACAAAAAGAGTCACGTAACATACGGTTTAAATGACTGTCTACAACCTCCAATGGTTTATTCTCTTCGCCTTTTGATTACCAGAAAGAACCAAAAACTACTTTTACCCCTGCCTACTGGACATACATACTTTACCTAGATAATTTGACCATTCTGCTTTCTATTTCTGACACTTCTAACAGGAAGAAATGTTTTCATTCATGTTGGAAATATCCAAATAATAATAAGCCTGTCAGCATTCACATTATAGACTTGCCAAAAAAAAAAAAAAAACCCTTATACATTAGCAGTGTAATATCCACATGTTGAGCAGTAATGGCACTGATATATAGATGTTGAAGTTCCATATAATGGCCCATGTCACTTCCTTCCACTCATCGTGTCAGCTGAGTGAAAGTAATAATATAGCTATGTGCAAGTAATTGTCATCACTTTTCCTCGTCATGAAAGGAATGTTATTTTTCTCTATCTGATATTGCTTCTGTTTAGCCAGCTTCTCAAGCAGCTACAGGTTTCTGATTTCAGCTCAACTTTAATTATTATTAATTTGTTTAAAGGTGCAATGATTTTTAATCATTTGTAACACTTTTTAAAACATTTGGTCCATCTCATAATTTTTTTAATTTAAAAAAGGGATCAGGGGTAGCAAAGAGCATCGGGGAAACGACTGTACAATCAACCTCTTATTGGTTCCTGGCAAGCTGAAACAACATCTAATTGACGCCGCTGAGGATAGAATGACTTTACCCCAGGTAGTTTGATCTCTGCTGTAGACCAGAAGAGGATTCAACAACCCTCAGTGGATTATATATATCGATTTGAATCCTGCTGCTTTTGATTCCCATGATACAGAAGCTCTCTGGCAACTGTTGCTCGGTGGTGAAATGCTGCCTAAAATCTTAAGAAGGCTCTCTGCAGAGACACTTTTAGCTGCGTCAGAGCAAAAAGAGACAGTTTTGATTGGTTCAGTATTCACAGTGGCATTGGGCAATGATGCACTCTTGCTCCAAACCTCTTCCTATCACCCAAAGACTACCTACATCCAATGCCAGTGAAATTTCTACTGTCCTGAAATATGTGGATGATGTAGCCTTGCTGGCTGAGATGCCGGACATGTTGTTAATGTTGTTCTCAGAAATTGTGCATGAGGAAGCCCAAACATTCTGACTGGAAATAAATTGGTCCAAGACAAAACTCCAGGCTACAGACATTATTCCGAAAAATGCTGACAGAATCATTGTAAACAGGAATGAAGTAGAAACTGTCGACTCCTTCATATACCTCGTCTCGACCGATCACAGCTCATGTTGCATTGCACTTGAATTGAGAAGATGTACTCTCCACAATGGTTCGCCTTTATATTACCTTTGTCCTACCGGTTCTCCTTTATGGTGCTGACATGTGATCAGTTATATCAGCTATTCAGAAAAAAACAAAAAAACAGCCAAAACTGGATCTCTTTGTCCAATCTTGTGGTTGGAGTATGTGAGTGATGAGATTTGTGCCAGAGCAAACCAGGTGTTGGCATCAGAGCTCATATGCACTAGAGACTGCAGCTGTGTGAACATGTAGCATGCGCAGATCCGGTACTGGACCATGCCAGAGCTCTCTCTGTCTGCCTGTCTGGCTTGGCCCCCAGAGACTGGAAGAGGAGATAGGCTGCCCAAGGCAGATTTGGCTGGGAAAGATTGAGAATGATCTTGGACCTCTCACTTCCCAGTGGCACGCTACAACAAAACAGACAGGAGAAAACCTGCAATGACAGCTACATATTTGTAGGTATGGTCTCAATGAACTAAAAAAAAAAAAAAAAAATCCAATTTCTGCAATGCTTTCCAGGAAAATAATACAGAGCAACACATGATCTATCAAGTCAACAAAAGAAGGTGTCTCTATTCTTCTATGTGCTTGTTGTCTGTGTTCTATGTCGAAATTGAAACGTGACACAAAGGTATTTGTGTATATGCTTTGGGAACATAAAAACCGAACTATTTGTTTGCATTTAGTACATTTCAAAACCGGTAAATCAGATGTTTTGAAAATTATTTCCAAACTGGACTTCACTTTCTTAGTGTAAAATTATAAAATCTATTATAGTATACAATATATTACACTATGTCTAAAATATTATATAAACATATTTCATTGTATACTTTTCCATTGTGCAAACATGAACAAGCTGCATGTGCATATCATGTATCATTATACAGCATATCATTATCTTTTATGATTAAAATAATCAGGATGGAATTTCCTTAAACCTTCGCTCCCTCCTCTGCATCACCTGGGAAATATTTCAGTAATATCAGGATCTCTGAACTGTGAATAGTCTTCTGCAGGAAAGCAATCTTCTTCACTAAATAGACTTATTGCGCTGTCCCCTTATTTCCAGGTCACAGACTTGGCTTTGTTATAAACGGAGGATGAAACACTCAGAGTTTTGGTGGCACGGAAAAGATACCGACTGCCTTCAGTGTGTGTGCATAAGCAAGTCCATGAAAGCACAGTCAGCTAAGGCAAACATTGCTTACATCCTCAGAGCATTAGGTAACTTTTACACACACATACATGCACACACACGTAAATGAGGAGGAAATAATCATAACATTAGCTTGGGTTTATATTTATTTCGAAAAGAGGCGTATTTCCATGTATGATCCATCCACATGTCACTACAAGGTCACATTTGTCATTTTCCTAGGGTTTTAAGGACATTTTTGTGTCCATGATCATATAACAACATTCCCACACATTATACGCACATCAGGTAAACGGCAGGAAGGTGTAGGGGGATGCATCAAGCCATTTCACACGACCTGTGCAAATTTATGTCAGATTGCTCACAGATACCTGCTGAAATGTGCCAGATGTTTCCAGAGTATTAATCAGAGGATGCAAATTGTCAGATTAGCCAGTGGACTGAATCATTTGATGCAAATCACTTGTGTGTAAACTTCACAGATGGACGTCACTGATAACAACCTGCACAGACTTGCTGGGACAATCAAATGGAACGATTTCAGCTTTTACATAAAAAATAAAAAAAATCATAAAAGGAGTATGTTGATAAGAAAGTAAGCTGTGGACAGTAATCGAATCACTGTGTAAAATCCCCTGTTTTGCTGATGAGAGTGCTGGGTTGTACTGTAGCTGTCCAGTGCCACAATTTCTGATTACTCTGTCTTTTTCTTGTGTCTTTATATGTGCACTGGATGTGTATGAATAATAATAAGTACGTTATTCTTGCTCTGAATTCATGTGGCACTCATAGCTACTCTTAAGGCAGGGCTTTCTATTTGTACTTGTACCTGAGTGGAATTTTTATCCTCCTTTTGGTAAAAAAAAAAAAAGTAGTACTTTAATATCCATCTGAGACAAATCCCTCTGTCTTTAACCTTGAGTCTTCAGTGTCCTTAACAAGCAAGCAAGGAACAGAAAGATAAAGGCTTCAAATGCAAAATGTTACAGCTGCTAACGCCATGTATACCACAGCACAGGGTCAGAGAGTAATGATTGTCTGACATGTGCTCATGCTATTATAATAGTGTTTCTATAGTAACAGTCCATTAACTTGTATAGTCTATACATCTACAGTAATAACCTAATTAAGAAATATCACACTCTCCACTCTTTTCAGGACTGTATACCAAACTGATCTCCTGGTGGTGACCAACAGACTAACGATTGTTTAACACCTGTGATGCAGAGTGATACTGTACATTTACTTAAATATCCCAATGCTGTTATGCTCCATTGTCACCACTCATGGAATGCCTCATGTCCAATCAGATTACTCTGTCAGAACTAAATGTTGTATAATACACTTTATAGAATATTAAAACAGAAAGACTCTGTATGGTGAAGTTTTCTGTTCTGGAAGGATTCTGTAGGAGTACCTGTGCTTTATTACCATAAAATGTTTCTTTACATTTCCAGCTTGTGAAAGTCTTCAGGGCAGTGTGCCTCACTGTTGCTTATATTTATTACATCAGAAACAAATGTATAAAAAGTCATTTTATACAGATTTTGTCACTGAACCTTAAAAAGTTAAAAACGCATCCCAACATGCTGTTCTTGTCAGGGATAACCCCTAGAGGGCGCCAAAGCGCCCTCTAGACAAGTTTGTGTAGTTCTTTTGATGTTCGTTTGGTTACTTCATTTCCCAGTTCTCAACTCGGTCAGGTCACGTGGGCGCGCACCTGATCCGAGTTGATCATTAAGTTCATTATAAGAGGTGTGTTTAAGTTCTAGGTTCTTGTCTTGCATTTGTTACAATGAGTTTAAAGTGTATGTCTCGTCGTTATTCGTGTTTTGGTTTCGTTTTATTCAAAGTATATCTGTTTTGTGGTTTCCCTGGTTTTTTATGTTTATGTTAATCAATAAAACATCGTTTCCCTGAACCACCTGGAGCCTCTTGCAATTATGCCTCGCACCCAGAGACGTGACAGAATGCAAGACCTAAGAAGAGGCATAGCAGAGGAGCCCTTCCCCCGGGAGATTCTTTTGGGGGGGGCAACGATGTTGGAAGCTTGGGAATCCGACGCGGAGAGCAGGAGGAGAACCAAGCGGCGTAGTAGAAAACCGGACAGGAAGGAGCAGGAGGAGCTGAGACGGCAGCAAGACTGGGATGGCTGCCGGCTGGCGATACGGCGCACGCCGTTCAGAGGTGGAGCAGCTCGGGGTGACATGAGTCCCCGCACCGGCCGGAGTGCAGAGACCAGGCGGTCCAAACGCGGCGGTGACCAGGGTGAAAGGACACCCCAAAGCGTGCGGCTACAAGGAACGGCGTGTGGGCGGTATGCACAGCCGGGAGCAGCCTCCCAGCTGGACTGGAGCAGCGTTGGGCGGAGCGCCGAAGAGAATGAAGGGCGCATCCGTAACCTGCAGGAGCAGGTAGCTGACCTCCAGGATATGCTGATGCAGCTGCGCCTCGAGGAAGGTCCAGACCTGCCAGCTCCTTTCCCGCCGTACAGCGACGACGAAGACGGGGAGCTCTACTACAAAGCTTTCAAGGATGACAGCGGCGAGCTATACTATTTGCTATATAGTGTCGACGACGAAAGCGAGCTCAGCAGCGGCGACGATGAAGACGAGCTCCTTTTTCCGCCGCACATCGGCGGCGACGACAGCGAGCTCTATATTCTGCCGCGTAGCTGCTTCGTCGACAGCGAGCTGCCGCCGCTGTCATGCGCCGCCGAGGATAGCGAGCTTCCTCTTCCTCTCATGCGCGCTCACGAGCTCCATCCTCTTCCTCTGCCGTCGCCTTCATGCGCCGCCGAGGACAGCGAGCTTCCTCTTCCTCCGCCGCCGCCTTGCGCCGCTGAGGATCACGAGCTCCATCCTCTTCCTCTGCCGCCGAGGACAGCGAGCTTCATGCGCCGCTGAGGACAGCGAGCTTCCTCTTCCTCCGCAGTCGCATGCGCCGTTGAGGACAACGAGCTGATCTTCTTCCTCTTCCTCCGCTTTCATGCGCCGCCGAGGACAGCGAGCTTCCTCTTCCTCCGCCGCCGCCTTCATGCGCCGCCGAGGACAGCGAGCTCCATCCTCTTCCTCTGCCGTCGCCTTCATGCGCCGCCGAGGACAGCGAGCTTCCTTTTCCTCCGCCGCCGCTTTCATGCGCCGCCGAGGATCACGAGCTCCATCCTCTTCCTCTGTCGTCGCCTTCATGCGCCGCCGAGGACAGCGAGCTCCATCCTCTTCCTTCGCCGCCGCCTTCATGCGCCGCCGAGGACAGCGAGCTCCATCCTCTTCCTCCTCCGCCGCGTCATGCGCCGCTGAGGATCACGAGCTCCATCCTCTTCCTGCGTCGCCTTCATGGCGACCGCCGAGGACAGCGAGCTTCTCTTCCTCCGCGCTCGCCTTCATGCCCGCCGAGGACAGCGAGCTTCCTCTTCCTCCGCAGTCGCCTTCATGCGCCGTTGAGGTCAGCGAGCTGCATCTTCTTCCTCTTCCTCCGCCTTTATGCGCCGCCGAGGACAGCGAGCTTCCTCTTCCTCCGCCGCCGCCGTCATGCGCCGCTGAGGATCACGAGCTCCATCCTCTTCCTCCGCCGCCGCCTTCATGCGCCGCCGAGGACAGCGAGCTTTCTCTTCCTCCGCCGCCGCCTTCATGCGCCGCCGAGGACAGCGAGCTTCCTCTTCCTCCGCCGCCGCCTTCATGCGCCGCCGAGGACAGCGAGCTTCCTCTTCCTCCGCCGCCGCCTTCATGCGCCGCCGAGGACAGCGAGCTGCCTCTTCTTCCTCCGCCGCCGCCGTCACACGCCAATGAGGATAACGAGCTTCCTCTTCCTCCGCCGCCGCCGTCATGCGCCGCCGAGGACGTCGAGCTTCCTCTCCCTCCGCCGCCCTGTGTCAATGAGGACGGCGAGCATCCACTGCCTTCGCCGCCCTACGTCAACGAGGACGGCGAGCTTCCTCCATCTCCGCTGCCCTGCTTCAACGGGGGCATAAAGCCACCTGGCCCACAGGACATAGGTGCCAGCCTCTGGGTGAGAGGGGCGGACGTTGGACCCTGGGGGGGATGCCCTGGACCTCCTGTGGCGCCCCGGAGTTGCGCCCTTTGAGGGGGGGTTATGTCAGGGATAACCCCTAGAGGGCGCCAAAGCGCCCTCTAGACAAGTTTGTGTAGTTCTTTTGATGTTCGTTTGGTTACTTCATTTCCCAGTTCTCAACTCGGTCAGGTCACGTGGGCGCGCACCTGATCCGAGTTGATCATTAAGTTCATTATAAGAGGTGTGTTTAAGTTCTAGGTTCTTGTCTTGCATTTGTTACAATGAGTTTAAAGTGTATGTCTCGTCGTTATTCGTGTTTTGGTTTCGTTTTATTCAAAGTATATCTGTTTTGTGGTTTCCCTGGTTTTTTATGTTTATGTTAATCAATAAAACATCGTTTCCCTGAACCACCTGGAGCCTCTTGCAATTATGCCTCGCACCCAGAGACGTGACAGTTCTAGGGAAATCATCAACTTGGCAGTAATAATACATGCTCCTGTCATTGATTATTCTCCTATAACCGCACTCCACAGAAATGTTTTATTTCTTATTATCATGCACACTCGCTCCGCGACCGGCACGAGGACCCAGAAGTAAGACGGTCGCGCTTTCAGAAAGCATAAAAGGAAACAAGATGGCGCTTCACATCGCTCAGTCATTAAGTTCATTCATGCCTTCGCTATTGCTTCACCAACTATTTCGTGAGGACTCACCTATTCAGGTTGCTTCCTTGATTGAGTGTGTGTTGCTAGAACGCGGGTTTATTTGTGTAGATCCTTGCTCTTTTTGTAAGAGAGTTCTAAGAGTAAACTCATGGTTATCCTGCCTGCTCGCGCTGCTTCCGCGTTTGGGTTTACCATCCACGCAACACGGGCTAACTGCTAAGGCTGCTGTGTTCGTCCCTCGGTTGCTCGTGACACTTATATCAGGAAAAAAGCCCAACACCACAAATTCAATTTGTACTTTTAATATATTTAGTATAAAAGTATAGAATTCAAATATCATTAGCCTATTGAAAAAGTAAAAAAAAAAAAAAGGTAAGTGGTACCTCGGCCTGCGAATTTAATCTGTTCCGGATTACCAATTTCCAACAATATAATCATATTTTTTGCACATAAAAACAAACAAAAACATTTTAACAAATTAATAAACATTAAACCTCATTTAACCACAATTTATGATTCCTGTTGGCACCGGCTGCTTGTGACCAGTGACTGTTTTAAAGGCGAAAATTCTTAAAATGTGTCTTTTATATGCTGTGATATACAGAGCTCACAAACATTTTAATAATCAGAGATCAACACATAATGCAGGAATACTGCATCTTATTTATATCTTTTGATCTAGTACAATACTATACAGTAATACAATGTACTACTGCTGAAATATCAAGACACCTGACAGTCATTTAAATACCATTAACTCTCAAAAACATTTATACTTAGATATGTTTAAAACAATGGCTATTGGTGGCTCAGGCATTGGTGTTCCTCCTGCCCTGGTTCAATGCCCAGTCAGTGCCCAAACCCCAGCCACTCGATGCAGTGCTGGTCCCAAACCCTGATAAAATGGGAGGGTTGTGTCAGGAAGCACATCTGGCCTAAAAAAAATAAAATAAAATAAAAAACTTCTGCCAAGGTTGTATTGTGGACTGGATGGCCGGTTGTGGCACCTTGCTGGGAGCAGCCAAAAGACCAACAAAGTGTGTTTAAAACAATGCTAAGAGATTTAAATCTCTGTCCTTGTTACAAGCTATAATTACATTGAGCACTGTTGTACATCTTGATTTGATATACTGTATACTCAGGTGATTTGTCTGGAGTTCATCCAGGATAATGCTTGATGCGAAGCCAAGGAGTATGATTTTAAGTCCTCTCTTGGGTGTATAGGTAGCAAAGGGTGTTAACTTAGATAATAGACTATCCCCCTAATTAGGTGCATGAAAAATACATTAAAGGAAAAGTGTGCATAAAAGTATGATGTGTATGGTGCATGCTATAAACTATGTTAATCACTCAGAACAAAAACACACACACATCAGCCATTTTACTATAGATACACCATGCTAGTATGTACCCCCTTTGCTATCTAAACTGCCTTAATTCATTGTGCTATAGATTCAGGAAACACTTCTAAAAGATTTTGTCCAAAGTGACATAATTGTGACATAGTTGCTGCAGGTTTGTTGGTTGCCCATGCATGATGCAAATCTCCCGTTCCACCACATCCCAAAGATGCTCCCTTGGATTGAGATCTGGTGACTTGTGGAGAGAGTTTGCGTACAGTGACCTCATTGTCATGTTCGAGAAACCAGTTTGAGTTGATTATACTGTGTGACATGGTGCATTATCATGTGGTTAAAAAGGGGTGGACATGGTCAGCAACAATACTCAGGTAGGCTGTGGCATTTAAACAATGCTCAATTGGTACCTACAGTACATATCAATAGGCTCAGTGTGTGCCAAGAAAATGTCCCCCACCTATTACATCACTACCACCAGCCTGACTCGTTCATACAAATCAGAATGGAACTTTGCTTTCATGTTGTTTGCGCAAAAATTCGGACCCTACCACCTGAAAGTTGCAGCAGAAATTAAGACTCATCAGACCAGGCAATTTATTTTTATAATCTTCTATTGTGCAATTTTGGTGAGCATATGTGAACTGTATCCTTAGTTCCCTGTAGCCGACAGGAGTGACACCTGGTGTGGTCTTCTGCTGATGTATCCCATCTGCTTCAAGGTTCGACGTGTTGTGCATTCAGAAATGCTCTTCAGCATACCATAGCTGTAACAAGATGTTATTTGAATTACTGTTGCCTTTCTATCAACTGGAACCAGCCTCACCATTCTCCTTTGACCTCTAGAATCAAAAAGGCATTTTCACCAAGGGAATTGCCGTTTACTGTAAACCCTAGGGAAAATAGCAGTCGATCAGCAGTTTCAGAACTGCAAATACTCAGACAAGCCCGTCTGGCACCAACAACCATGCCACGTTCAAAATCACTTAAATCATCTTTCTTCCTCATTCTGATGCTCAGTTTGAACTTCAGCAGATCACCTTGACTATGTCTGCATGCCTAAATGCATTGATTTCCTGCCCTGTAATTGGCTGATTAGATATTTGTGCTAACACCCAGTTAAACAGGTATAACTAATGAAGTAGAGGGTAAGTTTATTTTAGTGCACTAGATGATTGGAATCACAAGACCTGAGCAATCCTTTAGCTTCAATTTAGATAAAGGTGCTTGTGAAATAAATAGATATTGCTAAATATTTTACTTTACAGCAGCAAAAATCCTAAAAATTCATAGGTAACTTTATTTTCTAAAAAAAAAACAAAAAACATTGTTGAATGTTATTATAATTTGGAGGGTTTAACATACTAATTATTAGCAACAGTCACAAAATTGGGCTCTTCAACACTCGGCCACTTTCCAGTGAGGGCTGCCTAATCTATGATCTTGTAAACGATCGCAAGTTTGACTTCTTTTGTTGTTCGAGACTTGGCAACAACAAAATGACTTTTTGGAACTTAATCAAGCATGCCTGCCAGGGTTTGTTTACTCTTCACAGCTCTGATCTTCTGGATGCAGGAGTCATCTCGTGATACCCCACAACTTAACTTACAAGCGTCTCCACTGATTCTGTCCACATACTGTATATATCATTTGAATCCACTGTGTTATGAATCAGCGGTTCAACAACAACTCCAATCGCTGTTACATACTAACCATGGAAATATTGTAATACATTTCTGACTGAATTTTCTGCATTTGTACAAACTTTTTCCTAATATTATTTTTACTCTGTGACTTTAAGATTCATGTGGATGACTCTGTAAATGCATCTCAGTTACCCATATTTGACTATAAATTAGTCTCATTCACTATTAAAACCTCAGCAACACTCAATGTCCTTCAGGAAGTTAAACATCAAACATTCCACCTTGTCCATTGCAATCAACAATGTCCCATGCATTGTCCATTTATCCAAACAGATGACCTGGAATCTTACTACGATCCTCCTGGATGTTCTTGCTCTCCTAAAAACACAAACCATCTCTTTTGCTCAGTCTACACCCTGGTTTACTCCTGAGCTGCTTCAGATTAAATCCAGAGGCTGGGGAAGGATACAGTAAAAACTAATTTTATACAATAAACAGTGTCCTGAAACCTTCTGACACATGTCCACCCCACCTGTATAGCACTGCTCAGTGTGATGCTTTCATGACCTTCTTCAGTGACAAAATTGTTAATGTTCATCAAAAGCTAACCTTGTCCTCAATCACTTATTGCTTGCCCCTCACACACTTTTCTGATGATCCTCTCATTACTGTTGTCTCTTCTTTTAAGCTCCTCACTGAATCTGAAATTTCTAACTTTATTCATAAGTCTAAATTTTTCACATCAGCTCGATCCTCTGCCAACTCAGCTAGTAAAAGTGTACACTCTGACTCACCCCTCTCATAACTCGCTTTATTCACTCCTCTCTCATTTATAACATCATCCCTTTAAACAGCTGCCATAACTCCTATCCTTTAAAAAAAAGTGTGCTCACTCTAATAATCTCAACAATTTCTGTATGATATTAAATCTTCATTTCATTTTAAAAATCTTAGAAAAAGAAGTTGCAATAAAGGTCTATATTCACCTTGATGATCATTTTAATTCATTTTATGTCTAGGTTCTGTACCAAACACAATACAAAAACTACTTTGATGAAGGTCACCAATGACCTTCTGATGCTGGGCTCTTGACCATTCTTATCTGGCTAGATTTGAGTGCAGCCTTAGACACTATCTCACATTTACGTCATGCCTCTTTGACCATATCCAATTTGTCCAATTAAACAAACTTCATTCCCAGCCATTCTTTGTCAGCTGTGATGTTCCCCAAGGCTCAGTCCTTGGTTCCCTTCTGTTCCTCATCTATCTCCTCCCTTTTAGTCACATTTTTAGAAAATGTTGTATACATTTCCATTGTTATGCAGATGATACACAGCTTTACATTTCTACAAAGCCTGACTTTGCTCTTCCACCCACCTGCCTAACCAGTTGCTTAAATGAAAGAAACATTTTACATTCAGCTCTGTAACATTTCTTGTCTCAACCCATTCCTCACCCCACAAACTGCTGCTACTTTTAGGCATGCAGTAGTCACCTCCCACATTGATTACTGTATTGTAATTCGCTTTTAACTGGTCCACCACAAAAGCTCCTCCATAAACTTCAACTTATCCAGAACTCTGCTGCCCATATCATACTGTAACTCGCATCACATCACAACCACCCTTCAAAAACTCCACTGGCTCCGTATCAAATACTGTATACAGTAGAGTTGAAAATTCTCATTCTCATTTTTAAAGTGTTCCATAATCTTGCTCCTTCTTATCTATCAGAGCTCTTACAGTTTTACAGCCCCTCTTGCAATTTTCTCTCTTCCTCATCAAGGCTCTATTTTGCACCCTGGCCTGCTCGACCGCCATGGGCTCCAGAGCCTATAGCCACACTGCTCCTCGTCTCTGGTATTGTATTCCAGAAAGCATCTATAAGAGATTCTCCAACCATATTCAAATTATGTCTTAACAGCCATGAATTCATGAATATTATTATTATTATTATTATTATTATTATTATTATTATATTATTATTACTGTAAGACATGTAAAAGTAAGTTTTTAAGTAATGCTGTTGTAAATGTTCAGAGCTGACAGTAATCTAATCCCCAACTTGTTTCCAAACCTACCTGACTTGTTTATGTTTCTAATCTCAGCAAAATTATCTCTGATATTAATCAAGTCTCCCTGGATAAAGTCAGTCTTATCCTTTGCTTCAGTCAGGTTTGCAGTTCAGTGAAAACACCTCCAGGGTCTGGGTTCGATTCCCGGACGGGTTCGATACCTGTCTCTGTGTGCATGGAGTTTGCATGTTCTCCCCGTGCTTGGTGGGTTTCCTCCGGGTACTCCGGTTTCTTCCCACAGTCCAAATGTAGGTTAGGGTAATTGGCATTTCCAAATTGGCTGTAGTGTGTGAATGAGTGTGTGTATGTGCCCTGCGATGGATTGGCACCCTGTCCAGGATGTACCCCGTCTTGTGCCCTAAGTTTGCTGGGATAGGCTCCAGGCCACCCCTGTGACCCTGAATACAGGATTAAGTGGTATAGATGATGAGTGAGTGTGAGTGAGTGAGATGTCAAAGGCATCAGACAACATTAAGATCATGTTTAAAATTTAAATATGCAATAATGTCCGTATACAATTTTATTATTAATATTTTATTAATGTATACGTATACTTATAATATACATATATTATGGTATATGATTTGGGCCAATGGTACATATACTATATTATGGTGCATGGTTCTACCATGTACTGTAGTATAGCACTATGGATGCACAACTACATACTGGCAAACGTACGTTATACATGTTTATGTAATATAATAATTTATATAGTACGAAACAATTGTATGTATGCATGTAGTATTAATTAAATCCCATTTTGTATGTTGAAATTCTTTATATTACAGTACTTACAATAATATGGTGCTGCCTGTACTATACCTATCAGTAGTATGTAGTAAACATGTGGGTAGCCACAGCAGACCATGCGAACTGCACACAACTGGGCACAGGTTTTATGCCGAATGCCCATTCTGACACAACTCTCACATTTTCTAACCATGCCTTGGACCGGAACTGCATTCTTTGGCTGGGCAAAGATGCAACCCACTGACTGGGGTGCTCAATTCCAGATCAACAACCTAGAGCCTTAGCTACCAAAGCCACTACTGCCATATCAGTAGTATGTACTAACACATCTAATTTTGTACATGACGTACAAACATACATATTACATACCTGCTGAATTTTGGTAGCCACTATGGTACCCATTACGTACCATGGTATTCACCAAAGTATTGTGATACTCAGCATAGTACTACCAAGATACCCAATGAAGTGCCATAGTAACTAACTTGGTACTTTGTCTTCAAAGTCCTATGGAGCCTACCATTGTATAGTAAACTAGAGTACATACCATAGTAAAAGTTTCTGACTGGAGGTCAGGAAGTGATTTTCTACACAGGAAGCACTATTACAAGCTCTTCAAATGCCTGTGATATGTGTGTTTATGATTGCTCAAATCAATCAAAGGGAGAATTCATGGGGAGATTTTATTGAGCACCACAGGTGGCTGGTCATAATGGGAGGTTTTAAAAAATGACCGAAAAATGGCTGGCAAGAACCTTTGTATATGGTCAAGGGGAGAGAAGGCAGATAATGCTTGTGTGTGTACAGAGACCATTTTATTAAACATGTCTTATTTGGCTATGGTTATATAACTTAATTTTGTTTTACTTTATAAATCTTAAACCTTTGATCAATGCTCTTTAAAGCAAAGTAAAACTGTATTTTTCATAGCTGTTCTGTGTGTAATAGATTTGAAGCAACAGCTGTAAGCAACACACTACTAACACTTGCTGTTAATTGGGGTTAACAGTTACACAAAAGAAGGCAAACTAAACCAACCTTCAGCTTGGCTGACAGCTCAACTGGCTAATCACAGTACAGTATGAGGAGAAGGGCAGGAATAAACAACATATCACACTCTGTGTCCTCTGCACCTGAACACAATGTATTACTTATGTTTATTGCCTCGATAACTGACATGTCATTCAAATCTTTTGTAAAATCACTTCGCTTTGTTACTGTGCCCCCAACCTCAAGGGTACAGTAATTGTACTTTCTGTATGTGCTTTTTAACAACAATGGCTATAATTTGAAGAAGTTTCAAAAATACACATCATTTAGGTTCTGTGATGGACATAGATGTGAGGCTTCCAACGCAGGAAAAACCAATGGTGCAGTTCAGTACACTGTACCCAACAGTCATTGTGCTGTACAAATACCGTAGAAAAACAATTAAACATGAGCTAATAAACATGAAGTGATAATCATGGTAATAAATGTATTATACTGATTGGGTCAAAATGACTTTATTTTCCAGCCTTGATGCTTGTGTGGGTTTTCTCAATGTTCTCTTGCTTCCATCTACTGTCCAAAAACTTATAGGGATGTGAATTTGGTATGTTGAATTGCCCCAGTGAATGTGTGTGTCTCGTTCCCTGCAGTAGACTAGCAATCCAATCTAATGTGAAATCTCATGCCTTGATTGCAGTGTTCCCAGTCTTCAGATCTACCACTACCAGCATTAAGTTGTTAAAAAATGCATTAATAAATAAATTAATGCTATAGAGCATTGGTCTCCAAAAATTGGGTCATGACCCATCGATGGAGAATAGGAGATTTTATTTAAGTTACCTTCAGTACACTAAGTAACTAATAAAAAAAGTCACTCATCAGCTAATCTTAACAACTGCACAAGAAGGGTGATGGAGAACCAACCAACTCTTGCTTGGCTACCCAGACAGTAGGTTGTGTTAGTCATACAGGTAGCCATGATCAAGGTGGTCACGAACCTGATGTTAACCCTGATAGAAGCTGGGGATCAATAAAGAAACCTGCCAAGAAAAGTATACGTTTTAAGGTATGGTTTTGTAAATTATTTCTGTCCTAATCAGGAAGCATGACCTACAATATGCATTTAATATGCAGCAATAAAATTGGCAAAAAAGAGAGTTTAAAATCGACCAAACGAAAAAGACACTTGGAAACTATGCACCATATGTTGGCAAATAAACACCTGGATTTTGTCCAGAGAAATGCACAGGAGAAAGTCATTGGCAGAGGTTTTTCATAGAAATATAATATTAAACATTAAAACTCAGCTAGCCTCCTACTGTATATAGTTTCACGATGTGTGGCCAATGAGAATCAGCCATACACCTATCAAATTAGCCAAGGCTCGATAGGCTAATTAGCACATAATATGCCTCATGAGATTTGATGTGGAATAGATGTGAATATGACGTGGTTTATGGAATGGTTCTTCATATGATTGTTGACTGTTCACATTAGTTGCTTGATTTAAAAGTTGCTTGTAAAAATGGATTAATTAAATTAATAAATCTGTTATTACTATCATGTAGGATAATAATCTGTAAATAATGCACAATAATAATAATAATAATAATAATAATAATAATAATAATAATAATATTAGTTATTACTCAGTAAATTAAATAAAGTAAATTAAATAATTTAAGTGTGATTTATACACATTTCAATAGTATACGTTTTGCAATGTAACAGTTTTTTTTCAATAAATATTCTATATTTGAACATTTTAAATTTCCACTGTATAGCTACAGGTATTCCGGGTGATGAAGTTACCACAGTAACGCTTGGAAGACGTAATGTCTGCACTGGTGACATTGCAGGGTGTTTCGAATGGTGGCATTTTGTCAAGGGGATTTCCCTTAACCAACATTCCCTGCACAGGAAGTAGGGAGTAGGGAGCACACATTAAAGTACACTGTGGGTTGGAATGCAGCCTATCTTGCAGCTTCTGACTGACTGAACACACCTGTTCCAGGTAATCAGCAGTGAGTAGTGCAGGGATAATTGGAAAACATGCAGATGCTGCGGCCATGGTCTCAGAAATGGCTGATTTATCATTCAAGGTAATAAAATTATGTGTGAATGTCCATAGAAAAGATCAGTAACTTATAGACACATAGAGGTTTTCCTTGGGATTAATAAATACTCTCTATTGTGAATTAGGTTATGATGGTTTGTCATTTTTAAAAATTGCCTCCATGAATTTGGTTTTAAAAAACAGATATTGCCACTTTGTCACACTGATGGTGCAACTATGTATATCCACCAGGATTCTGAAGTTATTTCAACATTGATCGTAAAAATAGACATGATAGCTTCAGATTTTGAAGGTACAGTACTTTGTATGCGGTGGCATGGTGGCTTAGTGGTTAGCCCTGTCACCTTTCACTTAAAGGGTTCAGGTTCTATTCCCAGCCAGGTTCAATTCCTGCCTCTGTTTGCATGTTCCGGGCTTCGTGCGTTTCCTCCGTTTTTTTTCCCACTTGTGTATGTGCGCTTAGATGGATTGGCACCCTGTCCAGGGTGTACCCCACCTCGTGCCCTAAGTCTCCTGGAATTGGCTCCAAGCCCCCCCATGACTCTGAATGTAGGATAAAGCGGTATAGACGATGAGTGAGTGAGAGTTTAGCTGCAAAACAGACAAACAGCAAGTTGACAGATTAATTCAGTCCACTACAGGAGAAGGCATCTTTCTACTGCAACTCATGTTCAGATAATTAAACCATAATGGAGAAACTTCTGCATTACAAACACATTGCAGACCAAATGTTAACTGCAGTAAGATTAATTCAACTAGCCATCATATTGTTATAATTTCCAACTGGCTCTGTGGTCTGCATTAGATCAGACATGGATTCTGTACGAATCAATGCTTTTTTCTTTCCTCTGCTGGAGACTTGGGTATGCACAATGTTACAGACTCAAAGGGAGCGCTAATAAAGTACAAGTAAATTGGCAGTGGTCCAGAAAGCAGACCACCAGAAGTGGATCAAAGCCATTCAGAGACATCAACTGCATACAATCTATAACCATTGTTCCCTCTAAGCTGGACTTCTGATGGTGCTTCCATGCAGAAAAAAAGTACATCCATTCAGATTAGTAAAACAAAAGTGAAATCACTGACAAATGTTTGGACCAGCAACAGGGTCACTCAGTTCTCCAATTAGCACCGTCTTCCTATTCCCCCAAATAGAAATGCATGTCAAATTCAGTCCCAGCCACCTAGCCAACAAGCTTAAGTGTCTGTGGTTTAAAACACCTGACCATCACCTGCCTGACTAGCCGAGAATAATTTCCAAGAATATTGTTCTGAGGTTAGCTGCCTAATGCTAACTTAGCAAGGGCAGAGCAGACAAAATTTTTCTGGCTCAGATTATATTTCCTCTCCAAAGGTGGAGAAGTGTATCATTGTAGCCCTACAGTAGGTGGGCAAAAAATTATAGACCCATGGCCATGGCACTTTTGTTTCCTTGCACATTGCATTTTAAAAGCATGTGTGTTATTTGGTTATTTTGGATTTCCTTTTCCTTTTCCTTTTTATGATAGCCTTCTCTTTTGTACAGGATTTTGCTAGATGTAGATGTGGATTTGTGCTCATTCAGCCATGAGAGCACTGTTTCAGTTAACTAATCAAGTGTTGAGAAGGGCTAAGGGCTGAGCTATCAGCTCACGCCTTGTGTTCTTATGCACCAACCTATATGGTGCTTGCTTTGTGCACAGGGGCACTGTCGTGCTGGAACAAGACTATGCCCCTTAGTTCCAGTGAAGTGAAATCTTAATTGTAAAGCAAAGACATTCTATATACAGTAATTGTTTGCCTACAACTATGTGGCCTTTCATATTTATATTACACAGGTTATATTTGTGTCATTTTGACCCGACAATAAAACAGATCACTTAGATACAGTAAATGTCAGGTACGAAATGCAGACACGGAATGCATTTAACAAAAGTTAAAATTTTCATGTTTTGATTCCAAAGAGCCAGACCTTATGTATTTTTAATGTAGTCTTGTGAAATAGTTCCCCAGGCTTCCTTGAGGACTTTTTGGCTCTAATTTTAAGTTCAGCCCATCCCTGTTCCTGAGCCGTTTCCACACAGTGACCTTTGAACCATTTAAGCATAAAAAACGTCTAATTTAAGGCTGAAGTAGTAAAAAACAGGTGCAGATAGTGACCGAGAATTAGGCCGGTGATTAGTAAAAGCTGAGGTGATGTTGAATGCTGAGAGGTTGGAAACGGCAAGCGGGGAAAGAAGGTTGCTGCTGAGTTTGTTACATAAATGACCAATTTTTTAATTGTATCTTTAGCACTATTCGGACGGGACTAGTTTTACTAGGGGACGTTAGAGAAATTTCTGTTTCACAGAGGTACTTTGTGATTTTAATCCCATCCGAATCTGCCATGTCTGTCTTTTTCTCACACGACCTCTGTAAATATTCCAGAGCAAATTACCTATTGTTTTTCAGCAAACTCGGCGGTCCTCTGAGAAATCTAATCCCGCCCGAATGCGAATGTCTGTGTTTGCCGAAAATGTATTTTTTCCGAAATGCGTTTTCTTGTGTGTTTTGGTCAACGTGAACTACCGTACAATCTCTAGCGCGCCGGTATTCGAGTTTCTGCTTTCTACGCTCCAATAGAAATCCTCATCCTCAACAGGTGATCTTGCGCAACGCCCACATGAAAAACACAGACATGCTCACCTCCGTAATAATCACGGAGATATTAGTCCCGTCCGAATCCATACATGAACTGACAGATGTTGGCTGAAAAAAATTCTAACTCAAACGTCCCCCAGTAAAATTAGTCCCGTCCGAATAGTGCTTTTAGGTGCTTTTCAGCATGTTGCAGTAAAATATTATCTTCCATTTTTCCCAATTCAGTTTACATTATTTAGTTTATTTTAATATGAAGAAATTAGAGATGGCACAGTACTATATAAAAGTTAGTAAATTTACTCTAACATTTTCATTCTAAGAGCATTGTATTTATGGATTTGAAAAGTCTTACATTGGGTACTATGTAAATGCAATAGGTCATGCCATATGTTCAGTCTTAATTAAGAGTCATTTCAAGACTGATAATGTTGCTTGATGTTGCTTTTACACAAGAAAAAAAGAGAAGCAAGAAAAAGAAAAATCCCTTCTGCTCCACATTCCTTTTGAAAATCCTCTGCAACTCCGCTTGACCCACAACCCAAAGAAAACATGCATCAAGACTCTTCTTTGTAGTGATGACCAGAGGATGGAATGAACTTCTGAACTGAAGATCTCTTCACCAACCACAGGAAAAAAAATAAAACATTACATTTTATTGTTTTGTTGAACTCCTCCCAAACTTCAGACTTAGTAGCTATAACATCTCATTGCTTGGAGTGCATTATGCCATTAAATGAAAAGCTCATAAAGGCAATTAATTGAATGCACTGCAGTGATGAATAGATTTTATTTCTGCTTCAAAATGAAATCATTTTCTGTGCAATGTTTACTGGCTTCAGGCAAGGGCACTTGAGGGAAAATAACACGCCTACAAATTGGTACTCCTCGTCTTGTAATAGTGAACTTGTCAAGGGTGCAGAGTGATGAGTATTTGCCAGCACCAAACCAGTGTTCTGTTTGTGTGTTTGAAAATGTCTGCCAAACATAATGCTAAAGAGACTCATGTACTGTAGCTTTTAGAGCCAGGGTTGCTGAATTTAAGGGGAAAAAAATCAGCCTAAACACACAAAACAAACAAACAAATAAATCTTTATAAATAATAATAATAAAAAAAAAAAGTTTTGTCTTTACATTGGTCAGAACTTGGTCAATAATATATTTACATTTTTATACAAAACCAAAAATATTTACATTTTTATACTTTTTTTTTTTTTTTTTTTTTTTTACCACAAAACCAAAAAAAAATATCTGTAAGTCTGTATATCTGTATGTCTGTCCAGTTGATTTTGTCACAGCATCACGCAAACCGGGCTCAACAGATTTTAATAAAAATTGGCAGTTTTAACTGTCATTTTATTATTTCCCTTAAGTTTGCATCATAATGTAAAAATGTAAATGTTGGGTAGAAGGGACATTATGAGCAGTTTTGTGTCAGATTATCTTACCGCGGCCATCGCTTTTGGGATGATTACAATACTTTTGTCCTCAAAGTGGGCGTGGCTATACGAGTCACTAAACAGAGCCAATTAACGCGCTCTTCAAATTGAAATAATACAGTATGCAGCAAAATATACAGTACTGAAACGCGTATATCGTAGACGTGCATTTGCATTCGTCAGCCAGGCAGAGCTTCTGACACACTTGTTCCCAGTAGTGAAAAGGAGGTTGTGTTCATTTGTTGTTGGAAATGAGTCTCTCAGTGGAGAAAAAAAGTCTGCATAATTGAGTATTATTTCTTCTCATACGGAAGTGGTCAGAACAATGGCAGAACAATTCTCTCGCTTACCCATCTCATTCCAATGATCTCACACCACCTGAGGCCTACCTGAGGGAATGCTAAGAAAGAGAGTGTGTTCGAATGTAAAGATCCACCAAAAACAAATAAATGATAACATGAAACTTAATCATAGTGTCAGAAATTAGTTTATGGTAGAGAGCAGATATTTCTTTGCAGCATCTGCAATTTGTTTTGTCTTATTATTATTATTTATTTATTTATTTATTTATTTATTTATTTATTAAAGTATCATTCGTACAACCAAAAATCAGATTTCCCTCTAAATCGTAGCAGTATGTCTCACATCAGATACGTTTCTGTACATCACTGATGTCTTTATTTCATGCTCCCATTGTTTGCCACAGCCACTTTTTAAACTAGTACACTTTGGTTAGATCTTTTTAATGCAACCACGGGGGGCGCAATTCAGTGTCTTCTTGTGCCAGTCCTAAGTCTGGATAAATGCAGAGGACTGTGTCAGGAAGGGCATCCGACGTAAAACATTTGCCAAATCAATGATAGGAATCACAAATATAATTTGCATACCGGATCGGTCGCAGCCGAGGTTAACAATGACTGCCACCAGTGCTGTTGACCTACAGGGTGCTGGTGGAAATTGGGCTACTGTTGGTCGAAAAAGTAGAGGAGGAAGGCATGTTCGAAAGCAGAGAGAGAAAAGGAAAGGCATGAGTTTAGGAGTGATAGTAGGGATTTTGAATGTGACCGGGAAGGCAAGAGAGTTGCTTGACATGATGCAGAGAAGGAGTGTGGACATACTGTGTGTCCAGGAGACAAGGTGGAAAGGTAGCAAGGGTAGAAGCTTAGGGTCAGGGTTCAAATTGTTTTACCATGGCGTAGATAGGAAAAGAAATGGAGTAGGACTTATTCTGAAAGAGGAGTTTGTTAGGAATGTTCTAGAGGTGAAAAGAGAATCAGATAGGGTGATGAGTTTGAAGCTGGAAATTGAAGGTGTGATGTTCAATGTTGTTAGTGGTTAGGCCCCACAGGTAGGATGTGATTTGGAAGTGAAGGAGAAATTTTGGAGTGAGTTAGATGAAGTGATGAAGAGCATCCCCAGAGGTGAGAGAGTGGTGATTGGTGCAGACTTCAATGGACATGTTGGGGAAGGGAACAGAGGTGATGAAAATGTAATGGGCAAATTTGGTCTTCAGGACAGGAATGTAGAAGGACAGATGGTGGTGGGCTTTGCAAAGAGGATGGAAATGGCAGTAGTGAATACTTTCTTCCAGAAGAGACAGGAACATATGGTGACATATAAGAGCGGAGGCAGAAGCACTCATGTGGACTACATCTTGTGTCGACGTTATAATCTGAAGGAGATCCATGCAAAGTATTGGTAGGGGAGAGTGTAGCCAGACAACACAGGATGGTGGTGTGTAAAATAACCCTGGAGGTGAGGAAGGTGAAGAGGACAAAGGCAGAGCAGAGGACAAAGTGGTGGAAGTTGAAAAAGGAAGAATGTTGTGTAGTCTTTAGGGAGGAGTAGAGACAGGATATGAGTGGTCAGGAGACGCTTTCAGTTGGCTGGACAACTACAGCTAAGGTGATCAGGGAGACAGGTAGGACGGTACTTGGTGTATCATCAGGAAAGGGAAAAGTGGACAAGGAGACTTGGTGGTGGAACAAGGAGGTACAGGAGTGTATACAGAGGAAGAGGTTAGCTAAGAAGAAGTGGGACACTGAGAGGACTGAAGAGGGTAGACAGGAGTACAGGGATATGCAGCGTAAGGTGAAGGTAGAGGTGGCAAAGGCCAAACAAAGAGCATATGAGGACTTGTATGCTTGGACAGTAATGAGGGAGACATGGATCTGTACAGGTTGGCAAGGCAGAGAGATAGAGATGGGAAGGATGTGCAGCATGTTAGAGTTAAAGATAAAGATGGAAATGACAGATGCCAGAAGGTTGATGGGAAGATGGAAGGAGTACTTTAAAGAGTTGATGAATGAGGAAAATGAAAGAGAACAAAGAGTAGAAGAGGTGAGTGTTGTGGAGCAGGAAGTAGCAAATATTAGTAAGAGTGAGGTGAGGAGGGCATTACAGAGGATGAAGAGTGGAAAGGCTCTTGGTCCTGATGACATACCTGTGGAGGAATGGAAGTGCTTAGGAGAGGTTGCAGTAGAGTTTCTAACTAGTTTGTTTAACAAGATCTTGGAGAGTGAGAGGATTCCAGAGGAATGGAGGAGAAGTGTATTGGTGTCGATTTTTAAGAATAAGGGAGATGTGCAGAGCTGTGACAATTACAGAGGCATAATGCTCATGAGCCATACAATGAAGCTTTGGGAAAGGGTAGTGGAAGCTAGGTTAAGGGCAGAGGTGAGCATTTGTGAGCAGCAATATGATTTCTTATCTGGAAAGATTACAACAGATGCAGTATTTGCTTTGAGGATGCTGATGGAGAAGTACAGAGAAGGTAATAGAGAGTTACATTGTATCTTTGTGGATTTAGAGAAAGCATACGACAGGGTGCCGAGAGAAGAGCTGTGGTGTTGTATGAGGAAGTCTGGAGTGGCAGAGAAGTATGTTAGAGTGGTGCAGGACATGTATGAGAGCTGTAAGACGGTGGTTAGATGTGCTGTAGGTGTGACAGAGGAGTTCAAGGTGTAGGTGGGTCTGCATCAAGGATCGGCTCTGAGCCCCTTTTTGTTTGCTCTAGTGATGGACAGGATGACAGATGAGGTTAGACAGGAGTCTCCATGGATTATGATGTTTGCAGATGACATTGTGCTTTGTAGCGAGAGCAGGGAACAGATGGAGGAAAATTTGGAGAGGTGGAGGTATGTTCTGGAAAGCAGAGGAATGAAGGTTAGCCACAGCAAGACGGAAAACATGTGTGTGAATGAGAGGGACCCAAGTGGAACGGTGAGGCTACAGGGAGCAGAGGTAAAGAAGGTGCAGGACTTTAATTACTTAGGGTCAACGGTCCAGAATAATGAGGAGAAAGGAGGTGAAGAGGCGGTTACAGGCAGGTTGGAACGGGTGGAGAAAGGTGTCAGGTGTGCTGTGCGATAAAAGAGTATCAGTGAGAATGAAAGGAAAGGTGTACAAGTCAGTGGGGAGAACGGCGATGCTTTACAGCTTAGAGACAGTGGCAAGGAAGAAAAGACAGGAGGCAGAGCTGGAGGTAGCGGAGATGAAGATGTTGAGGTTCTCTTTGGGTGTGACAAGGATGGATAGGATTGAGAATAAGTTCATCAGAGGGACCCATGTTAGGTGTTTTGAAGATAAAGTCAGAGAGGCCAGATTGAGGTGGTCTGGACATGTTCAGAGGATAGATGGTGAATATATCGGTAGAAGGATGCTGAGGTTAGAACTGCCAGGCAGGAGGTTTAGAGGAAGACCAAAGAGGAGATTTATGGATGTAGTGAGAGAGAACATAAAGTTAGTTGGCGTGAGAGAAGAGAATACAAAGGATAGGGTTGGATGGAGGCAGATGATTCGCTGTGACGACCCCTGAAAGGGAACAGTCGAAAGACAAAGAAGAAGAAGACACTTTGGTTAGATTTAATACAACATTTTGATATCCATGGAATATTTTGTCATATTTAGTGAGCTCATCTCACTAAAATAGCATCAATATGAGCAATATGCTTACAAAACTAAATATATTTTTGACTTTGTATAGTTCTCATTACAGCATTGCCTCTTGTCCTCCCTGTACACAGCCTTGATCTATTTGTACTAGCAGGAGGCAATATTTTAATTTTTATGGTCAATATTTGGAAGCTAACTGAATATCGTTTATTCAAATCTTACTAGGATATCTTAGAATAGTTTTCAAAGAGTAACTTTTTCTTAAAAGAAAACCAATAGGAAGTCTCTATATTGAGTTTTCTTAACACTTGGAAAAGATGAGCACTTTAGGCTGCTAGATATAGCCTTTTTGGAGGAGTATAAAATATAAGGCGCATCCAAAAATATTGTGACATTTATAGGGAATATTTTGGATTTAGGTTTGAATACGGTTTTGGGAACCACTCTGTAAATCCCACACGACTTGAAATAAAAATTGAGAGAACGCTTTAGCCCCTTCAGTCAAAATATGAAATTTGAAGTGACTTTTTTTTTTTGGACAAGTTGAAGATAGTGCTCTTGCCTTACATTGTTAAAAAAAAAAAATAGTATGGCAGGTGTGTGTGTGTGTGTGTGTGTGTGTGTGTGTGTGTGTGTGTGTGTGTGTGTCGGTCCAAGTTTGTGTGTATAGGTGGTTGAGGGTTAGTTGAATAAAAAAAATGTACTTTACATTACTAAAGCTCTAAATATTCATATACCATATATTCATATATTCATATACGTATAAAAATATACCAGTTATTGCCAGTAAACTGGTGGGAGGAGCACAGACACCCAAGGCTTACAATATTTATGCTTGTGAGAAGCAAAGGCTAGCCTGTCTGGTCGGATTCCAAAGAAAAGTCAATGTAGCACAAAAGTAGCACATGTGTGGGCCATGGTAGAAAGTTATCAGAACATCTATAGCATCACAGCCTCCTGTACTGAGTCTGAGCCACCAGCAAAGCATTCAAAGTTGCTGATCTGGTCTTCAGATTTCGCTGATTTCAATCCGAGCGAGCATCTATGGAATACGCTGGACAAACAAAGGACACATGATTAAAATATGCATAGTAGTGCTTTTTTTAAATTAAAGACATAGGGCTTTTTTATTACAAAACATTCTTACAAAATACATTTAAAATTTATTATCATTAATGAATTTTGAAATTCATTTGAAATATTTACACACCAACTGAAGTTTGCCTTATACTCATTCAGTACAAGTGACCTTTCAAATGCTAAGACTTCAGATGTAATGAACTGTGATAATTGTCGGCTGGGGTTTCCACCATAGCAAAGATTTCCAGTTTGGACATCCATGGGTTTATATAGCTAGTCTAATTAAAATCATATTAAAGGCATGATAGGTGTTGATGGTATGCCCAGAAGCTGGACCATCTGGAGTCTGATTTCTTTTTTTGCACATGTAGATTGCCATAGGCTTCAGAAGATTGACAGTTATAATCTAAGTAGCAAACTCCATCCATCGGGATAAAACTAAAAATGTAGACAAGCCTTTAAAGCAATTAGGTTTTTAGGAACTATTTAGTGGTAAATATACAGTAGGTGGTTAATCATTCACAGGCAGATTGCCTCTTGTGGTTAGAGTAGGGTTTTTTTCTGGCTACATTTGGTGGCATAAAATATCAAATTGGGTGGCATAAAAAAAATCATATACAGTATATATATATATATATATATATATATATATATATATATATATATATATATATATATATATATACAGTAAAAAACCTAGATGCATACTTTCTAAAATGTTATACTTATGATCTAGCCCAATCTGATCATTATGAGATTATACTTATATGATTATTGGAGAGCTGATGTTCCGGTACAACTATCAGGTTTTCCCTTAACAAAAAAAAAAAAAATCTTTCATCTTTGTTCAGATAAAAAAAAAAGAGCTACAGTTATACCTGGATCAGGTTTGGAGAAGAGTACAATTGTCTGTTATATCCTCAGATTCAGAAGATTTAGCAGGTTGAACCCAAGGTCAGATGGTTCTATGGAGCTATTCATCTGAAACGCCATTTCCACAAGAATGACAGACTGGAGAGAGATCAAGCCACTTTACCACTCCAATGCACAGCTACACATTCGTTTAATGCCCCTTAAAGTGTGTTGGATAAATAGCAATTAATGCTTTGGGGAAAGTATCGAGAGAATGTTAATGTATAATTTGTTAGATTAACAACAATTTAAGGAGTCTTTTCATGTGTGACTGTGAGCTCTGTTAAACTTTAGATTAGAAAATAGTGATTACATTTTTTAGTCAGAAAGTATTGATTAATTCTGTATAGTAACAGTTAAAGAGTAATTCTGACTGCAATCAAAATCACAGATTTTTAGTTGTATACATATGCCTCCTTAAATGTGGTTTAATTTTTATAGTGACAGCAAATTCACAGGTATTGGTATGGCGAACCATCTACTGTAAATGATAGCTATGGGGTCGTGTGTAGCTCAGTGAGTAAGGCATTGGACTACATTTATGGTTTGGAAGGTCCCAACCCAACAACCATCGAGCAGCCACAATTGGGCCCTTGAGCAAGGCCCTTTACCCTTATAGTGAGATGAAAAATTTAAGTCAGTTAAATAAATATAAGAATGTCTGGCAAATGCTGTGAATCCAATTAATCAATTGATTAACAAAAAATCATGGAGAGTGGCGTCTCAGGCGGCGAAGGCTCTTGGTTGTTCATTTGAGCATTTGAGCCCCATCATTGGTAGGTTAGAAACATGCCAAGTTGTGGCCCTTTGGTATTTCCTGCCATTGGAAAAATAATCATCCTTGGGACTGAAACAGTAACTCTGCTTTGAGTCAGCTCACATCACACCATCTCAAGTAGAATTGCTGATTATTTTCCTATAGCAGCATGGTCTTCCTTTATACAAGGTTGAGTAAAAAATTATCCGCACACTGGCTGAAGAATTTCATTTAATTAAATGCATACTTTTTCTTTTTAGTAAACTTTTGTCCTTCTGTCCTCATGCGTTCGTATTCCCTCATTAAAAATGTTTTAGCCTGAGCTAAAAGCCATGAATGAACTTTTGTCTTCTTCATCAGAAGTGAAGCTTCGTCCGTGTAGGGCTGCTTTTAGGGGATCAAACAGATGAAAGTCCAATGGAGCAAGATCAGGCCTATAGGGAGAATGCTTTAACACCTCAAAACTAAGTTTTTGCAGACTGTCGACAGTGTGGGCAGAAGTGTGCGAAAGTGCATCTTCATACAAGATCACAATGCCCCTGGATAGCAGTCCTCTGCCTTTAATTTCAAGTTTAGGCTTCAGCTCTTCAATAAGCGCCTCACTGTGATGAGCACCGTTGATTGTTGAACGTTTTTCCTGATAATGTTCCAATATTGACCCTTGAGAATCCCAGAAATCTGCAAACAGCATTTTTCAGCTCTTTTTTTTTTTTTTTTTTAACTTTATCTTGGTCGGCGAATAAGGATGTTTCTGTTCCGTACTCTGTGCCATTTACTCCCAGACGTGTATGAATTCATGTCTCATCACCAGTAATGGTAAACTTTCACCTTTATTTTGCAGATATCCAATCGCTCCTATTTATGCTAATCTGTGAGTTGTTTTGGCACCAGTTACACCCTCAGACCACAAAAACAAACAAAAAAAAAACAACTATTATCTGCACACTGCTCTTCTTTAGTGCATGTAAGTGCAGCATTCATTCTTGCTCATTCAGAAGTTACAAATGAACTGACATTTTTTTACGCAATTTTCTGTGTTCAGTGAGTGTTAACCATATAAAAAATAGAACTGTGGATTTTATTTTCACAATGGTAAACAGAACGGTTAAAAAAACAATCCAGCAAAAATCCACAATAATACTCTAAACAACTAAAGCCCACTCGAGTATATAATGAAAATCACGACAGGCCAATAATTAGGCCAATTTTGATGTATATCTACATCAAAGGCCCTTTTCTATGAACTTGCACAGTTATTTGGTATATTCCCCAGCAGTTTTGAATATCATGAACAACTGAGACTTAGCTCTGGTTCATCAATTGCCTGTGATGTACTGCAGTCCACATTTCAGTTGAGCTGATGTGGAATAAAGACTGGGGAGAAAGCCAGGCTGTTAAGAATATATCTGGGTGAATGGCAGACTTAATAGTCAATACTTCCAAATATGCTTAAATAACAGATAAATAACTAAATTAACTGATTGCATGGAGAGACAGGCTGTAAAATGAATAAGAGTCTAACAAATGCCGAAACAATGTTTTTTTTTTTTTAAGGTGGTAAGTATTTGTCTAAATTATGGGAGATATGGGAGTTCTGAGTTTGTGAATTTATGGCTTGGTTTCAGTTCTATGATAGTCTGTGGGCATAGACATGGAACTGTTGATGGGGTTATTATGGAGGGCACTAATAGAGTCTGCCCTTTACCTTCTCCTGCCCATCACCACTACACACACACACAAACACACACACACACACACACACACACACGTACACACACACACACACACACACACACACACACACACGCGCACACACAACACACATACAAACAAACAAACACACAAACACTCGCACACAAATCCCATAGATCATATTTTCATAAAAATGCCCATAATTTTTCAAAGAAATAAATCTAATTAAGTGTAGCCAAATGTGTTTATCAAAAATGTCATATAATAAGTAAGCAAGTAAAGGATTAAAATATAAAGACTTCACAAGTATATTTTTTTTAAACATTATCAAAAAACAGGTGATGTCCCCAACATAGAAGGAAATAAATGTTTCAATATGATGTAGTATAAAATAACTGCCTGGCGTAACGAGTTTAACGCATGGGTGGCACCACAAACACAGACACGAGGCGAAGTCTTAGGGGAAAAGAATCAATTTATTTAGAATAAAGGAATGAAGGAAAGGGGCTTTAGGGAGAGAGGTGGAAAGAAAGAGGTGAAGGTGTGTGCATGTGCAGGTCTGGAGGCAGTGCCCCGCTGGCATGCGGGCACAGGCTGGTGATCGATGGAGATGAACAGAGTGGCAGGGTGGGCTTGTGGAGACTTTTTTTTTGTTGTTGTTGACCTGGCCAACCGGCCTCTCCCAGCTCTCCATTCGACGTGGCCTCACATCCGACGGCTGGGTGGCTTTCCCAGCTGGGAACAGGGTCCTTAAAAAAATGTACAGTGGCCTTTTTCCCTATTGGAGTTGGAGTGCCGCGGGAGCTCATGCAGTATTCTCATGGCTGTCCTTCACACGGAGATCAAAGGATTGTATTCCGCTCACATCTTTGAAGTCCCTGGTGCTCGCTTGCCGCATGTAGCACATCCAACGCACGACTCAGCTCAGTAGACGAAGAAAAAAGATATGTGTTGGGTTGGGGTGGTGGGAATTGACAAATGAACATGATCACAGATCATTTAACGTTTGGTGCATCGTAAAAATGGACAGTAGAAACCACAGCATGTTTAATATTGAAAGTAATGAGGAAACTCATGACTAAACAATCTGTGTGGTCATCACAAAACACTTGTTAGTCAGCCTAATCAGATAAAAAGGCATTTATTCTGAGAGTATGAAAAATGATTTTTATACATGGATCGGCCACCAGTGAACGTCTTTGGGATGTGCTAGAGGAGACATTATGGAGTGGTTCAACACAATCAATATTAGAACTCACACAAAAATTAAAAACTCTGGATGCAAATAAATGTCATGCCATGGTGCCATGGTGAATGCATGTCATAAACACAGCTACAGGCAATACAAACAAAATGAGTGTATGTGGCATTTTTTTTTAAATATAGAATGATATTTTAAAATACAATACTGAATATATTGTCCTGATTTACAATGCTGTACCTCAGTTGAATTTAAATTGATTTCAAAACGCATGCACAGAACCTGCGATTAACTGGGGCTTGAAATGCCGAGCTTCCGATCAGACCCAAACCCAGAGTCTTAACAGTTTGAGCCACCGCTGACCCAACCTGAATCAGCTTGAGACTCGACCAACATATGATGGCCAACAGCTACACTTCCTAACGTTCAGGAGCACCTGACATGTGCACTTTTGACCCATTTCTGGAGCAAATTTGACTAAATAACTTTCATGTGCTTGTCATTTATACAACAGATAAATATTAACCAAATGACTAAATAATTACAAAATAAAAACAAAATAATCAGAAAAGTTTTAGATTTATACTTAAAATATTCCAAGTGAATACATTTCAGGAATATAAAATGTACATGAGTATGATCTTAATTAATATTTCAGGATTTGTTTTATTATTGTATTTTTTTAAACTGCAGATAGCAGATGGTTATGTTTTTTCTCCCTTTTTTTTTTACCTCTCTAGTTTCTCTAGTTCCAATGCTATTACTCTAAGCATCTGTTATTATGCGAGTGTATGGTTGGTACTCCTTGGGTTTTTTCTTTTTTTCTTTTTGCAACTCAAGTCTTTGAGAAGTCCCTCGTGTGTATGTTTTTGGCTTCGGAGCCTGGTCATCTTGCTTCATCCTGAAGGCAGCTATCCCTCTTTACTAATATACTGTAATTTCATGTATTTGACATACCACCATTTCTGCTTCCAAAATCCCACTGTATGTAAAAACAACAATATCCAGGGCATTAATGTTAACTTGCAATTAAATTTACAACTAGCACTAATTAAAAAAAATGGCCTTATACTGTAGGCAATTAATCAATCATATTTGATAATTAAACGGTACTGAGATATTATTGTCTAAAGACATTTAATGTTTATAGTCCATATAGAAATCCTGTTGAGAGTTAAGGTGTCAGCTGGGTTTGTACATCTGAGGTGCCACATGGTTCTTCTGTAATTGGATCAGATGTGTTCATTGAAGAAACGACAATGGCGGTGAGGGTCACTGCAGGTATCAAGAGATTTAGCTGGCTTTATGAGGTCACTTTTAATTGAAGGAAAGGTCTGCAGGAGCCTCTGCCTCCTTCTCTCCCGCTTTGTTAACGAGAAGAAATGTGCTTTATCCGTCTCTCTAAATGGCCAGCACTGGCTTACAAAAAGGCTTTTAACATTCATTCTGTTCAGATTGTGACATGCACACTGCTCTGCCAAGAGTCACAGGACTCGCACAAACACGTTTCTTTGAAATGCTTACAAGCTGTTTTTATTCTCAGCTGCCCACTGAGACAAAACAAGATTTATTCAACAATTGGAAACCTGACGGATGCCCATAAAATTGAACACTGCATTGATTCTTGCAAATCTATCGACCACGAGCTTTTAACTGCCTTCCAGTTTCTGAGATGGTGCTATTGATTCCATTATTTGAAATACAATGCACAGTAAACTTTAACTGAGCTCACGATTTCGGATGAGTAGCTCCGAGTAGAATTGGGCTCTATTATGCTCTTATACTGTATATATCGAGCCTTGTACTGTACAAAATTGTTGAAAATGACCAAAAGCTTATCTTAATTAAGTTTTAATCATTTTTAATTTGTTTTTCATGGTCATGTAAGAAAACCATGTTTTAATGCTCTCTTTCTAGGGTTTCCCTTTTTGCTGTTATTTCAGACTTGTGACTGATGGTTTAGGGGCTCTTCCTTAGTTAAGCTCTTATACAGTATATATCTCATACAGTATACTGTATATAAATATGTGAGTTACACTGATCAGAGTTTTACCTCATTAAAGAAAAACTGATAGCTTTAACAAGACATGCTCACTTGAGAGAAGTTACTTCTCTTTAATTTTGACGTCAAACGAAACATCTGCACTGATTGTGTTACTGTATCTACTCTACTTAAATTATGTTATTTACTTTCCCAGTAAAATCAAACACTTAAATCCTTGATTGCAATGTGTCATATTAATGTAATGTAGTTTATCCTTAAGTCTTTGGTCAACCTTAATAAATGTGACTAAAATATATTACTAGAAGCTGCCAATGACAGATTATTCAATTACTTTAGAGCGAGAGCTACGGATAGGAGATGGCCTATTTATTGTTCAGTTTTAATATCAGAATGCTTGCCAAAAAAATAAAAACCTTCAGGCCTTACTGTAGGCTCTTTGCCTGCTGGTCCCAGTGCACATCAGGCTGTTCTGGTGGGTTCTGGATGTATTATTGCTAACATTGACATTTTTCAGAAATGTAGCTTTTCTGTGGGATCGGACTGGACTGGTTCGCCTTTTGTCCCCGTTGGCATGGGTGAGCCCAGTGTGCCTCTGATCCTGTCACTAGTTTACTGGTTAAAACTGTAATTGATGATCAATTTTAATGTGTTCATGTTATTTGATGTTTACCTTATGGCCGATCTGTGTTTGGTTTGATCATGGTGGTTTAAAATATGTTATAGGTTATTTAACAAATTTGAAAAAAAATGAATGCAATAAATAAAAAAAGGGCTCTTTTTATGGTTTAAACCACACCCAGTGCCAATAGAGATATGGATATTTGGAGCACATGTATGTACAGTAATGTCAGTATGTTAGACCAGCAGTATGAAATGCAGCTTTTCAAATAACCCTTTTTTTCGTTTTTAAATGTCTTGTTAGAAGAAAATGTTCCTTAATGAGGTCTGACTTTTTAGTGAATAAGGGTCCTGGTTAGTCCAGCTCTCTTAGTTACTTTGCTCTTCAATTATTACAAAGTCAAAACAGCTGAGACCTTCTTATTTGACCTTATGACTCCTGTCACTAGACTTAACATTTCATTGGCTTGTCCTTACACATAATGTCCCCTAAGGAAAAGACTGTGATTTTTTTTTTTTTTTTTGCTTTTAATCATTGGTCCAATTAAAGAGGTTTACAGAGAAAAATCTTTTAGTAATACAATGAGAACTTCATTCGTATAATTAAAGAGCATTATGGAAGTGAATTAACAGTTAAGGAACTGCAGTGTGTCACAACTGTAACTTGAACTTCTTAGCTCCCTTCTGTTATTTTAATATGCCTTAATCTTTACCTTAATTAAGCAGCAGCTTAATGCATTTAGGCATGTAGGCATGGCCAAGACAACGTGCTGGAGTTCAAACTGAGCATCATGAATTATACATTTTCAAGATTGGCGAAGAAAAGTCATTTAAGTAACCTTGAACGTGAGATGATTGTTATTGCCAGACGGGCTAGTCTGAGGATTTCCTTTGAAAATATCCAGTGAGCAGCAGTTCTCCGAGTGAAAATGCCTTTTTTTAAGGCAGAGGTCAGAGAAGAATGGCCAGACTAGTTTGAGCTGATAGAAAGGCAACAGTAACTCAAATAACACCTCATAGCAGCCAAGGTAAGCTAAACAGCATCTCTGAAGACGTTGAACATGAAGTAAATAGACTACAGTAGACTGTTCAGCTAAGAACATGGGCTCACCAAAATTCGAAAATTTCTGCTGCACCTTTCAGAGGGGTAGGGTCAGAATTTGGTGTAAACAAGATGAAAGCTTGGATCCATCCTGCCTTGTACAGTACGAATGGTTTACGCTGCCTGTGATGGTGCACGGGTGTGAGGATTCATTTTCCTTTATCATTCCTTTGTACCAATTGAGCATCCTTTATCCGTTATCTTCCACAACCTATTTATTGTTGCTGACCATGTCCATGCCTTTATGACCACAAGATAACACGGCATGTCTGAAGTTACTGTAAAATAATTTCTTTTCTTTTTTTTTTAACATGACAATGAGTTCACTGTACTCACACGGCCTCCACAGTCAGCAAATCACAATCCAGTTGAGCATCTTTGGGATGTGGTGGAACGAGAGATCCTCATGATGAATGACCAGCCGAAAAAAAACATGTCAGTATATGGCCCGAAATCTGTAAGGAATGTTTTTAACACCTTGTCGAATCTATGCTATGCAGAACTAAAAGAATAGCCAAACATGTACTAGCAAGGTGTAGCTAGAGAAATATAGATATAATTAATGGTTGATGTGGTGTATTCATGCTCAGTACAAACTGATTTGTTCAGTTCTGATACACAGAAAGTCAAGAACATGGAAATAATTGAATGTTTTCTTATGAAGGCACGTTTCCAACATCGTGTGTCAGAGTGGTGCTGCTCTGGTTTTACTACAGTTCCTCTAACATCTGTGAAGTCTCTGTCCTCTTGTGCTTTTTTTTTGTGGAGCGGATCCTAATCACATCTCTTTGAACCGAGCTGAGTAATCTGCTCTAAGAATGCCACTGAGCTCTTAGACACCAGGAAGCGTTGCAGTGAAGTATATAGTTCTGGCCTCGGCTCTGATCCTTCACCTGGGTCTTGTTATAATGTCATTCATGTCTGTTTCTTTTTCATCCTTTTGGTGTGGCGATGATTTGGATTTTCACGTGTTGGAATTTTCTCTCGAGTCTTTTTAATGTTTCCGCAACATGTACTGTCACATTGTCAGAAACACAGTGTAAATTTACAATTTAAAAAGTAGATAAAAATGTATACAGTTTTAAGATCATCACTAATTCACTCATTCTCTGTATCGCTTTATCTTGTATGAAGGGTTGCAGGAGTCTGGAGTCTATCCCAGGAGACTTAGGGCACAAGGTGGGGTACACCCTGAATGTGGTGCCAATCCACTGCAGGGAACGCATGCACACATAGACATACATACACTTATTCACACACTATGGGCAATTTGGGAACACCAGTTAACATCTGCATGTCTTTGGACTGTCGACGGAAATCAGAATACCCGGAGGAAACCCACCAAGCACAGAGAGAACATGCAAACTCCATGCATCATACCTTGGAGATGGTATAAAAAACAAACAAACAAAAAGTTAGGTAGATACTCAGGATATCATTAATGTAATTGCACTGAACTCAACTACAGTAATTAAGGTTCATGTAGTTTTAATGCAATGTAATGCCACTCTCCTTGTGCCACTCTCCTCTCCACTAAATGATAACTAATTTTAAAGTTACAATAAGTTATAAAATATTACAAATGAATAAGTCTTATATACCTGTTAGGGTGAAGTGTAGATAAAAAGCTACAGTAAATTCACCCATATAAAGCTACAGTATAAAGTCATTTATCCACTTACACCTGCAATTCTTAGCTTTACTGCTCAATGCATAAAAAAACTGCATCCTTACTATTTGTGCTTCCTTGTGTTAGTGTATCATGAATCTAAATCTAAACGTGTTCAACCATAAATCCAGAATGAAATCAATCTATGTCCTGTACCATCGTTTAACTTTATCCCACATATACTGTAGCATATGGACCAGTGCTTAGAAACCAAATTGGGCATGCATTTTCCTTATCTAAATCCAGACAGTCTTGTCTCAGTGTTGGATAAACCATAAATATTAATTACAAAAGAATTTATGCTTTTTGAAAATGATTCCTGAAAACTATATGTACTGTATGGCTGCATTTATTACTCCTTTATAAAGTATCATTAGCACCAACAAGAACAACGAAATGGGAGCTATTCCATCCTCGCTTTGCCTTGTTACTTTGTTATTTGAAAATGTTGCAAAGGCATATTGATTGTGTGTGCACATGGCGAAAGCGTGGTTAGAGGCTAGTGGGCATAGAGGACATCACCCGCTGTGCTACCTGTTGGGTAATAGCTATTTAGAGTACCAGCTTTGTTAAATGTGCTTGTGTGTGCGCATTCAGTGTCCTTTGTATTCATCACAAGGCAATGAGGGAACACAAAACACTATTGTTTTAACAAGGCATGAGGGCTATATGGTGGTGAGGGTTATATTCTTCACTGTGCAAATACTAATATTGTCAGAATGGAGAAACATCAGCCAATAAATCACCATTACAGGATGTATAGAATATACAGTTATTGTATACAGAGTTAATTAATTTACGTTTTAGTTAGTCCTGCCGAAGACCTTGCTTGCACTCTGCACAATATATACATTGACCTTATCCATTATGAAACTATGACCAACCTGTTCTCGCTCTCTCTCTTGCGCGCACACACACACACACACACACACACACACACACACACACACACACACACACACACACACACACACACACACACACACGCACACGCACACACACACACACGCACGCACACACACACACACGCACACTCTTTCTGTTGAGATACACATGGCACTCCTGCATTCCTAGCAATCCCCATCTGCCCTCTGGACCTGCCTGACACATCATGGTGCCCCACTTCTATTTGGAGTTCTCATCACATGTAAGCCTCTGGATCGCTGCTGCTACCGGCCCTGTATAGTCTGCTTGGGATGCGTGTGGTGACTGCGGATAGTTCCACTTGATGACCATGAAGATGATCTTGGCCTCAGCTGATGCGGGCATTTTTTCGGTGATGGCGTATGACTGCTATCATATAAATAGTTCTAGAACTGAAATAGCCATGGAGAGTTTTGTAGCGAAAGTGGACTTTATATCACCTTGAACACTATGTTGAACCTTCAACCTTAAACCAAACAGATATAGAATAGGGATTCATTTATAATTCTGATGATGCTCTGGTATGCATCACCCAAATGAGGCTGGGTTTCCCGTTTGAGTCAAAGGTTTCTTCCTCGTCATCTCAGGAGTTTTTCCTTGTCGTCGTCACCCCCAGCTTGCTCATAAGAGACAAATTAATAATTACAACTTACATTTTTCTATTTTATATCCATATATTTTATCTGTAAACCTGCACATTGATCACAATTGAAAGTTATCAATTACCTTGTTACACCCAGCTGGATTAAGCATTTGTCAGCCTGTTGACTCAACAAAATGACATTTTGCTATGCAAATGAAGTTCTGAACTTTACAGTTGGATGCAAGAGCAAGTTCTGGTGCTAATAAGACATGAGACATGAAGACATTATGGAGACATAAGACATGAAGAAAGAGCTTACTCTGAGAACTGAGTGAAGCTTTTTCTAGGGGTCACGGAGCTGGATAAAACCTTGACTTGAATATGCTGGTATTCTTTTCAGCACCTATTTTGATAATGACATTTGATGGATTGCTCTGAAAGTGCATATTCAAAAAGAGCATGTTTTTTTGTTTCTTCTCCTAATAGTCTAAAGTAATTGGTCAATGCACCGTGCAGTCACCTGGTTCACACAGTATGTGGAACTCTCAGAGCAGTGTCTTTCAGCAAATTACTTTTGTTGTTGAGCTGCTTGATTTAAATTTTGATGGGCCTTCTCATTATTTTGAAGCACTCAAACAGATTCTGCACCAGTACACGAGTTAGGTGGTGGAATCTGCACACTCAAGCCATGAAAGAAAACATGTCAGTGATCCTTGCGGGATCTGAGTTAGATTGAGTGATGAGAGCTATTTATGTAGAGTGGGCACCGACATGAATTTACATTTATGTCGCTTAGCAGACACACATTTACAGTCGTGGCCAAAAGTTTTGAGGATGACACAAATATTAGTTTTCATAAAGTTTGCTGCTAAACTGCTTTTAGATCTTTGTTTCAGTTTTTTTTGTGATGTACTGAAATATAATTACAAGCACTTCATACGTTTCAGAGGCTTTTATCGACAATTACATGACATTTACAGTATGCAAAGAGTCTTTGAGAGAGTATTTGCAGTGTTGGTCCTTCTTCTTCAGGACCTCTGCAATTCGACTGGGCTGCTCTCAATCAACTTCTGGCCCAAATCCTGACTGATAGCAACACATTCTTTCATAATCACTTCTTGGAGTTTGCCAGAATTAGTGGGTTTTTGTTTGTCCACCCGCCTCTTGAGGATTGACCACAAGTTCTCAATGGGATTAAGATCTGGAGAGTTTCCAGGCCATGGACACAAAATTTCAACGTTTTGGTCCCTGAGCCACTTAGTTATCACTTCTGCCTTATGGCATGGTGCTCCATCGTGCTGGAAAATGCATTGTTCTTCACCAAACTGTTGTTGGATTGTTGGAAGAAGTTGCTGTTGGAGGGTGTTTTGGTACCATTCTTTATTCATGGCTGTGTTTTTGGGCAGAATTGTGAGTGAGCCCACTGCGTTGGATGAGAAGCAACCCCACACATGAATGGTCTCAGGATGCTTTACTGTTGGCATGACACAGGACTGATGGTAGCGCTCACCTTTTTTTCTCCAGACAAGCCTATTTCCAGATTCCCCCCAAAATCGGAAAGAGGCTTCATCTGAGAATATGACTTTGCCCCAGTCCTCAGCAGTCCATTCGCCATACTTTTTGCAGAAGATCAATCTGTCCCTGATGGTTTTTTTTGGAGAGAAGTGGCTTCTTTGCTGCCCTTCTTGACACCAGGCCATCTTCCAAAAGTACGCTCACACCTGCCTGCTGCCATTCCTGAGCAAGCTCTGCACTGGTGGCACTCCGATCCCGCAACTGAATCCTCTTTAGGAGGATTTTTTAATTTTTTTTCCCCCTTGAAGTTCTTGATGATCCTATAAATTGTTGATTTAGGTGCAATCTTAGTAGCCACAATATCCTTGCCTGTGAAGCCATTTTTATGCAACGCTCCTCAACATTCTCACCTGAGTTAACAAGACGATTACTGAAATGATCTCAGCAGCTCCTTTAATGACAGCAATGAAATGCAGTGGAAAGTTTTTTTTTCGGGATTAAGTTAATTGTCATGGCAAAGAAGGACTATGCAATTCATCTGATCACTCTTCATAACATTCTGGAGTATATGCAAATTGCTATTATAAAAATTCAACTTTTCCAATTTCCAGTATTTATGTAATTCTCAAAACTTTTGGCCACGACTGTACAGAGAGGTTTACAGAAGTATTCTCTATCAAAAACGCATCGAGAGAAACCTGAGAGACGGCATGTCTAGTCAAGAAGTACATTAGACAATCTAATGGTCAGGTAGTTGAAAAGCAGGAAAAAACCTGGAAATATGAAATGGTCATAAGAGGTATCAAAACAAGCAGCGGTTAGGAATGGTCTCAGAAATAATAATGGAGGGAGACTTTGCAAAATAACAGTCTGGGTTGTTAGGTGCAGCTGTAGTATGAAAAAAAAAAAAAAACAATTTCAGCAGCTGTGTGCATTAACAGGAACAGATATTGCTAGATTACTAAATGATTTTAAATAATACCCAAACATGTATAACGACAGAATATGCAGTATCATGTTAAAAGGTATTCGGTTAAAAGGAAATTAAATTGTTGTAATAATTAGTAATAAATGTTTTATAATAATGAATTATAAGTTTACTCCTGGTTCTTAAACACACGCACACACACACTATATATACTGTATATACTATTACTTAAACGTTACACATTGTATTGTTCAATAAATACTATGGAGGGTTTTTGTAGCTGAAGTGAAATCCTTCAAGCTTTCTTTTTCAAAACAGCACCCCACAGTTTCAGCACTTACCATTTTCTATTTGATGCAAGCCACTGGACTGGAACAGCTCCCTAACAGAATCCTGGATATACAGTACAAATCATACCTGCCGTCATCCCTATATCAACTATGTATAATAACAAATTTAGGTTAGAAGTCATCCTGTTGAATTCATTTGATTATCAAAATCTGTGATAGAATTGTTTTTTTAAATTTTTATTAATTATTTTCAAACAGATTTTTTTTTTAATTGGAGTTTTTTATCTCAAGCCTCATTTTCTATAATATTTTAAAAACATTTGTATTTATCAGAAGTACCTCATACAGTACATTACATTACACTACACTTCTAGCCTCTACTTAATGACTGGCAGCACTTCAAACAAAAAGCTTTTCAAGTGAGTTGATATTTTAAAAAGCTTTAAAAGGAACATATTTGTCATTACTGCAGTGTGTAGAACGCTGGATATTTTGGAGCACCAGTCTGGGATATACTGTACATGCTTAAGCTACTAACTCTGTGAGCCCCATGTCCTCATGACCATTAAAGATTTAGATACTGTATTATTGACCTTTTATGAGGTGTAGTGGTTAGCACTATGGCTTTGCACCGCCAGGGTGTAGGGTTTTGATTCCTCCCTCAGGTCTGTGTGTGGTTGTAGAGTTTGCATTTTCTTCCTGTTTCCTCTGGGTACTTCGGTTTCCTCCTAAGACATGCGGATTAGACTAAGTGGCCTTTCCAAATTGTCCATAGTGTGTAGGTGAGTGTGCTTGTTTGCCCTGCGATTCATTCGCATCCCATCCAGGGTGTACTCCACATCTTGGGGCTCCATGCCCTCGGCGACCCTGAACCGCATGAGTGTATGAATAAGTAAGAGTGACATTTATGATCAACGCATGTTCAAATGAAAGCTGATAAAAATGAGAATAGCAACAGCAGTCCTGTGAGATCAAGCATGCAAACCTTTTTTTATGTATAATGTCTGACTGCTGCTGGTTCAAAAATAATCCATATTCTCTTAACGTTCACATTTTCAAGTTCTTATGCCCTGAAGTGTGTTGTGGCAAAATGGAAGGGAACTCTGTGAAGGAAGAGCTGCTGGGAATTTTCGAATAAATAAAGTGCTATTGAATAAATGAGGTGAGCTTGCCTTTAAGTAAGTGTTGACCTACACCTCTTCATATTCAGCACAGCTCAGCACTGCTAGACAGGAACAGTTTCTCCCCTGATGGATGGCATAGCATGGACAACTGACAGCATTATGATATTCCCGAGTGAACAAGCAGCCTGCTCTTGTTGAAACCAAGTAACAGGGACATCCGAGGAGCATATACAATTGTGAAGCAGTCTTCCTTCAACTTAGCCCGTAAAATAAGCTCACCTCTTTCTGCGTTTGTTACTTACAAGTTACATGTTGCAGTATGATTATCATATGATTGCCCTATCATCGCAGAGCCTTGAGACACTAAGGGTCAAAGCGATTAAGAAACTGAATTGTTAATGCTCTGTCAGTTAACATTCTTTTATTGGGGTCTATTTCTGATACTTGAGAGAGATTTTCAGCTTCTGTCTCATTTCAGAGGATAATGAATTTGGTTTCCGACCTGCATACATATGCCATGTCATTTATCATTAATTGCCACAAAAATTAGTTTATGGTGATTGTCGTTCTTCTGTGTAGCACAGAAAATGGTTGAATGCAATTTCAGATTACAGACACATTCAACAGGCAAATCCCTTATTATACTCCGGGAAGACAAGCCAAGTTCAAAATCGTGACACAAAATCTAGATGGAATTCAGAACTAAGAAAAGACCAAAATGGAACCATGAAACTCTTATAATTATAGCTCAGATTTATAAGCGAGACAAACAGAATATACAAATTTTGCATTGGAACATGACTATATAATTTAAATTGAACAGCTAATGCATTCAGGTGACACAGTGACTACGGTGGAATAGTGGTTAGCACTATTGATTTGCACCTCCAGGGTCCAGGTTCGATTCCCTCCTTGGGGTCTGTGTGCATGGAATTTGCATGTTCTTGTGCTTGTGCACATAAGTCTCCAGGGATAGGATCCAACCCCCCCGTGACCCCGTATACGGGTTAAAGTGGTGTAGACGGTGAGTGAGAGAGTGCATTCTGAATAGATATTATTATTTTTTTATTATTATTATTTTTAGAAAACTTGCAAAGAAACTATCAGAGGGCATATGGTTGAGACTAGAGGAGTGCATCGGTAATGAAATGCCACAGTATGCAGCAAAAGAACTGTGCATGTGGGAGGTTTTTGTTAATGTTGCAATGTTTTAAATTACAATAGTAATTTGCTCATATTTTGTATTTTTGAAGTAGAGGGAGTTTCTCAAACTGGTCCTGAAATTTCTTGTGAATGAGGGACTGATCGTCAGTGATGTATAGTGATGAGACTCTTAGCCGCAGCGAAACATTCCTATGGCTCAAATCTTCAGAGTCCACAATAGTCATTCCCCTGAACATTCTGCGAGCAAGAATGTAAACACCTGATTCTTGAAAATCAACGAATAACTTGTTGCCAACTTGTGGAGGAAACATGTCCATTTGTGCACTACATGCACATCATTTGAACTTGTCCAGGAATTATAACCTCATACAGTGCTTTCAAGGCGAAAAAGATCAGTTGAATTCATTGTGATTCCATTAAAAGGGTTAATATACTGTAATCATACATGTAATTATAATTCAACTATTGTAGTGCATGTTTCCATTTTGTGTGCAATAAATTTGTATTGCACAATTTTTTTGCGTCACACAATGTAAAATTAACTCATTGCACAAGGACACTTTCTCGTCTCTGCTTCTACTACTGTACAAGAAATGTTTACTGTTTATCTATCATGCCATTAACGTGCACTACCTCAACCCACTATTACCGTATATTACAGTATATTGCATTGTTTTTTTGCAATGTTGTCTAGTTTTATCTTTTGTATAGTACTTTAGAATAGTTTTTGATAATTTTGTCACAGCACGCTAGGTCATGCCCATATCTCAGTCAAGATCATGATCATCTGCACACTCCTGCTCCACGATCCATCCCGTTCCTTGCTTTTCACCACCTCATTCACCGCTCCAAACACACCTGTTCTCAATTTCTGATCATCACAGCTCTCTATTTAACACACCTTCAGACAACAGCTCTCTGCCAGATTATTGTGTGCTATCCATGCCCAGTATTCCAGCGTTTCTCTCTGCTTTGAACTCCCGGATCTCGACCACGCTCTGTTTTCACGACCTCGTCTTTGTCTCACGCTACGGATCTTTCGTCTATACGGATTTACTGTTGCTGACCCTTGGATTTGTTTATCGACCACTGCTCTGATCACGGACCTTCTCGGTTTCACGTTTCTGACCTCTGCCTGTTCATCGACCACGAGCTATTGTTTCGGATCTAGTAGCCTGCGCGATTCGTCTGCCTCGCTTCGCGGGATTGTCATCACCGGCAAACAGCGTATGCTCTTTCTACACGCGCTGGCTCGGCACTTCCGCATTCCTGCCACGGAGCCCATTCTGAAAAGCAGTGAGCGCGCTCTCGGCACTTCCGCATTCCAGCCACTGAGCTCATTGACTCTAAGCGCTGCACTCGCCCACTACATACACCGGCTCTACTCTGCATTCGCGCTGCAGAGCTCGTGCAGAGAAACAGTAAAAGCTCACTCTGCGCTTGGATCCTTCACTCCCACGCACGCCCGTGACAGTATAATCTGGCCATTAATGGATCCAGCAGAGGCTGTACAATTAAGAGGGGCACTAGAGAAACAGGGGGCGCTCTTGGACACTCACCAGCAGAATATCCAGCAGATAACTTGCTCCCTCCATAACGTTACAGAGGCTTTAGCTGCTCTCATCTTGCAAATAAAGCAAACACAAGCACGTCCAGCTCCCATTCTCCAGCCTCCTCTTCCTGGGCACTCTATCAATCATGAACCATGCCTCCCTGCACCGCCCACTTACGACGGAAATCCGTCCACCTGCCGCTCATTTTTATCTCAGTGCTCCCTTGTGCTTGAGCTGCAGGCATCATCTTTTCCCACTGAACGCTCCAAGGTTGCCTACATCATCACTCTCCTTTCTGGTAAAGCAAGAGAATGGGGGACAGCCTTATGGGATGCCCAGATGCCCTGCTGCTACACGTACAAGACTTTCACGGATGAAATGAGACAGGTTTTCGATCGTTCATTCACGGGGCGTCAGGCGGCAGCTCAGTTACTTGAACTACGTCAGGGATCTCGATCTGTCTCTGATTATGCTATTGATTTTCGGACTCTGGCTCCCTCTTGTGGTTGGAAGAATCGGGCACTCTTCGACACATTCCTTCACGGACTCTCTGACCCAGTCAAGGATGAGTTAGCAGCCCGAGAGCTCCCTTCCAACCTTCAGGGGCTCATTGACCTGGCTACAAGTATTGACGCCCGCAAACGAACACGACAATGGGAGTCTTGTCAGTTCCTCAACGTACCCGCTCCTAACACAGACACACCTAAGCCCGCCCCAGAACCTATGCAGGTCGACTGCGCGCACATCTCGTCCAAGGAACGTCAACGTCGGAAGGATGATGGTGCTTGCTTCTACTGTGGTCAGGTTGGCCACGTCGTACGAACCTGTCCATTAAAAAGCCGGGACACCCCGGTAGTTCTGGGGGTACGGGGCAGTTCTACACAACACCCATCTCCTAACCTTCGCTCTCGCTTCCCAGTGACCCTGATTTATGACAACCGGCCTCACGTCACACATCATGCCCTAGTAGACTCTGGAGCAGACCAGAATTTAATCTCCTCAGCTATGGTTTCTCAACTCAAGATTCCACACACCCCACTTAACCAACCATTTAGCGTACAGGCCCTTGATGGCAGCAAGCTCTCCTCAATCACCCACCGCACTGCTCCAGTCACACTGCAGTTTTCTGGTAATCATGTTGAAACCACCACGTTCCTCATCATTAAGAGTGCTCATGCACCTATAGTTCTGGGTCTTCCATGGTTAAAACTACATAACCCTCACATCGACTGGGCAAGGAGAAGCATCCTGGATTGGAGCCCTACTTGCCACTCCTCATGCCTCCGTTCCGCTGCCACCAGAAGCGCCTTGCCCACCTCTCTGGAGGAGATCCCTGACATTTCCAAGGTCCCTGCCGAGTACCACGACCTTCGCCAGGTGTTCAGTAAGTCACATGCCATCTCATTACCTCCTCACCGTCCATATGACTGTGCCATCGACCTACTTCCAGGCACCACTCCACCTAAAGGGCGACTCTACTCTCTCTCACGTCCCGAGAGAGAAGCCATGGAAAAATACATCTCTGAGTCACTTTCAGCTGGAATCATACGCCCTTCCTCCTCCCCTGCAGGGGCGGGCTTTTTCTTTGTGGAAAAAAAGGACAAGTCCCTCAGACCCTGCATCGATTATAGAGGCCTTAATGAGATTACAGTCAAGAACCGCTACCCGCTTCCTCTCATGTCTACCGCGTTTGAATTACTCCAGGATGCCCGCCTGTTTTCCAAGTTAGACCTAAGAAACGCTTACCACCTGGTCAGGATAAGAGAGGGTGATGAGTGGAAAGTCTTCATTCAACACCCCTATGGGTCAGCATTCAACACCCCTACGGGTCATTATGAGTACCTGGTTGTTCCATTTGGTCTGACCAATGCACCGGCAGTTTTTCAGGCACTCATTAATGATGTCCTTAGAGACTTTCTCAACGTTTTTGTGTTCGCTTACCTTGACGACATTCTAATCTTCTCTCACTCCTTAGAGGAACATAAGCTCCACGTGCGTCAGGTCCTTCAACGTCTGCTGGAAAATAAACTCTATGTCAAGGCTGAGAAGTGTGAGTTTCACTGTGAGTCCACCTCCTTCCTGGGGTATGCCATTTCACCATCAGGTATGCAGATGGACCCAGTCAAGGTAAAGGCCGTCACGGATTGGCCAACACCATCGTCAAGGCGGGAGCTTCAACGCTTTTTGGGCTTCGCCAATTTCTATCGGCGTTTTATCCGTGACTACAGCACGGTGGCAGCCCCACTCACATCTCTCACATCCACCAAGATCCCCTTTCGATGGAACCCCCTAGCAGAGAAGGCCTTCAATGAGCTCAAGCAGCGCTTTACCACAGCACCCATCCTCACCTTTCCTGATCCATCTCTCCAGTTCATTGTCGAAGTTGATGCTTCCGAGACAGGAGTGGGAGCCGTGCTTTCTCAGAAAACACCAAAGGACAACAAACTTCATCCATGCTCTTTCTTTTCTCGTCGGCTCACGCCCCCTGAACGGAACTATGACATTGGGGATTGTGAGTTACTAGCAGTCAAGGTTGCCCTTGAAGAATGGAGACATTGGTTGGAAGGAGCTGAACACCCATTTCTTGTTTGGACTGATCACAAGAACCTAGAATACCTCAAGTCAGCCAAGAGACTCAATTCACGTCAGGCACGCTGGTCACTATTCTTTTCACGGTTTAACTTCATGCTGTCATATTGCCCAGGAACCAAGAATACTAAGCCCGATGCCCTCTCCCGACAGTTTCCCGCCCCCCAGGACATATCCACAAGGGAAACCATTCTTCCCCCCCAGTGCCTTATAGCTGTAACCCGGTTAGATGTGGAAAACCTGGTCCTGCAATCTCTTGAACAGGAGCCAGGCCCCAGTAAAGTAGATTTCACCCTCAGAGCAATGGTCAAACCGAGCGCATGAATCAAGAATTGGAGAAATCTCTGAGATGCATGACCTCACAGGATGCAGCTTCTTGGAGTCGTTTCCTCCCTTGGATTGAGTATGCGCATAACTCGCTCCCCACCTCCTCCACAGGCATGTCACCTTTTCAGTGTTGCCTCGGCTATCAACCACCACTGTTTCCAACCCAGGAGGAAGAAACTGCTGTCCCTTCAGCTCAAGCCTTCATCCGTCGTTGTAAAAGGACATGGCAACGAGCTCGTGCTCAATTACAACGTTCCGTGGCCATTTTTCAGCGCAAGGCCAATCTCCACCGCTCAGCTGCTCCAGTTTACAGAGTTGGACAAAGAGTTATGCTCTCCACACGTAACCTACCACTCAAGACTACATCCCAGAAACTCTCGCCTAAGTTCATTGGCCCATTCACAATCTCTCGTGTCATTAATCCATGCTCCATCAGACTGGCCCTGCCATTATCCATGCGGCGAATTAACCCCACGTTCCACGTCTCCCATGTCCGCCGTTTGGTCCCGTGTCCTTTGTCACCAACCCCACGCCCTCCTCCTCCACCTCGACTTATAGACGGGGGTGAAGCCTTTACCGTCCGCAGACTCCTTAAGTCCCGCCGCCGTGGGCGCGGCCTCCAGTACCTGGTGGATTGGGAGGGCTATGGACCCGAGGAAAGAAGTTGGGTACCAGCCAGGTTCATCTTGGACCGCTCTCTGATCACAGAGTTTCACAATCTCCACCCCGAGGCACCCTCAAGAACGCCAGGTGTCGTTCGTAGAGGGGGGGGTACTGTCACAGCACGCTAGGTCATGCCCATATCTCAGTCAAGATCATGATCACCTGCACACTCCTGCTCCACGATCCATCCCGTTCCTTGCTTTTCACCACCTCATTCACCGCTCCAAACACACCTGTTCTCAATTTCTGATCATCACAGCTCTCTATTTAACACACCTTCAGACAACAGCTCTCTGCCAGATTATTGTGTGCTATCCATGCCCAGTATTCCAGCGTTTCTCTCTGCTTTGAACTCCCGGATCTCGACCACGCTCTGTTTTCACGACCTCGTCTTTGTCTCACGCTACGGATCTTTCGTCTATATGGATTTACTGTTGCTGACCCTTGGATTTGTTCATCGACCACAAGCTCTAATCACGGACCTTCTCGGTTTCACGTTTCTGACCTCTGCCTGTTCATCGACCACGAGCTATTGTTTCGGATCTAGTAGCCTGCGCGATTCGTCTGCCTCACTTCGCGGGATTGTCATCACCGGCAAACAGCGTATGCTCTTTCTACACGCGCCGGCTCGGCACTTCCGCATTCCTGCAACGGAGCCCATTCTGAAAAGCAGTGAGCGCGCTCTCGGCACTTCCGCATTCCAGCCACTGAGCTCATTGACTCTAAGCGCTGCACTCGCTCACTACATACACTGGCTCTACTCTGCATTCGCGCTGCAGAGCTCGTGCAGAGAAACAGTAAAAGCTCACTCTGCGCTTGGATCCTTCACTCCCACGCACGCCCGTGACAAATTTATGGTGTAAATTTGGTTTGTCTTAGTCACCTAACTAGGTGTCTTAGCTAGCTAGTTAGATTCAGTTAATTTATGTTACATGCATGTAGCACCTTGGTCCTGGAGGAACGCCGTTTCACTTCACTGTGTACTGAAATGTATATGGTTGAAATACTGCTGGTTGGCCTACTTGACTTGACATTGTATTTATTGCTGCAAATTTTAATTATAGCCATAGTAGATGGAGTAGCCAGGGCGGCCGCTGTCGATGCTTTAAGTCCCTATTAATGCTAAGGACCTGTGTACTAGCAGACTAAAGCTAAAGTGACACCTAAGCAAATTGAGCTCACACTTATGTGGCATAGACCCAAGGTAAAGCAATTCACACTACTCTCAGTATTCCACTAATATGCGCCAAAGTTCAAAGACTTTACAATGATTGGCTCTGCTCCATTATTTTTCAGAAAACGTTTTTGCTATGTCAACATCCAGACTACTGCCAAGGAGGAAGCCTACAGTAACACTGCATGAAATGGTGCGACATCGTACACCCAAAACATGACAACTGACCAGTGGTGTTTTTAAAAGTTAGAATTACATTGATAAATTGACCTTGGAGTGATATTGTGAAAGACCCTGAACTCAAATTTTGCAACCTAAAAACAAAATAGTAATAAATTCTACTTACAAAATTTATGCCACTTGGCCTCCGTTTACATAGTGTATATTTAAGGTTAGAAATCCTGACTGGAGAAAATGAATTCTCATGTCTCTTACATACAAAGTGCTCAGGCATCTCTTGAATGTTAAAGTGTTAACTCTTAACTGTTTCTTCACAAAAATATTACTGTGAAGTGCCTCATGGCTCCCAAGTGCGTAGCATCAGCATGAGGCAAAGTATAAATATTGGTTTCAAAGTGAAACAAAAGGATATAAAACAGCATGAAGGTGAAACCTCAGTGAGTGATATTGCACACGATTTAGCACACTCATACACCTTAGCCACACTGCTTCATTAGCTTCGCTATGTATCTACACAACTACATTATAAGCGGCTTTTGCACAATGACCAAAAGGCACAACGTCCGGTTTAAAAGAGAGATTGCATTTCTTGCATATTAAGCTTTGAAGACCTGTACATTCTTGTTGAAACACAGTCAGTGCATTGTTATAGTTGCAGAAAAAAAATGCATGCATTTCAAAAATGGATTTCAATTTAGAAGGTTACAATTAAATGCTAATGCTAAGTAAATGTGGATTTTGAAGCCATAGTTTATTATTAGGGTTAATTGTTCAATGTTATCCCAACATCATGTACTCAACATTGGTCCAATGTCATGACATTCACATGTCCAATGTCATTATATCCGGAGTAATTTTAATGTTCAAAAAAAGCAAGTCTGATCCCTTATCTATAGGTTTCATGCCAGGGTTCTATGATCCCTTGGCTTGGGTTCAACCATCCTCCTTGGGATTGGAACCATATATTGGTGGAGTTCAAGTACCTTGGGTTGCTATTTCAAGAGAACAAAAAGGGCATCCTCGTCTGATATCCACAGCCGAATTGGACAGGCAGCAGAAGCAGCATTGCTTCACTCAAGTGGTGCCTATGGAAGAAGGAGGAAAAGACTCCTTCTCTCAATTCTTCTTTATTGATTTTGGGCATGGGTCCTCCTCAAGTACGATCTTAAGAATCTTGAGAATTTCCAAATGCGATGCTAGCGCCAGCTACTGGGAATTTCCATCTGTAACTGTGATCAAAAAGGAAGCATCTGTAAAAGGTGCGACTAATAGGTAACCATCGAAGAGCACGTTTAAAAACAGTGACTGCAGAGGTTCGGTTACATTTGCCGAAATGAACTTACTCAACAACTGCACCAACTCCTTTGGCAACAACAACCAAGCCAGTAGAAGATCCAGGGGCAGCCCACCCCCAATAATAATTAAAAAAATTTGCTCAAGAACATCAAGGAATATCTGAACAACCATTGCCTCAATATAAACAAGAATCTTAGAATCTTAGCCACCAACCACTATGAATGGAAGCATGCCCTGCATAACATCTGGAATCCAGCAGCACACAGCAGTCTACTTGCCACAGGGCCATTCCTCTCCGCTATCCACCAGCAAAGCTTAAAAAATGAGTGTTCAAAAACAACCTAATACTAACGGTGTTCCAGTGTCTGCAATTATGCCAATTTAGAAATAGTGCAATGTTTTGACAACCTACTGGGTGTCTGCCAGTTAATCTGTTTGTCTTGTTTGTATTACGGTACCAATACCTCAAATCAAACCTTGGTGTTTTGCACAATGTAGTTTTAAAAACAAACTCCATCTTCATTTTGCACCCAAATTGCTTCTGATTTTTGCCTGCGATGCATTAGCTTCCCTGGTTAGTGCTTTAGAGAAAGAAAGAAAAAAAAAACAGTGCTTTTTATCAACCTATGATTTCTCCTATTCTGATAAATACTTTTACTGCTGAGAAGAGCAAGAAGTTTCTTTTCCATTACTTGTACCCTGTATTTCATTCAGTTCCCTAGTAAATATACACTTCAGTCTAAAAGTGTGCAAGCTGTTATTTTCTTGCTGTCGCTTTGGTCAACCAGTTTGCATTTAACCTTCATTCTGAGAGTAGCTTGCCAAACCAAAATGTGTCACATGAGGAGATTCCCTTAACCGCTGCCAACGAATTACCTGCTCAACATTATTACTGTGATTTTATCTTCCCAGATGGTTGTAAATGAACAATTTATGGCTGCCTGATATAAAGACTTTACCTCCGAGACCTTCCATGATAGTTCAGTAAATCCAGAACCAAATGACGCATATGCTTCCCAGAGCTCAGCAATTAGAACTCCAGATAAATCCTGTTGGATGGTGATGGACTCAATAACCAGGCAATGATTAAACCAGCATGGCTGAGTATAAGGGATTTATTATTGAAATTTCAGGTGTTATGGAACAGGGATTGCAATATGAAACAGGTTAGAACAAGTAGTGTTAGATCATAAATGCAATGAATTCTTACGTTCACATGCATCTGGGATTTTGGTAATTGAGAACACAATAGGAATGCTGCAAAGATCAATATCATGACAAACAAATGATGATTAATAAATGATTAATTGTGTACCTAGACAAAGAAATTAATATTCCAACAGAATCAGCACATATAAACATTCACTATATTGTCTAATAAACCACCGATGCAATTACAGAGATTATATTAGCTTTGTTCTCTAGGGTTATTTATGGATATTACATTTGCATTATCATTCACCGATTCTCTTTCAGTAGCATTAGTGATCACAGCACAATTTGCATTATGGAATTATTATAAGATTGCTTCAGCATTTGTATTTCGTAAAAAGAATTATTTTGTGTCTGGAGGAAGCATTAAGCATCTCAGCCTATTCTTAATCTTCTTAATGAACAGTACTGTATCAAAAAGTTGATACAGTACTGTACATAAGAACTAAGGAGATTGGGCTAAGTACAGTCCAATACAATTTCACAGAAGATATTGTGAATGCCTGTTATGGGAGATCAATTGAATACTTGATGAATTTGCATCGTACAAAATGATGGTCGAAAACTCAGGTTAAGTAGCAAAAGTAGTGGAAAGGAACATTACTACAGGCTTAGTGCAACAAGGACTAACATGACCGTGACTAGACTGTTGTGCAGCCATAGGAAAAAACACTTGTCCGTAAAAAACAAAAAAAATTAAAAAAAGGTTTGTTTGGGAGCATAAAGATTGTACTTTGGAGCAATGAAAAAAGGTCATGTGGTCCGATGACAACAGTCTAACCGTATTCCAGAGCAATGCGGCATCAGGGTGAGAAGGGAAGTGCATGACATGATGCACCCATCATGCATCGCGGTCACTGTACAAGTCCTTGGAGGCAGTGTTGTGATTATGATCTGGGCTTTCATTAAGTTGGTCGGCTCTAGGCTCAGTAATGTTATGTGGCAATAAAATTAAGTCAGCTGATGACCTGATTGTATTGAATGACTAGATTATCCAATCAGTGGGTTGTTTTCTGATGGCAAGACTCATATTCCAATCAGGCTCAGATTTTGAAAGGGTGATTTAGGGAGCATGAGGAACCAACTTTGGTTCAACTCTCCCACCAGCAACATACTGTAAGATCTTGGCAAAAAAATGAATGCAACTCTAAACAGCTTTAAACACCTTCTTTTTTTTTTCTTCTTTTTTTTTTTTAACATTGCATAACGTTGACATAACGACATGACAAATGCATGCCAAATCAAAGGTAATAAAAGTATTCCAAAGTGGTTTAGAGTGTTTGACACTTTTTTTTTTTTTTCTTGGCCAAGGAGTGTATTTAAAAAGTTTTTACCCTGATCCATTGTTATGGAACAGGGCTGTCAGGGGAAATACTGTTTAATAAGCTTATAAAAAATTTATACTTTAACTTGCTTGGGGCAAATCAGTTGTCACATTCAGACAAAACTATTGCTCAAGGCTTTCAGTAGAAATCTCAATGCAATTCGTTTTTCTTTTAACACCCCATAATTTGTCTGTCTTTTAGTCAGTGTTTGGCGTACTGGTGTACATTTACATTGGGTGGATAAGAGACCAAATAGTAGACATTTTCACTGTTGAATTGGTTTTCACTTGTTGAATTAATAACCTTTGTTATATCGGCTTTCCAGTGTTTGCAGCAGTAAATTTATCCTTACAATATTGAAAAAGCATCTACATACTAGATTTGTTCGTACATTACTGTACTGTGATCATAAACTGCTGCTGTAATCATTAAGACTGTCCTGTGCTCATGCCAGGATGTGTATTTCCAGAATACTCAGAGTGACTATAGGCTTTACTCTTCTACAGCTGTATACTGTAAAGACTACTATTCGGTGTCACAAAGAAGAGGACAGGTTCCTTTTTGAGTCTTGCTCTTTTTAAGGTTTCTTCCTCTTGTCACATCATTCAAGAAAGATTTAACTTTTTTTTTTTGCCATTATCATGTTTGGCAAACTATATCTTGGTTTCTGTAAAACCTTCTTTCTGATAACGCTATAAAATTATCTTCTTGCTACAATCTTCAGTAAACACCTGCAGTGCCGAGTTCCCTCGCAACGAAATACATTTTTGATTGTTGAATAAAATATTGCTGCTGGTTTAATTGCTGCACTGATAATAGCTTGCAATTAACGCTTTTCTCCATCTATTAAATGAACAGTTAGAGTGCTTATTTGTGTCTACTTTGCAACAACAGTAGATGTAGTAGTTTAGACTGATTTGTACAGACTGATTTGAGTATGCCGGATTGAACCTGGCATCATGTATTATGCATTTTATTTAAATCAAGGTTCTGACTGTTATCCTAGAGGCTGCACAGTTTCGGCTCTTGATATTCACACTATGATTGATTTGCTGAAGATTCAATAAATCTGTGTAACATACCCAGCTCACGTTGTTGAAAATAATGACTCTGTTTGCCCATGCTAGGGCAATATGTATGATGTTTGTTTGACACGTGGTATTGAGTGCGTCGGATTACAGCAGGAAAGTTCTCATTCTCCAAATTAGACTTCAATCCCTGCTCAGTAACCCTGGTCAATATGTTTAATAGCAAATACTGTATACATTTGAATATCTCTATACCAGGACTTTCCATTTCTTTAGTGCTTGAAACTTGATGTTTTGTGAACAGAAAATAGGTGTTACATATTAAGGCATTAGGTAACTTTTTCAAACTAAATAGAGCTTGATTAAATCTCCTATGCCCTTATTTATCATGCCATTTACAGTACTGACAAAAAAATTATGTTACTCGTATTGCATTATTTGGGGGCAGCGGTGGTCAGTGGCTCTAGGTTACTGATTGGAAGGTTGGGGGTTCAAGCCCCAGCACCAACAAGCTGCCACTGTTCAGCCCTTAAGTAAGGCCCTTAGGCTATATGCCCCAGGGTGCAGAGATTGAAGGCTGACCCTGCAATCTCAATTTCTGCCTCTGTGTGCATGGAGTTTGCATATTCTCCCTGTGCTTGGTGGATTTCCTTTAGGTACTCTAGTTTCCTTCCATAGTCCAAAGACATGCAGATAACTGACGTGTCCAAATTGCCCATAGTGTGAAAGTGCGTTTGAGTTTGTTTGTGTGTGCCCTGCGATAGATTGGCACCATGTCTGGGGTGTACCCCATCTCATGCCCCAATTCTCCAGGGATAGGCCCCTCGTTACCTTGTATACAGGATAAAGCGATATAGACAGTAAGTGAGTGAGTGTACTGTAAGGTAGATGTGACAAATAATTGAATCCTCATCTTAATAATTATTTGGTTTAGAAACATTGTTAAAATGAGGCATTTAACCACTTATATCCCATTTGCACCATATTTTTCTCAATCATTTGTAATAACCATATTTGAATTACTATTTATAATAACCATATTTGAATACTATATATTTGACTTGGGGCATGAGGTCGGTTACACCCTGGATGCAATGCCAGTCTGATGCAGAGCATACGAGCGCACACACAATTCCACCTCCACTTTGAAAATGCCAGTTGGCCTAATTTGCAAGTCTTTGGACTGTGGGAGAAAACAGGAGAACCTAACGGAGACCTACCAAGCACAGCAAGAATCCTTGACGCTGGAGGTGCGAGGACATAGTGACAACCAAGGCATGAAAATGCATGATGCCACCAATGTATAAAACACGCACAAAAAAGTCTGTTTTAGAGAAGCCAAAGGAGGAGAAATATTATAATAAAGGAGAAACATACTGTATAAAGTGAATGCATTTAATATCAAAGCTTAGCCTTGATCCACTTCCGGGAAAAAAAACATACCTTTGCTATTTTATTCCTTCAATCTTATTGTTAGCTTGGTGTCTATGAAACCATAAACGGCGGGAAAGTTTTGTGGGTCCCAATGTTGCAGCAGAACATTTATTTTACTCAGAATCTCCTCTAGAGTCCGACCCAGACTGCAAGTCCTGGTGGAAATGATTATATTGGTCTGTTCAATAAATTTAACCTGAGGTACTGTCGTTGACATTGCTGTATCTGCTATGTGCTTTTAACAGGTTCCTCGCTTGTATTTTAATCCTCTGAGCATTTAGTGCAATAGAAAGATGTCAGACATGTCCTTATATTGTACAGTAAATGCATGCAAATCCTATGGTTGGGAATGTAAAATGATGATTTTTCTTTCCTCCTGTGACTAGTAGGTGGAATTAATGTGTCAGCCTGCTGTTTTTCCATTCCACATTCACCCTCTTTTTGGTTTAATTGAAGTTAAAAATCACTACTAATTAAATGTATTTATTCAGGAACAACACCCAATTTTAGTGGCTAGACGTAGCTGGACTGTCAAAGTGGCAGTTTTTTTTTTTTTTTTAATAATATTTGTTTAACATTTGTGGCACTGTAAAGCTTTTTAAAGATTGATGCTTTATGATTTAATGCAACCCCAAATACTGCTCTTTACCGTCATTCACCAGATTGCTACGGTTACCTTCTAAAGTACTAGTTATCAGCATTATCAGCGTAGAGGTACTGAAGGATTAAACATGCATGCTTAGACCGTTTACAAAAATGGAATTTAGGTTTTATTTCCAGTAAGGAATCATTTATATTATTGTATAAAAGTATTTAAATCTAGTCTAACCTATGTAGGAGAGGCTTTCAAGTCAATCTGGGTCTTTTGATTGTGCAGAATAACTGAACACAGTCATGAGAGTAAAAACCCCCTTTAGTTCTCTATATAATCCTCTGCTACACTAATGCACTTATCCCAGTGTTTACTGGGTCCTGAATAACAGCAAGGTAAAAATTTTTCTCAGTACGCCAGAGCCATGATCAGACTCACAGGTGCTGAGGCAGAAACTGCTTGGGCCCCAGGCCAGTAGGTGCTCCCCAAGGCCTGACAAACTTACTTATTATTTATGAAATAACGGTAATGAATATATATATATATATATATATATATATATATATATATATATATATATATATATATATATATCTTATTATATCTTATAATTATATCTTATAATTGTAATTAATACATACTTCCTTACATTTTCTTCCTTATTATTATTAATAATACTACTACTACTACTACTACTACTACTACTACTACTAATAATAATAATAATTATTATTATTATTATATATTAAAAACTCTTTCTCATGAAAGTCCATGAAATGGCAATATTTCAGCCATATTGGACAGTGAAAAGTGAAATGATAGTTTTGTCTGAATTAATTTTTTCCATTGAAAAACAGTTGAACATATTGTCAGTAATATGCCTGATTTATCAATTATTACTAGACTTTTTTTTTTAATTGATGTAGGTACCAAATATGCTGAGGTGGTCAGATCTGCTCAGGGTCCTGCACCTGAGAATTACCTCACACAGTATGCTATTTAAGGCAACGACCCTCAGACCCTTTGTTATATTAACAAACAGACAGATTTCTATCTATTGATTGATATTTTTTTTATTTATTTCACATTTGCTTTGGAAATGTATAGATAAAATGTTGTATTAATTTGCTGTATGGTGTGCATAAACAGCTGGCTGTAGTCTAGTTCTAGTATTTATTAGATATTTTAATATATGTATCTGACGGTGACCCCCACCACCCCAATCTCAATCAAGGACAAAAGACATTTTACATTTATCTCCACCCTATTATTAAAGGACCTAAATTAAAGGATTAAAAGTTAACTATATCAATTATTTTAGGGTTGCAAATGTCATATACTTTTCTTAACCAATTGATGAAAACATTAACAAATACATTATTAATGCATTATAGTGCATGTATTTGTTTCTCAGTTCAAGTTTTATTAAGATAAAAACATATGGAGCTTTCACAAATGTCAATATACAGAGTGCAATGTAGTGTCTGTTAGAAGGTAAGGGATGAGACCAAGATGTTTCTGGTTGTTTCTGTTGTGCGTCTCATATGGTTTCTTATTCCTATTCTGCTAATTTATTTTATGTTCTTGTAAATCTAATTGAATATGAAATATATAATGTACATTGTATTCACATAATTGAATTTGCATATATACTGTAGTACAGTTAAACTTTGGATTGCAAGCATAATTCGTTCCGGAAATGTGCTTGTATAGCAAAACACTCATATATCAGTCAATTTCTCCCATACGAAATAATGGAAACTCATATGATTCTTCCATTTTAAATAAAAAAATATTAATACAAAAAAAACCCTACAAAATATGAAGTAAAAATAAAGGAAATTAGCCTGCACTTTACTTTTGAAAGGAATCACGACTGGCGTTAGACGATAGAAGGATCAGGAGGAGGGTGGCTACTGTGTAGGATGACTTTTGCACGCACGCGCACACACGCGCACACACACACACACACACACACACACACACACACACACACACACACACACACACACACACACACACACACACACACACACACACACACACACACACACACACACAAACGGAATCACTGTTCTAAACAGATTCATCTACCACACTGCTACAGACTATTTAACTTTTTTTTTTTCACATGGGACGTTATTGCAGTACATTTACTAAAGAACAGTCACTACACTTGGAGATACAATAAAAAAGCTGCTTTTACGAGAACGCGCACAAATGTGGTCACAATGTTATAATAAATAGTACATGCGCACACAGATGTGTGACTCTATGAATGACACATACTCACTAAGCATGGAAAACAATTACCCACAGTGTGAGAAAGAGAGAAGAAGCATTAGCTCAATTGTGATCATGAGACGCTCTGCAGACAAGGCACATATGTACTACAATACTCTTATATCAAGACCTCGCTCGTTTAACAAGTTAAATTTATTAAAAGATTTTGCTTGTCTTGCAAAACACTCACAGACCAAGTTACTCGCACTCCAAGGTTCCACTGTATTCCCATTTAACCATTACTTTTCCCCATGAGATCTGGGACTTTTGCATTCTTGGCCTCCAAGTGTTCTTCTGTCTCATCACTAACAAAACAACAGAGTTGCAATTCTCATTTTTTCCCCATGGTGTCTTCCAACTAGTGCTCAATAATGTGTGTGCTTGGCTGTTTTGATGTGATGAGTTGATGCTTGACACGATGTCTCTTACATGGACATCCCAGTCATCTTGTTGTTCCCCACAGTATTTATCAAGCACAGTCTTTATGATTCTTTTTTTCTGCTCATCCTGTCCATTGCCTTGGGGATGGTAGGCTGATGTAATGCAGTTTCTGACACCTAAAGCCACAAAAACTCCCACGTTGACACATGAATCATTTAAAGCGACTGTATGACTCAGTCACAACTATTCTGTCACACATACACTGTTTAAAATACACAACTGTATCTCATTTACAAATTCATGCCCTTGGTCTGTAAGTCAAGCAGAATATTGGCTGTTTTCCTGGACACCTCATTGGCAGGTTTGGTACAGTGACTTTGCCACGGCTCACTTCATGAAAAGATCTGTGGTTGTCAGAATGAACCTTCAAATTGTTGTAAATATATCTTGCATCCATGACTAACTTTCTGTTTTATGTTTACCCTACCCCCCCCCCCACCCCCCCTCCAAAAAAAATTGCATTTACTACCTTCAAAGGTGGTTACACATACGCAACATACTTGCACAATATAATGCTACCTTTTACCCTTTGCAGTGGTAGGAAGAGGACCAAATAGATTTATCCCAAGGACACTTTTGTGCTTTTTAGACTTAGACAGGATGACACACACTATGCATGCTGTGTGTGTGTGTGTGTGTGTGTGTGTGTGTCTCTCTCTCTCTCTCTCTCTCTCTCTGTGCGTGTGTGTCACTCTCTCTCTCCTGTTCCTAAAGTGACTTGAAGCTGGCCAGTAAGCATATCATGGCATGATGGACATTTCAATTCATCCTTCATTTTAAACCTAATATCTGGGTTAGATAATTACACAGAAACGAGAGATACATTTTAAGTCTACGTATAGTAGAGGGCCATGTAAAAAGTTAATTTCAGAATGTCGTTGAAATCATTAATACACACCATGATTATTATCGTTAACACAAATTGATTGTAAGATAACATTAGCTTTGCAGGCAGCACAGTGGCTTAGTAATTAGCACTGTCACTTTGATCATCCAGGGTCCGAGTCAAGTCCTGTCTCGGGTCTGTGTGCATGGAGATTGCATGCTCTTCCTGTGCTTGAATGTCCTCCCACAGTTGACATGCAGATTAGGCTAATTGGTGTTCCCAAATTGAGCATTGTGAGAATTCATGTGTGAATGTTAACTGGAGGTCCTACCACAGTCATAGAATGGAATAAATACATCACCATACAATGGTAATCACCATTTGCCTCCATGGTCCCTAGCTAGACTACAGAGGTTCCTAGATGGATGGATGGATGTTTAGCTTTGTAACATTAGTTCACACTAACTTACTTTTAATCATGTAATGTTTCAATGCCTTCCAAATGGCTGCTTTTCTGCTCTTGGAATTTTTTTTTACAATTGGTGATAAAGTTCCCCATACAGTAGTTCATAGCTGAAAGATCTGCAAAAACTGCATTGTAAACTCTGATTGTACGGCCAGTCACAATGTGTTACAGTATGCTATTATACCAATCATATTGTGTGATATGACCAGCAGGCACAGGACTCTGAGCAGGTCTGATCACCAGAAAACATCTGGTCCCAGAAGCTGGCTGGCTAAATTAGTTTATTTGCTAATTTAGCACAGTAGCCAAAATTGTGATTGTTAGATTTTCACAGGTTTGTTTATTGATGGTAATTTATGGGAATTGAATACTACTTACATCCCATCTAAATCTACTGTGAGAAAAGTGAACTACTGTAGATTGCAAGCACTTAAGTATCCAGCTAGCTTGTACAGTATGTGCAAATATTATTTAAAGTAAACTATAGTTGAATGTCCGTAAGGATTGAATTTAATTAGGGAATTAATGTTTTGTCTTGAATTAAGTGTAAGTTTAAAATGTCATGCAGTTTGAGTTGGAGGTGGGATTTCTGTGGCATCATGTACATCATGGATATTAATAGATCCTTGTATTTATGTAGGTAAATATTTATATAAATGGCTATATACAGTTTAATGACTTAATCATTGTAGTATTTCCCAAAGTATTACAAAATATTATTCAGCATATATTATTTTCAATAACTATGAGAATAGCTAAGAATCGCCCTTCTCTCACAGTGCAACAATGAAAGCCATGCCACCAAAAACTTGGCTAAATCATGTGGCAAATCTGTGCATTCACTTTATCCACTAATCAATCTTCCCGGCATAGCACAGCAAGGAGAACATGCTCTCTCAGCATAAATATCATTGGAGTAATTTGGTTTGCCATTTACTTAATTCCAAGCCCAAACTAAAACTACTAGATCAGCATTTTTGTTTGTTTTGGTCTTGTTCTCACTATAAAGTTATTTGTTACACTGGCTTAATAAGTCTAATAAATTCTGACATCTACATCATAATCTGTACCATATTTGGAAGACCTACTGTATGCACACTGTTAAAACTCCATTGTTTATAAAACCCTAAACCCTATTCCATTGTATGGTTATACAAATACTGTACAGAGTGGGCCATTTATATGGACACACCTTAATAAAATGGGAATGGTTGGTGATATTAACGTCCTGTTTGTGGCACATTAGTATATGTGAGGGGGCAAACTTTTCAAGATGGGTGGTGACCATGGTGGCCATTTAGAAGTCGGCCATCTTGGATCCAACTTTTGTTTTTTCAATAGGAAGAGGGTCATGTGACACATCAAACTTATTGGGGATTTCACAAGAAAAACAATGGTGTGCTTGGTTTTAACGTAACTTTATTCTTTTTGAATAAAAAAGCCATTGACATGTCGAAGAGGTTAACACGTGATGAGCAGATCGAAATTGTGTTGATATCTAGTGAACGCAGTAACCGGGTCATTGCAGCAGATTTCAATGCAAGACACCCTACGAGACCACCCATCTCCCATGCTACAGTTAGCAAACTGCTTGCTAAGTTTCGTGAAACTGGTTCAGTGTTGGATTTGCCAAAATGTGGACGCATGAAAACTGTCACTAATGAACAAACATCAGTGGCTGTCCTAGCTTCATTCAGCAAGGGCCCACAGCATAACACTCGCCGCATGTCACTGGAGAGTGGCATTAGTCGAACATCCCTTCGGCGGATATTAGCTACTCACAAATGGCACCCTTACAAACTCCAGCTACTGCAGCATCTCAACGAGGATGACCCAGATCGGCACACACAATTTGCAGAATGGGCAAAATAAAAATTGGAACAGGACCCTCAGTTCACGCAGAAGATTTTGTTCAGTCATGAGGCAAACTTCTATGTGAATGGTGAAGTTAACAAACAAAACCACCGCTATTGGTCTGACACTAACCCACATTGGATAGATCTCTCCAAGACTGTTGGAACAAAAAAAAAAGTGATGGTATGGTGTGGTATATGGGGTACAAAGATAGTGGGGAGATTCTTCATCAATGGAAACCTCAAGGCCACTGGATATTTGAAATTGCTACATGATGATGTGTTTCCCTCTTTATGCACTGAAGATGGTACGTTCCCTGAGTTTTTCCAGCAAGATGGTGCACCACCACATTATGGGTGTCAGGTCCGAGCATTCCTAGATTAACTGTTTCCTGAAAAGTGGATTGGTCGTCGTGGGCCAGTTGAATGGTCCCCAAGGTCTCCCGATCTGACCCCTTTAGACTTTTATCCTTGGGGTCATCTGAAGGCAATTGTCTATGGTATTGTCTTTTTTTTAAGCAGGTGTAGATATTTATCTGTAGCTGACCTTTTATTTAAATGTCTCAGTTTGTACTGTATGTATCTTGGCCTTTATTGGTCTCAGTTTTTGTTTCATATGGGTCTTGGATTTGGCTACTACGGGGTCTTGGTCTTGTTTTTTTCATGATTTGAGTCTTGATTTGTATAAATCTTAGTCTTGTCTTGATTTGTATGTATCTTGTTTTGGTTTCGTTTTGCTCTTGATTTACATGGATTGTTTTGATCTTGGTTTGGCTTTGTTGGAATGGGTCTTCTTCTTATTTTGATCTTAACTGTTACAGGTTGATTCTTGGTTGGTCTTGTCTTGATCTTAGTTGGTATTGTTGTTAGTTTGTTCTAGATTCTAGATTACAACATTATTACATGTATTACAAGTGCTTGGTAACATATCGCTGTGCTCATGCTTATGGCCTCAGCACCACTATACTTACTGCATTATTTGCCCTACTGATTTATTGCCCATTGAGTGGCTTTAAGTTACCCCTGCATTCACCACCGGGTAAAACTCCATCAATAATATGTGTGTATTTAACCATAAAATAGTAAACAAGCTGCCTCCTAACACATTTTGTAGATTGATGTGGCTTTTCTGTAGTATCATAAAGTATTTAAAAAATGTCCCAGACGTCACTTACAGACCATATTTTACGTAATCATTTTTAATTAGATGCCTTGTACAACAACGCATGTTGTCTGCAGGTCTGACAAACATGCCCACCTCTTTGGTCAGAACAGCTTGATTAATTGTACTGTAATTTAGGCCTTTGTATTGATCACAGGATTGTTAATCCTCCATGCCTTGATGGCAGAGCTTACTTATAGCAGCTTATCATTGCGCCAGCATAAAAACCTGATGAATAAAGCAAGTTTTCACTTCTGCACTAATGTGGCCTCGTGTATTAATATTTGCATAGTGATAAAGGCCAAAAGGGTTCCTACAGTATGCTCCAGAAATACTCATGTCACAAAGAAAAGATCCATACGCCTGATGATTAGCATTAATAATTGCTTGTTGGAATGAAAATGTAATATCCGTATACAGGCCAAACTCCAGCCAGGGCCAACACTGTTAACCCACGTCCATTAGAAGATTAGAGCAAGGCAGAACCAGCAACTGAAGAGAAAAAAAGAAGAAACTTAGAGCATCTGTAGCCTAAAGCAACAAGGTGATGGATTGCGAACAGGACACAACCTGTTCCCTGAACATATAATCACGTCATAAAACTTTCACTGATCTGGAGAGAAATGTGTAATGGGCATGGGCACTGATATTACATCCTGCATCTGCAGCAAAAGGCTTTGAAAGATGCTAGACTCAATAAAGAGGCAGAAGAAGGAGGGCATGGCAGTTTATTTCTTCTATGATTCACTTGTCAGTCCAGCCACCCAAGTGGCACAGATGTGAAATTAATTATCATAAGTCTGTCAGCTCAGAACTGGGGTTTCAGAGTGCCTAAATAGCAACCCCAAAGGACAGACACTGGTTGACTTTGACTAATGAGCAAGCTAAGAGTGAAGAGAGCGAGATAACATCTTCTCCATGCCTAAAGATCAATCAAAGTAAGTGGGGAAAGAACACAAAGCACTGCTTGTAAGGCTTAGTGCTTAAATAGTGAAGCAGATTGGATAATCCCAGGTGGGTTTCTATAATAATGACAAAAACAAAAGAAATCAATAAGCCAATTACAATAACAAACAGCAACAAAATGCATTACCTCAATCCATGGTGACATACAGGATTTATGGTGAAGAGACCTACACTGGATTTTCATGGCAGAATCATGACACTTTCATAAACGGTTCAAAAATCTTTTTATTAGTTTTAATATTGTTATTATATACAGGGGTTGGACAATGAAACTGAAATGCCTCATTTTAGACCACAATAATTCATTAATATGGTGTAAGGCCTTCCATTTGCCCCAAAGGCCAATATAGCATCAATTAATTTTGGGAATGACAGATACAAGTCCTGCACAGTGGGCCAGAGGGATTTTGAGCCGTTCTTCTAGCAGAAATAGTGGCCAAGTCACTATGTGATGTTGGTGGAGGAAAACGTTTCCTGACTCGCTCTTCCAAAACACTCCAAAGTTGCTCAATAATATTTAGATCTGGTTACTGTGCAGGCCATGGGAGATGTTCAACTTCACTTTCATGTTTATCAAACCTCTCTGTCACCAGTCTTGCTGTGTGTATTGGTGCATTATCATTCTGATACACGGCACCACCTTCAGAATGCAATGTTTGAACCATTGGGTGCACCTGGTCCTCCAGAATGATTAGTTAGTCCTTGGCAGTGACGCGCACATCTAGCACAAGTATTGGGCCTAGGGAATGCCATGATATTGCAGCCCAAACCATCACTGATCCACCCCCATGTTTCACTCTGGGCATGCAACAGTCTGGGTGGTACACTTCTTTGGGGCTTCTCCACACCGTAACTCTCCCAGATGTGAGAAAGACAGTGAAGGTGGACTCATCAGAAAACAATACATGTTTTTCATTGTCTGCAGCCCAAGATTTTCACTGCTGGCACCATTGAAACTGACGTTAGGCATTGGCACGAGTGACCAAAGGTTTGGCTATGGCAGCTCGGCCATGTACTGTACATTGACCCAGTGGAGCTCCTAACGAACAGTTTTGGTGGAAACAGGAGAGTTGAGGTGCACATTTAATTCACCAATCAGGGTTAGCACCCGGCCATCCCTTTCAGACAACTTCCTCTTACGTCCACAGTTACTCCTGTTGGATGTGGTTCATCCTTCTTGGTGGTATGGTGACATAACCCTGGATAACGTGGATCTTGACACATCACCAAGACTTGCTCTCTTGATCACAGATGCACTAGCGAGACACGCACCAATAATTTGTCCTCTTTTGAACTTTGATATGTCACACATAATGCAGTATGCATTGAAATAGTTTAAGCAAAACTGTGCTATTACAGTACTCTGCTAATTACACCTTCACACTTTACTCTTACTGATGGAATGTGAATCGAAGATTTGCCACCAGGCTGGTCAGATTTAGCCAGTTTCATTGTCCAACCCCAGAATGTATAGAGTATATACACACACATTCTAAAAGTCGTTTCTTTATTAGCATTGTATTTTATGCACAATGTTTCACAGCAGCATTAAATAAAGAAATGTCCAATAAATACAAGTCAAATAAATCACCACTATTTTGCATTGCATTGTTTTAAGCATTCTTGGATAAAATATGATAAGATATGTTTGACCCCAAAGTCTGGAACCCTTGCGTAATGTGAACACTCTCTACTGTGTCCAGGCACCTACTGTATAAGTCTAGTGTAATTGAGTCCACTTAAAAAGATGCAAACATGTCATGGCATATTCCGATCCAGTTCAAATCATATATGAAAGCCAACTGTGTCTAATCATGGAAGTGGACCGCTGTTTAAAAGACAACCTCATCTGTGCCATCTGTGTCCATTTGCATGCAACACACTCCACTTTTTTTCTTCTCTGAATTGCACAACCATGGCTGATAGAAGAGAGTCTGTGTTGACATTTTTAACAAAAGATAAAAAATAATAGTCCAATCACAAAAGTTGAGCTTGCAAACAAATTAGGAGTATACTTCCACCTTCTATATTGGAGATTATAAATACACAAGAACATACTACAGAACATTAGTGATAATGTGAATGCTGGCCAGGGGGTAGAGGACAGGGGGAGCCGTCGCATTTAGGCATGGTACGCATCAATTACGCCTGATGTGACAGCAGGCTTTTTGTGATACAGAATTCAGTTCCCAGAATGCAGTCCTTGCTTCTGTCTTCCAGTCAAGTTTAACTGGTTCACCGTTTCATTGAGTTAATGTGGGTCTTGTTTCTGTTAATTGGGTTTCTTATTTAAGCCTCATTAATTCTTAGTTTCTGGGTTGGGTTTCTGCTTACGTTTATGAATATTGAGGTATGTCAAGGAGTGATAGTTATAGGAGGTCATAGGAGGCCCAGGTTTTCATGCAAAGGCTACAGTACTGTATTTGTATTATTTTTACTTGCTTAGTTTATTTAAAAAGAACTGAAAGCTGCACTTATATCCTGCCTATTCATTCTACTCTAACGACTAATGTCTAATGACGATTACCCTGTGTTTGTGCATGAGCATCCCCTAAATGCTTGCGGTCTCATCCCCGCAATGATTGAAATGCTATGTCTTGTATCAGCAATGCCAGGCTAAAAATACCAAATATATGGTATGATAGTAAAAAAATACCATGTCCTATATTGCTCTATTCCAGCAATGGCTTAACCTGCCCCTGCAATACCATCCTCTGTTTAAGCAATGCTTTGGTCTGGCCTTGCGTTGCCATACTCTGTCCAAGGCTAGCCATGCTCTATTCAGTCCTAGCTCTGCATTGTCTACTGTTATGCATCATGCTGTATACAGTCCAAACAAAGCCTTGTACCATCCCAGTTAAGCCCAGTTGCACCCTCTGGTGCTGAGGATGCTCTTTTGGCTTCTCTGGCTGGCTTTGAGGACATTGTGCTCTCCCTGGTGGCACGATTCAAGAACAATATGCCCGCTTGATAAATATTTATAAAGATAATGTTAAACATGCACCTGCAGTACACCCTCCCTGCTTATTTCTGCCTATGCAATCCTAAGATCAATCGTTGACCCCTGTTCTAATGGTTGATGTGAACATTAACCAAAGCATAGCGTAGCTGCATGATTTTAATCAGTGCACTGATGCCACATAACTGGGGCAATTAGAAACCTGCAAAACTAAAGGAATTAAGAAAACTGCGAAATACTCAAATTTGAATTCAATCAGCACAGAAGTTAAAGAAATAGAAAGGAACTAATCATGATAATAACGTGAAGAGCTGGAGTGGCTGAGCAGCACGATCCATCAGCATAAAATGTACACTCCACTTCTTCGGAATAACCATATGCATTTATTAGCCAAAGTGCCTCTGTAAATTGGTATTTAATCCCAGCTGTTAATCATGTTAATACAGGTAATTGGGTGAAGCGCGTGAAAGATGCCCCGACTGCAGGAGGAACCCTCCATCAGGTTTTATCTGGTGTTTAAGCTAATGAGATTCCCCTCATGAGAACCCTTTTGTAATTATAATTATCACTAGGATTGAACTTTGAGAAACCTTAGCCTGACCCTGCAGTTTGATGCAAACTCTCTGGCTAATAATTAAAGACACATCCTCTAAGGCAGTGAAGGTCTGCAAGACGTAAGCTAAGGGCATCGTGGGTCAGGATCAGGGAAAATTATATAATAAAGTACCGAGTGTTTATTTAAGAAAACTGGCAGTCATTAATGGAAATGTGGAGAGATTTACCCCAATCAGTATGACCTTTAACAACCTTAAAATATCAGGGCTTTTAAAATGGAGGAAAAAAGCGTGTAGTGACAGTAAGTTGTTTATGTTAGTAATTCAGCTGAATCCGTTTTTATTTTCTTTAGATAATGTATTTAAATTGTCTATATGCTTTATTGAAAGGGATGGTGTTAATTACTGAAGCTAGCAGTGAATATAAATAAATAATGATTATTAACTGTATTTATACAGGGTGGGCCAAAATGTCCTGATTTATAGGCATATTGTTTATATTAAACAGTTAAAAAAATTTTAAAACATTATTTACTTCTTTATTTCAAACTGATAGTGGCTTTAAACAGAACCAAAACGCACATCAGTCGCCTTTTTTCTTTGGGGTCAGTAGTCTATTGGAACTGGCTCAGGACAGTTGTGCTAATGGACGAAATGACTGTATTTCTGCATCTACAGTATCAACAGAAACAGTTCTGACACATTAAGAACATTTTAATGTTCTTATATTGCATATAAGTGCAGAGTTCTTAAAAATATTTCCTGTAATTTTTATACCTAAAATTTTAAATAATTTTAAATCAGCAGCTCCATGATTATTATTATTTTTTTATTTCCTCCCCAAAACTGGGAGGTGTATTAATTCAGTCGAATTGCCACTGGGCGTAAATGAGTGTGCAAATACCTACAGTATGCATAATGCCTTGTGATGGACTGACATCTATTCCGTGGGTATAGTGTTCAAGCCTGATGTTCAGTGTTTCTCTTCATCAGAGCAATGGATCCCAGAAACTAGTAACTGAAGATGAATAAATATTACAATGCCCTTGTTATCAAGTTGGGTGTTGGTAGGATGTGGAACCTCCCCGTCCCTCAGGCTCGGACATTCTGTGACAAATTAAGGAACACGGGTTTCATTGGGTTGCTTTCTTGAGAATTCGTGAGAATTTCTCATCTCCTGTTAATTCATTTGAAGAATTAACATTAATAAATTTTATTTTATTAATAAATATTGTGTTAGAGTAGTTCCCAGTGATTCTGTTTCAACCGTGATTTTACTTTGTGTCTCTGATTGTGAGGTGGTACTCTGCCAATTCACACTCTCGGTTAAGGGTCTGATAACCCATGCTCCAGATTGGATGTTGGATACATCTGTGTGATAATTTAGTGTCTATTTTTTGGTCTGCTGTAGGAATATGCTGATATAAATGGTTATTGGGAAAACTGTATGTCAGCTTACTAAAGCTATAAATATTTCAGTATACAAAACAATATAAAATGCTTGACAGGGGGTACTGGTGGCTCAGTGGTAGGTGTTTTGCCTGCACTGCGAATTTCCCGGGTTTGATTCCCAGCCAGTGAACAAACCCCAGCCTCTGGATGCAGTGCCGGTGACCATACCCGGGTAAAATGGGAGGGTTGCTTCAGGAATGGCATCCGTCGTAAAAAACCTGTGCTATGCTGGTATGTGCGGACCAAGTGTGTGCTGTGGCGACCCCTTGCCGGGAGCAGCTACATATGCTTGAAAACCTGCTTAATGGGTGTAGAAAAAAAGACATAGTTCAGCAACTAAAAACAAAACACTGTATTCTGTAGCAGACCCTCCAGTCAGATCCTGAGTGATCAGATGGATCTATAAGGCAAAAAAAAAGCAGAAGCAGTGTAATGCTCAGGGCAATGTTTTGCAACCTAGAAATCATGCTGATATTACTGTGATATGTGCTGCCTACCTAAACATTGTTGCAAGTGTGGTAGCAGTAATTCCCAATGGGAGTGGCCTCTTTCAGCTCGATAATGCCCTCTGCCATGCTGCAAAATTTGTTCAGGAATTGTTTGAGGAACATGCCAGAAGGTTCAATGTGTTGGTTTGGCCTCCAAATTCCACAATCAACACCGTTGGGAATGCTGGACAAACAAGTCTGACCTATGGAGGCCCACCTCACAACATACAGGACTTGAGGAATCTGCTGCTAAAGTGTTGGTGTCAAATACCATATTCACCTTCTTATGGAGTCTTATAGAGGTCTTATGGAGGTCTTATGGAGGCCTTATGGAGGTCTTATGGAGGCCTTATGGAGGTCTTATGGAGTCCGTGCCTCAAGGGGTCTGTTGGCACAAGACAAACCTGCACAATAATAGGCAGGTGGTTATAATGTTATGGCCGATATTATATGGTGTGCTGTATGTTAAATAATTTTATGTTGCATACTGTATGCGTTTTGGAAAACTATTTTTGTTTTTCTTTTTTTAATTATAGGATTATTACAAATCAATTGTTAATCCAATTAAAATGTTGTTGCTAATTAGAGGTTAGGTAATTGTATCTTTCGGGATTATTTCCCCCTGGAACAAAACAATTAAACTTGAAATTACTGCAAATGTTTAGAACTAGGTCAACACAAAATGGTACTTTTAATGACTACTACAGTATCCAAATTATTCAACCTCTTGATGAGAAACATCTTCAGTACTTAGTAGAGCTGCCTTTAGCGATTATGACCTGCTGCAAATGTGATGCTCAGCCAGACACCAGTTTCTGGCAGTGTTTCTGAAGGATCCTACCTCATTCCTTTTGAGCAATCACTCTATTTCAGTAACATTCTTGGGTTTGCGTGCTGCAACTGCCTTTTTGAAAAATTTCTATTGGATTCAAGTAAGGCGATTGTGGTGGCCACTCTAGAACTCTCCAGAACGTCATCTGAAACCATGCATGGTAGACTTTGAAGTATGATTGAGGTTAACCACCATGCTTTAGTGTAGCCAGGGTGCACTTTTGTGTACACTTTCTTTCTCCTCCAAACATACTGCTTAAGGTCTACGACTCTTTGGTCCAAAATCTTCTGTCTATTTTTATGATTTTTAGCATATTGCAGCCAAGTTTTCTTGTGTTTTATGTTAAGTAGTGGGGAATGTCTTGGGATGACCTTCAGTATTCAGTAAGCGCCTTATAGTGCAGAGTGAAACTGCCACCAAATCTTTCTGTAGCTCCTATTCAGTCAATTGGGGTTTTTCAACACATCACTCCTCAGGAATCTGGTAGCATTAGGTGAACTTTAGAAATAGGCTTCATGTTGTATTTGTAGAAACTTTTAGAACCTTTGCTATTTCTTCATATCCTTGTCCTTGGCAATGATCACTTTTCTTAATTGTATGGCCAACTCTCTTGACAATGAAGTCAAACATCTCCATCAACAAATCTCTGAAAAGTCAGAGCATTTGATGTGTTCTAAATCAAGTATACCGGAGGCATCTAATCTGTGCTTGAGACAAAAAATGATTGACAAATTTGTGCTCTGAAGAGGGATTTTATTAAGGAGGTTGAATAATTCTAAGACTGCAGGAATCAATTAAAGAGGCCATTTGTGTTTGAGAGTATATATACTGTGTATGTATGTATGTATAAACTCTCTAAAAATCACTCTGCTATTGAGCTGTGGTTGTTCACTTTGTTGTTATACTGTTTTGCCCATCATCAGCTATCACAGAGGAGATGGTGATGGTTTGAGTTGCTTTGCTAACTAAGTATTATGGGAGTTGCAGAAGTGGAGAAGACATTTAGTTAGAAGCATGCATGGTAGTAATTGTGTAGGACTGAGGCATGACAGAAGGGCCACTTTAGTAGTGGAATGCAAGGACATAATTGTGCAGAACAAGCTTTTGGGCAGGTTGCCCAGGAGAGCCCACAGTCCACAGAGAGATACAAGGACAAGCTACAGCGGCTAGCATCATGGGAATGAGGTTTCTCTTGAGCAATTTTACACCTTCATGAATTCATTGCATACCGTCGAGGCAATCTCGGACTGCTATTTTTTATTCTTTTTTTAAAATATTTTACACATTTTATGCATTTAATCTGACAATTAAAAACATGACAATAAGGAATTTATGTTTGGTTACTAATTTGAAGCCGAAAGGTAAAACCCAACACAAATATCACACCACTCTCTGCATCATACGCAATCTATGTGCATATGGTAAAAAGCAAAAACTTCACGATATTTGCACATATTCACACAGCTGTCAATCAGCAGTATTCAAAGGAGCATAGGATACACACACGCACACACACATGCACAGTACTGTGTAAAGATCAGGGCAGAATCTTATGAGGAGTTTGAAAGAGTGTCTCCGTTATCACCCTTTGATGATGGACAGATTTGACAGCTGAAGCAAAGTTAGGTTACAAATATGTCACACAATTGATTTTTCCAACAATGTCTGGAAACGATTCTTACTGTTTCTCCAAAAGCTCTAAAGATCACTCCTCAGTGGCAAAAAAAAAAAAAAAAAGTCTTGTTCTTAAGGGAAACCAATAAACAATAATTTGCAGCATTAGTCTCACTATTTGGAAAGTCTGCCAATTTCCCTTCCAGTATCTGTATCATGGGACTACATTCATACTTCACTAAATCATATACTGTACACTAAATCATATTCCAGCTCTTTGCAGTTTCTGCACGTTTGCCCTACACATGAATTATTAACACTCAGATTTCCAAACCAGATTAATTCATTATCACCCCACTGTATAACCAAAAGTTTAGGGACCATTCCAGATGTAGTGCTAAAAATGTTAAAATTAGCTCAACTCTTCTCGGATGGCACTAGTTTTTCAGGCATAGCTGTGGTGATTTGTGCTCATTCAACCACAGGAGCATTAGTAAGGTCAGGTACTGATGCCAGAAAAGAAAGGCAGGAGTGCAGTCAATGTTCCGGTTCAGCCCCAAGGTGTTCAGTGGTGTTGAGGTCAGGGCTTTGTGCAGGACAGTTAAGCTTCACGCGAACCTTGAAAAACCAGCTTTTCACTGAGATCACTTGGTGCATAGGGGCATCGTCATGCTGGAACATGGTGTTCAATTAAGAAAAAAAGATTCATAAAAAGAATTGTAAAAAGAAAATGGGTAGGTAATAGTGATGGGAGGCTGTAACCATTTCATAATTCTCAATGAATAATATAAAATAAAAACCCTCAAAATCTATAAAAAAAAAAAGATCACTTAAATGCACAGGAAATCAAATGAGCTTGGACTATAAATCAATGATTGTCCCATCAATACTAACAACAAAATTCAGAATAATATTCAAGAGACAGAGGCCTAACCCACGAATACATGGATATTTTTAAAAACTTTTTTTCTATGTATTTTGGCTTTTTCTCTACACACATACGCTACATTTTAGGTCACCTTTTTTTGGAACGATCCTTCCAGGGTGAAGATATTTAGAAACTCTGTTTTCAGTATTGATGCGTGGACAGGAAAATGTTTTTTTTTTTTTTTTGCTTGTAAGAGTATGCACCGCATGTGCCTTATCTCCTGTGTTGATGTACTTGGTGAGAAGTTTTTCCTGATATCCTTGCCTGCTGGCTTGGCATGCTTCGACAGTTCGTTTTGCATTGTGTGGAAAATCATTATAATTTTTTGCATGTGGAGAGTGCTGCCATTTCTCTGCCTTGAATGGTTTTGTCCTGTGTTTTTCTGTATTTCTAGAAACAGTGGTCCGTTCAATTTCATATAAACTGCATATAAATCCAGTTTATGGATATTTGGTTAAACAACAACACTGAATACAAACACAGATAGTGCCATTCTGGTGTGTATACACTGCCAGTGAAATTTCTTCCATGTTTTCCACATTTCCTTATGTTTCATACTCATCTTGAAATGGATTCAAATTCTTTAATTGCATCATTCTACACACAATACTGCATAATGAAAACTATCAGGAGTGTTTTGTTAATTTATTAAAAAAAATACTGAAATATCTTATTTACAGTGTGTTCAAACACTTTGTTATGACACATGCAATTGAGCTCTGGTGCGTCCCACTTCAATCAATGGTCCTTAAATGGTCCATTAAATGGTTGGACTGCATGACAGTTAAAAAGATACTCAGCCATGCTGCCATACCTAGCATCTATTCTAATATGATACAAAATAATTTAACCTGGCTGGGACCCGTCTGGCAGATGCAGGATGGATGGATGGATCCGCCAAGGACCTACAATTTGGTGAACTGGCAGCAGGCAAGAGACCTCAGGGCTGCCCTGAACTCTGATTCAGAGATGTCTGTAAAGAGACATGAAAGCCATTGACATGGACATGAATGACTGGCACAGGATCGTTTCCCCTGGAGAAGTGTTCTGAATCAAAACCTGCATAGAGAAGAAAAGAAGGCAAGACGTGTGTTGCAGCATTCTCTACAGCCACAACAGGCCCTGCTCCAGTGCTAACTGGACATGATTTCTCATGGGGCAGATCCGTGGCCACTCATGACTGATGAATGCCAAGATGTGTACTCCGTGAAATAACGCCATGCTGTCTTTGAGTCATAAAACTATTTCAGTTAGAATGATGATGCTAGAAACCTTAGAAATATTATAAAAACTTCATTTTTGGCATTGACATTCTCCAAAAGGCAACTTCTTTGCATACCTTGTGGTTAAGTTTTTTGATCACATGACACAAAGACGTGATGTGAAATTTATTGGCAGTTATGACTATTCTTGCACTAATATTTGTACATTGTGTCAGACATTGATGTATATTGTCATAGCACCTTAAAGGAATCAGTTTTCTCAAATGACCTGAGGAAACCCACCAAGCACGGGGAGAAGATGCAAACTCCATGCTCACAGAGACGGGAATTGAGCCTGACCGGGGAACGAACCCGGACCCTGGCGGTGCAAAGCGACAGTGCTAACCACTACACCACCGTTCCGCCTACAATAAATACTACTAAAAATATTTTCAATTTTATTTTCAAAATTGTTTAACAACTTTAAGGCAGTTGGCTTCCTTAAAGGGTTTGACCAGAGCCATGGGCACAAAAAACAAACACACAAACCAAAAAAAAAATCACTTTTATTCAATAAAAGTCAGTGGCCTTAAATGAGACCTTGATAGATTTCCCAGCAAGCAACTTTCACTAGTTTCCCCAAATCATCATCATCATCATCATCATCATATACAGTACAGACCAAAAGTTTGGACACACCTTCTCATTCAAAGAGTTTTCTTTATTGTGTTCTTTAGCCCAAACGCGTCTCTTCTGCTTGTTGTCTGTCCTTAGCAGTGGTTTCCTAGCAGATATTCTAGCATGAAGGCCTGATTCACACAGTCTCCTCTTAACAGTTGTTCTAGAGATGTGTCTGCTGCTAGAACTCTGTGTGGCATTGACCTGCTCTCTGATCTGAGCTGCTGTTAACCTGCGATTTCTGAGGCTGGTGACTCAGATGAACTTATCCTCCGCAGCAGAGGCGACTCTCGGTCTTCCTTTCCTGGGCCGGTCCGCATGTCAGCCAGTTTCTTTGTAGCGCTTCATGGTTTTTGTGACTGCACTTGGGGACACTTTCAAAGTTTTCCCAATTTTTCGGACTGACTGACCTTCATTTCTTAAAGTAATGATGGCCACTTGTTTTTTTTCTTCACTTAGCTGCTTTTTTCTTGCCATAATACAAATTCAACCTCTTTGAATGAGAAGGTGTGTCCAAACTTTTGGTCTGTACTGTATATCATAAAGGCCATCTGGAAAAATTATATCTTTTTTTCCTGGTCATTCGCCCCGGTCATTTTTCCTTTTAAAAGCACATCAGTTTAAAATGGCTGGGCTGTCATTGGAAAAGGCATGACACAAAAGTGGAACAAAAGACCAGCATCAATCTTTTCAGGCTCCTGCATCTTTGTTTGCTTTTTTCTTCCAGCACCAGAGTTGCATGCTACAGGCCAATCTCTTTATTCTGCTACTTTGCTGATTGCTCATGCCTTCCGTAAGCACCTCCATTCTCCACGGCCCATATATCAGCTACTACACTCGAGCAGACCTTTTGGAAGAACATTCAACATTAGTGATTAGCAAAGAAGTGCACCTACAGCATATAAACATGCATCTTTCTACATGTTATTTTCTCACATGTTAAAAATATGATTTAACTTGTTTAAAGTGCTCTAATCTTTCCTTGAGAAATAAATGTCTTTAAAAACGTTTGGACCAGCAGGATTAACTTCACTGACTGAATTAAAATAATTCGTAAGACGGGTTACAGTCTATAAAATCCAGTCAAATCTGATCAGAGGTGCATTTTAATTAATGTCTTTTGGTTTTCCAGTCGCATAAGTCACATACTATGTTTTACACCAGTACATGGTTGAAATATCTACTAGGTCCTACTTGTTCGAGTTCAGAACAAAAAGCAATGCCAAAGTGCTTTGGATGGAAGTGTCAGCAATTAAAATGAAGCAGTGTTGCAAACAGAGCAGCAACTCAGGCATGTCAGCCTGCTGGGATCTGCAGTCACATTAATCAGATACCAAATGCTCCCACATTTTCAGACTTCAGCCAGAGCCATGGCACCTCTAAGTCTGCAGTTTAGATGTCAATTATAAGGGGTAGCACCACATGGGAGAGACATTTTTCAGCCAAAAGGTCGTTATTGTTATGGCAACCCGAGAGTCTCGCTGTTGTTTTCAATTTTAGAGTGTATTAGCTGCTGAAATTTCATTAGGGTGGCGCATTGGAACTAATATGGCTCTCAAACTCTGTTGAGGTCACTAATGTAAAGAAAAAAAAAAAAGAAAATAGAACTTTCATCATAAGTCCTGCAAGATGACAACGACCTGTAAAAAATGGACAATTTCAATTAAACTTTGCCTTATATATACTGTACACAGGTCCGTAACATGTATACTGTGCATAGTTCATGGAGTAGAAAATGAGACCACAGATATACTACAGTATATAATACATTGCTGGGCCAAAAAAAGTTGTACACTTTAAGATTTATTTCGACCGGCTGGAGCTTTGATTGCAGTTCAGTCTGGTGGTCAGTTCATGTGTGAAAATGATTCCTGATGCTCCCAGAACCATTCTTTCACAATCGCTGTGAAACTTTCAACATTGCTGAGCTGTCTAGTCCTGACCAACTGAGGCAACACCAGGTCATGATAATTGACTCCATAGGCTTGTACAGTGGGCACTATGCATGAGGAGTACAGTACATCGCTTCATGAGTTTAATCAAAGCTGCCAGTACACCCCCTTGAAATATCATACCATAATGATGAATTTAAATTACTAACTGTTATCAAGTTTAGCTTTCTCAGTTTAATAATTGGCAATCAAGAAATTACAACTCCAGCCCACTTGTGAGAGTTGGTTCCACCCAACCCATCTTCTCAAGCATGCAGCAGTAACAGCAGGTGCCAGCAATAACAAGTCTGTGCACAGTAAATGACTAAGAGTAAAAAAAACAATAAACAATTTTAAGTTTGGCCAACAGGTAAAGAAGAGAAACATTTTCTCTCAACAGGAGAAAGGTGAAATGCTTGAATGACAATCTTTTCTTTCCAGTTGTTCTTTGGGTTAGGGTTAGTTCTTTCCATAGTTGTTCTTCCATGTTGTTACATTAGCTGCACTACTAGCTAGGCTAACGACTACATTTGGAGCTACTAGCCATTTGTCATTATAGTGGTACATCAGTATACAAATTTAATCTGTTTTGAAGGCAAGTTCGTAAGGTGAAATTTCGTATTGCAAAACACATTTTCCCATAGGAAATAATGTAAATGCAGATAATCCGTTCCAGCCACCCAAAATATTACAGATATAAACACTAAAATTAAATTTTTGCATATAAAAACAATCAAAACATTTAGAAAAGACATGTAAATGTAGTGGCGTCACGATGGCTTAGTGGTTAGTATTGTCACCTTGCACCTCCAGGGTCTGGGTTCGATTTCAACCTCTGTATGTATGTAGTTTGCAAGTACTCCCCTGTGCTTGGTGGGTTTCCTCTGATTACTTTGGTTTCCTCCCAAAGTCCTTAGCCACATAAAAAAAGGGAAAAATGCCTTTTTTGTACAGTATTCCGAAAATGCTTTGCACACCGAGGCAAATGTCCTGCAAAATATAATTTTGAAGGCGAAGATTTGTGAGGCGGGGCATTTCTATGCCAAGGTACCACTGCTTGCTAAAATTAGACATAACTATGTTTTTATTTTTTAATTTTTTAACTTACAACCTTGGATTTCACCTTGAAACACTATAGCTGAGAGATACAGAGAAACTTAATGATTTTCAGGACTGTACATCATGCCCATGGTTTCTTCTCTTCACCTTTTGACTTTTAAACTACTTTCAGCCCTGCATATAAAGAATTGTTGGGACAGAATGTGCACCTATTTTTCTGGTTTGTTGTTCCCTGGCCATGAATGTACAAGATGGTCGACTAAATCTACTGTACCTTATCTATTTCAAATTGACTTTTGAAATCAATCAGACATTGATTCAAATTTAGTAACTGAAACAGGATACTGATGACTATGTTACAGGATATTTCTGGGACAAAGACAAGCTGTTGAGTATTAGGAAGGGCTGTCTTTTTTTAATGTAGATATTAGATATCTCAACGTGTAAACAATGATATGCAACAATACTTGATAAAAAATATTGATAAATATCAATAGAAATTATTTGTTCATCAAATGACATCAAGATGTACTGATGTGGTTGTCCCACATTATCACAATTTAAAGCGGTAACTATTTCATTTAAGTTGTCCCATCATGTTTCATTGGTTATTAAGGCTACTTCAGGATAAAGTCCAAGGCATTCAGTTAAGGGGCAACTCAGCAATACTGAATTATTGACTTGGAAAAAATCTCTGTAGTACTCAACAGCAAATACTAAGTAAGGTAAGGAACTTCACTGAAAAACACCACAAGGACTTAAAGTAGAGGGCGGTTTCAATTTTTTATTTTCAGTTATGATTTCTTTCTGCATGGCATTAAGCCATGGGTATGGGAAGTACAAGGTTCCTAGCAAGGTTTGAAGATTTCTGATGGATTCTGCTTTAAGTACAGTGCTAGGCCAGCCGGTGCTTCTGTTCTAGCTGCACTAATGTTGTTTTTATCATGTTTTACAGAAAACAAGCCACACATAAGGGGGGATAAGGTCCCCTGTTCACATTCAATATAAATAAAAGGCATTACAAATATTTTATCTGTTCTTCATATGCCATAAAACTTGACAGCAAAAGCCAAAAGAAGTCTTTTTCTTTTGAAATTTTGGCACGTGAGGTGTATAGTTGTCAAGCGCTTCAAACATGGGGAATGGTAGACTTTGTTTGGGGATTCAGTGAAATTCATTGTAGAGCTTCATGAAGATTACAAGCACAGGTTACAAAGATGAACTGGCATAATTTACAGTATTTTCATATTTGTAACAAGACAATAATGTGAAAATGGCCGATGGCAGATCATTCTTGCATAGTCAGTGCTTGGAATTTGTCAGAATTTGTAGGTTTATTTGTCCACCTGCCTTTTGATGATTGATCTGGGAATGCTGGGAAGTTTCCTGGTCATCAAACCAACATTTCAATGTTGTGTTCCTTGAGCCACTTGGTTATCACTTTTGCCTTTTGGCAAGGTACTTTATCATGCTGTAAAAGGTATTGTTCGTCACCAAACTGTTCTTGGATGGTTGGGGGAAGTTACTCTCGGAGGATGTTTTTATACCATTCTTTATTCATGGCTGTTTTGAATTTTGAAGGCAAAATTGTGATTGAGCCTACTCCCATGGTTGAGAAGCAACCAGATTCAAGATGCTTTACTATTGGTATGACACAGAACTGATGGTAGCGCTCAGCTTTTTTTCTCCACATAAGCTTGTTTACGGATGTCCCAAACACTCAGAAAGGAGATTCATCAGAGAAAATGACTGAAAATACCCCAGTCATTAGCAGTCCAGTCCCTGTACATGTAAAATATCCATCTGTCACCAATGTTTTTCATTGCGAAAAGTGGCTTCTTGAAATGTATGAAGGTATGTGCTACCATGAATTCTGTACTATTAATTTCTACTTCTGTATCCAGAATCATTGATTCATTCACTCATTTAAGCATTCTCTACAGGGTTGCAGGATGTCTGGAGCCTATCCCAGGGGACTTAGGCACGAGAAAAGATACTCCTTGGACTGGTGCCAATTTATCACAGGATACACACATGCACTCACACACTATGGGCAACTTGCCATGTCAATAAGCTCAATCTGCTTGTCTTTGGACTGCAAACTCCATGCACACAGAACAGAAGGTGGGACACGAACCCTCAACCCTTTAGGTGCAAAGCCAAAGCTCTAACCACTATTTCAATTTTTACTTGCATATAATTGAGAACAAAGGTGAGTCCCCTCTTTTGGATCTTTTAATCTTGGCCGAGAGTGCACCACACTCTGGATTGATCCTGGTGCACGTTCCTGTATTCAGAACCACTACCTTATGCCTACTCTCTGGTTGGTTTTCTAGTTCCCCATTTTGATGCATAGGCTGTTCTTTCACCCTTCATATGCTCTTTTAAAGGAGACGGGCATGTTTACATGCTCACAAGAGACTCTAATGCCATGCCAATCTGTCTGCTACTAGAATATGCTTTATGCGTATATATACTGTATTTCAACAGCCATTACTACCAGTGCATTGAGATTTTGATTCCTGGTTATCCTGATTATTTTCCTTTCTTTTGCAAATGCAGAATTGCTCTCTTATGCCATAAGAGCATACTTCACTCCATATTGAAATGGTTGCCACGGATGGTTGGTCCTAATGTTAACTAAATTGCATGGTGCATTGACAAACTGCAGGTGAAAAACCATTAGGTTCTGTCACAGTCTCTGGAAAAGAGGAAAAATAAACTTCAAAAATGTTTACATAATCAAGAAAAACCTATAGTTTAATTATCAGTTGCTTTTTACTGTACTCTGTAAGGGAAACCAGGAAAATAGCAACTCCAGGTGATTTAATATTTTTCCTGAGATACCATTTTTTTCTTCTATGCTTCTACTATTTTTTTCTTTTCTTGAGATACCACCTCTTGAGATGCATATCATCTGCTAGATGTTGATAAGACATGCTATTCATTCCATGGTCTGAGCACATTCTTGCTTCTTTTGGTGCGCACTAACAGTTAAATGAACATGTAGTGCAGAACATAATATTCTCATTCAAGAAAAGCATGCAGGCATTAGCTACAGACATCAAGAAAAATGCTTGAAATGCTTTCGTTCGCCTCTTAGTGAGAAGGTAATCCAAAGGTCCAAAGGTAACAAAGTCCATCTAGCAGCATGTGAAATCTCACTGATTAGAAAAATATATATTTTTGTTTAACATGAACAAACGTTTTGTGTGTGGTTACTGTAACAAAAGCCGGTATGAGCAACTTGTAGTAGTAGAACTTCTTGTAGTTCAGCCAACACTGTTAGGTTACCAGGCAATAAAAAAAAAAAAAATTGTGTTTACTTTTTTAATGTTTTCCAATGAAACCGTCAGGTGCGAGAAATACTAAAGGCACTTTTTGGCATTTACTCAGTTAGATGATTTCACACTCTTGGCCTTGCTTTTATGACTCCTTTACTGAGATGCCCACAAATGCTAATATAATAAGTCCAATAGGCTTTCAACAATTCATTTTTATCTCTTAAATGAAAAATATCCACGTAATACTCTTTTTTGTTTACTACTGATACTACGCCAGTTAATTAAAGCAGACTAAACAAACAAACTAATAAACCAACAAAACAAGCCATTTCTTATGGTCACAGGTCTATTCAACAAAACCATACATTATGATCTTTGGGTGTTAAAGTATGTGATGATCATAGTGCATTACAACACAATACGTTTTTTTTTTTTTTGGCATTTGGCTTGTGTACACCTGTTGAATTTGAATTGAAACTCTCAAGAAGTGAGCCAAACTCAACATTCAGACTTTAAGGGTTTGACAAAATTAACCATTACTGCCTTTAGTCATGACTTCAGTAAGTGATCGGGTGACCAACTTGACTGACATGACTGACTTTTTTTTGCAGGGAGAAAGTCTTTGGTAGCTTTGGCTGTATGTTTTAGGTGATTATCCTTCTGCAATAATGGTTTCCTTACAGTTTGGCAGCATTTGGCTCAATCTGAGCAGAAAACCTATCCCCTATACACTTCAGAATGCATCCTGCTACTTTTATCAGCAGATACAGTAGGTCATCAATACATTTTAGTGATCTGTAAATATTTATGCCATAACATAGTCCCCACCATGTGGTTTGCTTTGGATTACGTTTTTCATCCCCTCATTATAATACAAGAATTTTTTTTTCATCAGTCCGAGAAGTGTAATCTGGAGTGGATTTACTTCATAAAGCCATGTCTTGAGCGTAGACTTTGACACACCTAAGTCCTAAGTGCTCTGTGACTTGCTCCGTTTTAGTTGTCTTTTGTGGTCTTCCAGACATCAGTGGTAGCTCAGTGGTTAAGGCATTGGACTACGGTTCGGAAGGTCCCAGGTTCCAGGTTCAAGTCCCACTACCACCAAGTTGTCCCTGTTGGGCCCTTGATCAAGGTCCTTTCCCCCAACTGCTCAGATGTATAATGAGATAAAAATGTAAGTCGCTCTGGATAAGAGCGTCTGCCAAATGCCTAGATGTAGACATTTTGCTGGTGCTGAGCTTGCTAGTCGATTCTTTTTTTTTTTTCAATGAATATATGTCAAACGGTTGTAATCACCTCTCTCCAGTGTTTTAGTTAATTCTCTGATGTTTTTTTATTTAATTTTTTATTATTGTTATATATTTTTTAACCCTAATGATGGTCTCCTTCACTTACCATGATACCTTTTCAATCTCACGTGTCTGAGTGAACAGCTACTAAATGCAAATTTAACACTTAGAACCACCTCCAGGCCTTTTATCTGCTTGATTGTCTCAGCCATTTATTCAGTCATTTACAGCATGGTCCCACCTCCCACAAAATTGTGGGTATGTTTATGAAAATGGGTGTTTAATACTTTACTGAATGTTTAATACAATACTTTTGTCATATAATGTTGAAAACTTGACCTCGCTCACCTTTGTTTCATTTCACATTCATTGTGGTGCTGTACAGAGGCTAAAGGCCAAAAAACTTATCTTTGTTGCAAAACTTATGGTCCTGAGTAGACTGTATATGAGATCAGACGTTACAGTTATGTCATTGGATGTTATACTGTATGCTATAAATACATGTTGACATTTTGTTCTTTTGAGGTCATTCTTTTAACATTATCCCAACATTGTTTTATCAGATAAAAAAAAAAAAAAAAAAAAAAAAAAACCTCAATGCTGAGCTTCCAGGCAAATGTAATGTATCAATTTTTTATGCAACAGTTGCAAACATGTGAGAATAAGCACACACTTATACATATACTGTAGTGATTGAAAATAGTCTACTTGTTTAACCAATAAAAACTGTTTTTGTTCTTTTACACTTGGCTATTGTCAGTGGACTTTTATATGTAGGCATCATATTTATGCAAAACATTACTCTGTCAGTAATGAAGCAGATGTGCTTTTCCTGTATTTTGATTACCGAGTCTCTGACATGAGGTCCTGACAGTAACGACAGCTGATCAATATGTTTGATGACTGTGTTGCCCTCTGTGACACATAAAGAATAATTTGCATTTTCAAAGATTGCAGGTAGATTGTACTGTAAGTGCTCGGCTAATCCATCAATGTTCCTCTCTGGTACTGCTGGTGACATTTTCATCTGAAGGCTTTTCTGGACCATGTGTACCTGGTACAGTATGTGTGTAAATGTGTAAAAATAGAACAAGACAGTTACAATTTGAACAGTGTAAGACTGTCCAATTATTACCTAAATAAAAAATAAGTAAACGATAAATGATAGTAAAAGAGGAAAATTTTTAGTAATATGTAATTTAGTAATATGTGCGATAGTAATATGTGGGCGATATTAAATGAGTAAACATAACATGTTGGTTTGTAGCAGTGATGCAAGAGGTCATTACAGTAGAGTATGTTGGTTACAGTGTTTAACAGCAGTTTCAGTAAACCTTAACATGACCATACAATGCCTTGCAAAAGCATTCATACTCCTTTGAACGTTTCCACATTTTGTCATTTCGTTACAGACACATAAATGTATTTTATTGTGATTTTATGTGATGGACCAACACAGTGTGGCACATAATTGTGAAGTGGAAGCAAAATGATAAACGTTATAAACTGTTTTTACAACTAAAAATCTGAAAAGTGTGGCGTGCATTTGTATTCAGCGCAATTTACTTTGATACCCCTAAACTAAAATCCAGTGGAACCATTTGCCTTCAAAAGTCACCTGAATAGCAAATAAAGTCTTCAGTGTGTCATTTTTATCTCAGTATACTTTAAATACAGCTGTTCTGTGAAGCCCTCAAAGGTTTGTTATAGAACATTAGTAAACAAACAGCATCATGAAGCCCACGGAATACACCAGACAGGTCAGGGATAACGTTGTGAAGAAGTTTAAAGCAGACTATAAAAATATCCCAAGCTTTGAGCACTGTTCTGTGACCTCATCTGAAAATGGAAAGAGTGTGCCACAACTGCAAACCAAGATATAGAAATGATCTCCAGGCAGGAAGATCATTAATCAGAGATCCACAGCTCAGGTGGGAGAATCTGTCCACTATTAGTTGTCCAATTTCAAATCTGGACTTTATGGAAGAGTGGCAAGAAGAAATCCATAGTTGAAAGAAGGCCATAAGAAGTCCTGTTTGCAGTTTGCGATGAGTCATGTGAAGGATACAGCAATCATGTGGAAGAAGGTGCTTTGGTCAGATGAGACCTAATTGATCTTTTTTAGCATAAATGCAAAGCGCAATATGTGGCGGAAAACTGCATGGTGGTGGGAGCATCATGTTGTTGGGATGATTTTCATTTGCTCTTTTATATGAGTGTCCTGCATCACTCAGTATAGCCTTTCCCTAACGATTGCAAAGTATGTGAGGGACAGTACACATAAGCTTACATTTGATGACCAATAGCCATTCACTTAGACAAAGGCCTGCTTGAGAGGCGTATCCTGTGGCTACGCCAGACAGAAACGCCTAAAGGCGGGATGGGACAGGGGTTGAGTGCACCAACTCACCATACCAAATGAATGCAAATTATGTCCAATTTTTAAAAACAGTTTTATTAACGATATGTAAGCTTAATTAAATCAACTTGGAGCCATCAAAACAAAGCACAGGCATTTAAACATGCTATTGTCAAAACTATCATGTGATCCTTTCCATCTGGGGAGGATTATAAGAGTAGAATAAAAATCTGCGTACACATTAGTAATGAAATAAATAGTACTGTATGTAGTTTTGTATGACTATGACTCTGTCTGTCTCTCTCATCTCATCTTTCTGTCTCTCATCTCTCGCACACACGTCATCAAAGTACTGTTATGGCATTTAAACCTCTATTTTGACCCTTTTGTACCCAAAAAACATTTGAACTGAGGCCTTCATTTTAATCGCGTCTCCGCTGAGAGGATTTGTGTGTACGTATCATACCTTCAGTTGTCTTCTTTTTTAAATATGTCAAAAGCTGTGCTTGAACTGTTCTCTTGGCCATGGCGAAAATGTGAAGAGCGCAAAAAATTACGCAAACTTGCATGAGCTTGTGAGCAGCGCGTTACAATACTGAATTCTGATTGGCTGATCGCTGTTATTCATACTGTAGATCACAGTTTTAATATTTAATTTTCATGATAAATTTGACATTTTGCACAGCATTATTAGTCTGAAGATCATGGTAAATGGGGAATGGAGGTTTTTGTCAATTTTTTTTTTCAACAGCGGGGATGCCATTATAACCCCCCAACGCACCCCCCCTCAAATCCAGCCATCTACAAAACAGACATCACCAGACCCAGAACAGCCTGTCCAGCCAACTCAGTGCATCTTTTACCTCACTTAAGTCTACGGCATGACCCGTCCACAGATGTTCGCTTCATTAAAACTTAAAAACCTACCCAGTATTTTCCCAGGATGGGTGAAGCAGGGACTAACCACCACCACCACTACTGTATAATTCATCCCATGTTTTTTTTTTTTTATATTATTAATTGGGACTACTGAAAATGCTAAATTGTGAACATGCCCATTTGAACACCACACCTTCAGCATTCATGTATTCCAGATTGCCGTGCAATAAATCGGGCTTTAGTGAACAGAACTTTAGTGCAGACTCTGCTTACACTCTGAGTCTTCCAATGCCTGATATATACCCCCTTGAGAGAGGGGATTAAATGTGCCATTTGGTTAGGGTAAACAGGAAGAGGCAGAGGAAACCAAAGAACAGAGTTGGGAATTTGGTCTTAGGGTCCATGAGCTCCTGTTTCCAAAGTGCAGGGATCGAGATAGAGAGAGGAGAAGGCAAAGACATCCCACATATGCCACAAAGTAGTTCACAGGAAGTGTGGTCAAGGCCTGGGTCCTGGTCGCTTCTCCCACTGGCTTGCACAGAACTCTGTAGCCGTCGTCCTACTGTACATGGAGCAGGGCCTAGAACTGATCTTGCTGCTCTGCTCTGTTTGCATCTAAAAGTGCTCTCAGTGATGGTGTTTGTGGAAACCAGCAAGGGTCTTAATCAGGTCAGTAAAAGCCGATATTTTGATTACTCATTCCCTGACATCATGATCTGACAGTAAAACCAGCTGATCAATATGTTTGATGATTGTGCTGCCCTCTGTGACACATGGAGAATAATTTGCATTTTCAAGAAGAAGGCAGCTAGATTGTACTGTAAGTGCTGGCCCAATCCATCAGTGCTATTGTCTGGTGCTGCTGATGACATTTTTATCTGAAAGCTCTTCTGGACCCTGTTCAATGTCACTATATTGAGAAACGTCTGACACATTTTACAATACATTTACTACACTGCAGCCTGATGCGTGTTGATGTTCTCTGTGCATGTGTGCAAATAACACAAGACACTACAATTACACTTCAAACAAACGTTTTCTTTTACATTAGTTATATCGAACTTGTAAGGATGATGATTAAGAGTTGTTTTAATGCATTTTTGGTTTACTTGGATATAATATGATTAATAAATAGAAATAAAAAACAAACCTTGAACTCCCATACTGTACATACTTACAGTAGCACTAAAGCAGCCTCATCATTAGCAGTACTATCAGTTGTTTTAATGCTCTAAAGCCAACTTAGAGTAAACGTGTCAATGAAACTTACTGCCGTTTTCCTCAGTACGTACTGTACCATGCTCTAAAGTAAGATGCATGTAAAACATATTCATTATCATTTCAACAGCATTATTCTGAAGTTAATTTCAGAAAAAAAGACTCCATTTTATTAATATAGGCTGTTAGGCTTTCCACAGTTATCAGCCATGCATTCATGTGCAGTCATAAAGCTGAGATATGCCTGTGCTGACACATCGCAACTCACACACCATGTGAGCGATTACCGGCAGTGACAGCGATCCATTTCCGTGCACATGGACACTGTTAACTCGGAGGCTTTTAAGCAAATTGCCTTTTACTTTGTTCAGGTCCTGAGAGGTTGAAGGTATTTTCAGAACATGTTCTTAAAAAAATGTAGATTGTTTTCTGAAATAATAATAATAATAAAGAAGTATAATGTTTTTTTTTTCTATCAAATACAGTTTATGCATGCATATCAAAATTTTAATTAATCTGGATTAATCTGAAATCATTGTTTGCTTGTACCATAAAACCACACTCTTACCTTCTTGCTTTTCTATAGGCTCTGAACCCATAAAGACCAAGCCTTATGAATTGACAGTTTACATTGAAGGTGTACATGGATAAAGCTCATACAAAGCAAACGCAATCACTATAAAACATGAAAGTCACGCAAACTTTACACCTCAGGGATTTGCAGTCTCTTTAAGTAATTTTTCTAGCTGAAAAAATGCAGAATCACATATTTTATTCTTAAATTTGTGCTTGTACTGTACATTGACTTTCTAATTGTGTTTTTGTTTTTCAGTTAAATTTTTCTTGTGTGTTTTTGAAAATTTTTTATTGAATGCAAATAATTATCATATATGGCAGTCTTGCAATTTTTATTCATTGTATTAGTATGCTTTTCTTTCTGTAAAAGCTTCCAATAGTGATTTACTGCATATTACTGTATGTAAAATCATGACCACCATAGTACTGTACATTGCAAGCCATCGACTAACTTAATGATCCTGACTTAATGATTAATTTAGAGTCTTTTTAAGGAATCCTCAGTATGCTGACACACACACTTGCACCAGGTTTTGCTGAATGTTAAAGAAACGTACGTGCTAATATTTATGGTCTGCTATTTAATCTGCTGGGGAAGAGGTCTTATTGACAGACTTTCAGCAGGGATGGATGTATAAACCGTCTGAAAATGAATGCAATTATGCTTTATAGTATTTCAATTTGCTAAAGGAAGAGACAGTGATTTCGGTCTAATTTGTAAATGGCTCAGCAGTACCTCGGGAGTGGGGAAATTAATCGTCCACAGAACAGAACTGCTGTATCATCCAGTTGCTTACTGTACTGTAAGTATGTGTCTTATGGAATCTCTCCTTTTGTTATGGGGCAGTGGTAGCTCAGAGTGTTAAAGCTCTAGGATACTGATTGGAAGGTTGGTGGTTCAAGTCTCAGCTCCACCAAGTTGGGTCCTTGAGCAGGGCATTTAATCCTGTCTGCTCCAGGGCGTTGTATCATGGCCGACCACAGCTTCTTAACATGCTGGGGTGAAGAAACAAAAATTCATTGTGTGGTAATGTATATGTGACAAATAAAGGCTTGACTTATTATCTGACATAGAATTGTCCACTAGACAATCTGATAAAGCATCATTCGGTCATCAAATTTATCCTTTCATAATGTATAACAGTTACCTTAACAACAACAAAAAAATGTATTTGCAGTTATGCAAAAAAGCATTTAAAAGAAATCTCTATTATTAAAAAAAAAATAAAAATCTTTAAGCCTGCCCCTTTAAGATATAAATAAAAAAATATTCCAGCCATTCAAAAACTGTACTTGATAACTAAAGTGATTACAAGTATCTATTTTTCTCTGAAACATTATGATGCATAATTACAAGCTTGATTTCTTTTCTTTTCTTTTTTTAAGAATGATTGTCACAGTGGTGGCGGCACAGTGGTGTAGTGGTTAGCACTGTCGCCTTGCACCGCCACGGTCCGGGTTCGATCCCTGGCCAGGCTCGATTCCCATCTCTGTGTGCATGGAGTTTGCATGTTCTCATGTTTTGCATGATTGGTGAGTTTCCTCCGGGTTCTCCGGTTTCCTCCCACAGTCCAAAGACATGTAGGTTAGGCTAATTGGCGTTCCCAAATTGACCGTAGTTTGTGAATGAGTGAGTGTATGTGTGTGTGTCTGGCACCCTGTCCAGGGTGTACCCTGCCATGTGCCCTAAGTCTCCTGGGATAGGCTCCAGGTCCCTGTGACCCTGAATACAGGATTAAGCGGTATAGATTATGAGTGAGGGAGTGAGTGTCACAGTGGTACACCAGATATCTGATGGACGAGACCAGAGCTTGTGTGAACAGACAGCACAATGGCATAGTGGCCAGCATTATGGCGTCGCACCTCAAGCTTCTGGTCTACAGTGTGTGTCTGGAGTTCGCTCGTTCTCCCCGTCCTTGGTGGGTTTCCTCCGGGTAATCCGGTTTCCTCCCACAGTCCAAAAACATGCAGATTAGGCGAGTTGGCAAATCGCCCATAGTGTGTGTGCATGTTTGCGCCCTGTGAAGGATTTGCACACTGTTCACTGTGCTCAAAGTCTCCTGGGATAGGCTCCAGGCTCCCGCAACCCTGTAACAGGATACTGTACATGGTATAGAAGATGACTAAATAAATAAAGGGTGAACATGGTGACAGAGATAAAGCTTGTGGAACAAACAAGGACAATGTTTGTGCATTTACAGCATCATTCATCCTTAGTAACTGCCTGGTCAGGGTCAGAGGGGATAAAAATGGAGGCTAACGGTTTTATTGTATTATTGTAATACTCTGTATGTTGGTCTCCACCAAAAAAAGATTATAGCTGGTGCAAAATGCTGCTGCACGTCTTCGAAAAAGACACCATGTAACCTCGATATTGGATTTCTTGTTAGTTTCAGAATTGATTTTAAGCTTCTTGTTTCAGTCTACAAGATCTTTCACAATACTGTATGATCCCTCAATATGTTGCTAATCTACTACTGCCACATTGCTCCATATGTGTACTCGGAGCCTTCAAAGGCTCTTATACTGTATGTACCAAAGATGAAATATAACACTAGTGGTGGTTGAACCTTTGCTGTGGCAGCTTCGAAAACGTCGAACAGTTTGCCTTTTAATATAAGGTCAGCCTTTTATTTGGAATGTTTTAAGAGTCTATTAAAAACTTCATTCTTTTTTCCTTAGCTTTTAACCAATAGGGAGACCTACAGTGTGCTTGCTATATGAATGAAGTTTGATTGAGTTTGATTGATATTGTGGAGAGTAGAACAAACCAAATTCATTAAAAGGAAAAAAAAAAAGCGTGGGCACGAATAAAAGTAATAACTGTTCTGCACACATCTGTGGCCGGACACGGTTATGAACTCACACAGCAGATATCTGTGTAAAATATACAATCCATGGACCTGATTGAATAATGCGATTAAAAGCTCTGTTTGGTTTTGTATTATTCTACACAGCATACTAGTGCATAGTGTCTTCCGGAAATGAAACAATCAATCAAGCCAAAACACATTTAATAAATGCAGTGTTTATTTCTTTCTACTTTAACAATGCGCTGCTGTTGAAATGCATCAGCACTGAGAGGGTGCTTTTCATAGATCAGAGATCACTAAGAGGAATTTGTGTCGTGTTCTGAATTAGCATGAAGGCCTTTTTTAAAATGGAATTTCAGACATTCAAGTTCAATGAATACACAGATGCTCTTGCATAAGCTTGAAAACAATCATGCAAATATTGTGCGTAAGTTCATTGTTTCATATATAATTGAAAGATGAAAATTGTCCATATTTCTCAAGGTTCCTATGGAATGAAAATACGCGGGACAATCAGCTTGTAATATTTCTTATTTGATTACTTCAACATGGAGTCCACAACGATGATCTGAGCAGATAGATAGGAGAATGGGCTAAACACAATTTCCGTCGACTCCAACTTGTTTTGCCAAATTATTATTCTCTGAAACTCAAGGTTGTCTATAGCGAAATATTTAACTTGAAAACTTATATTTAACCTGATTTTAGAAGCTATAAACTTCAACATGGTGGCATTCTGGCATAGAGGTTAGCACTGTTGCCTTGTACCAAGCAACCCTGCCACTATGGTTAGCATTGTCGCCTTGCTTCTCCAGGGTAGAGGGTTCAATTCCCGCGGCGGATCTTCGGGGGCATGTTCATGTGCATGTTCACTCTGTGCTGGATGGGTTGTCTCTGAAAACTTTGTTGTTTCCTCTGTTTCCTACCACAGTCCAAAGACATTTAGATTATATTAATTGGCATCACCAAATTAATAAATTTCATGTTTACTTCAGCATTGGAAACAATATTGTTTTAGGTGTATAACTGTGTATAATTACACAATTCTTTGTTGTACTTGGTCTGGCCTTTAGATAAAGTCCTTCCATATGGACTTTATCTAAAGGACATATGGCGGATATTCAGTGAAGCACAACACATTTATTTAAATTCTTAAATGTTGCTTGTGGGATTCCGCGGGACAAATTGCGGGCTTTTGTGGGAAAGTGAGCGAATTCTTAATGTCCACATCTGTAGCTGTTCTATGATGGGGAGCTGGTGACATGTACAGTACAAAAGTGAAGCTAATACTGATAGAGGAGGAGGCCGACAAGCTGTAACCTGACGAATTGCTGTTGCTTATAAAAATTTCTCATGATCTTCAACAATTTAAAATACCTAAAAAAGGATTTGTGTGCATCAAAACTCAACACAAAATCACAATCAAAGCATGAGCTTGCTATATTGATTTCATAGCATATTATATTGCATACTTAAATAACCACAAACACAACTGCATGCGGATTTATTGGTTTGACAAAACTGTAGGAAATAAAAAAAAAATCACACAGGATTTCATGCGTATATGTGTTTCACAAAACTCTCAAATTTATACATTCTGTATTATTATTTTTATAATAATAATAATAATATTTTTGTTGTCAAACTGTTCATTTGTCTAGTCTGTGATAAAGTAGTTCATATGTGTGTCCATTTTCTGTGACTACATATTGTCCCTTTGTGACTCTAGGTGATGCTGTTAGAGCCCCATGCTGCTCAGGCTGACAGGTGATTTCACATTTCTGGCAAGACAAATGAGACAGGGGGATCCCCCAAGTATACTATTCACATTTAGAAAATTGATGTACAGAATAAGATGCGGTGGCACTGGAACAACAAACAGAAAAGCTGTTTAACACCCTCGTACATTTAACTTATAAAGGTTGTATACATATTTTGCTCAGAACAAGTCACTAAGAGAGTTAAAGTCAATAAATAAAAAGTAAAGTGTGGTAAAGAGTGTAAGGTTGTTGCAATGCAGCCTCTGAATTCCCCAGATTTCAATCCGAATGGGCATCAATGGGATGCATTGGACAAATCTGCGGAAGCGCCACCATGGTCACCGTGATCTTATCCAAATTTTACAGCTACTATGTACTGTATCTACAGGGTGGGCCATTTATATGGATACACCTTAATAAAATGGGAATGGATGGTGATATTAACGTCCTGTTTGTGGCACATTAGTATATGTGAGGGGGCAAACTTTTTAAGATGGGTGGTGACCATGGTGGCCATTTGGAAGTCGGCCATTTTTGATCCAACTTTTGTTTTTTTCAATAGGAAGAGGGTCATGTGACACATCAAACGTATTGGGAATTTCACAAGAGAAACAATGGTGTGCTTGGTTTTAACGTAACTTTATTCTTTCATGAGTTATTTACAAGTTTCTGACCACTTATAAAATGACCATAGACAATTGCCTTCAGATGACCCCAAAGATAAAAGTCTAAGGGGGTCAGATCGGGAGACCTTGGGGGCCAATCAACTGGCCCACGACGACCAATCCACTTTTCAGGAAACTGTTCATCTAGGAATTCGGACCCGACACCCATAATGTGGTGGTGCACCATCTTGCTGGAAAAACTCAGGGAACGTGCCAGCTTCAGTAGATAAAGAGGTAAACACACCATCATGTAGCAATTTCAAATATCCAGTGGCTTTGAGGTTTCCATTGATGAAGAATGGCCCCACTATCTTTGTACCCCATATACCACACCATACCATCACTTTTTTTGTTCCAACAGTCTTGGAGGGATCTATCCAATGTGGGTTAGTGTCAGACCAGTTGAATGGCCCCAAGGTCTCCCGATCTGACCCCCTTAGACTTTTATCTTTGGGGTCATCTGAAGGCAATTGTCTATGGTGTGAAGATACGAGATGTGCAGCACCTGAAACTACGGATACTAGAAGCCTGTGCTGGCATTTCTCCTGCGGTGTTGCTATCAGTGTGTGAAGAGTGGAAGAAGAGGGTTGCATTGACAATCCATCACAATGGGCAGCACATTGAACACATTTTATAAGTGGTCAGAAACTTGTAAATAACTCATGAAAGAATAAAGTTACATTAAAACCAAGCACACCATTGTTTTTCTTGTGAAATTCCCAATAAGTTTGATGTGTCACATGACCCTCTTCCTATTGAAAAAAGAAAAGTTGGATCCAAGATGGCCGACTTCCAAAAGGCCACCATGGTCACCACCCATCTTGAAAAGTTTGCCCCCTCACATATACTAATGTGCCACAAACAGAACGTTAATATCACCAACCATTCCCATTTTATTAAGGTGTATCCATATAAATGGCCCACCCTGTACAATACACTCCAGTCCAGGCGTTATATTGCTTTCAGTCACCTGCCTATTAAACTCATCTGTTTCCTGTTAACTCTCATTTACTGTAGTGTATTTATACCAGTTCCTTCACAACATATAGTCACCATGTTTTGCCAGTTCAGTGGGACTTTCTGAGCTTTTCTTTTTCTCCATGGGCTTTTATTGATGTGTTTTTTTTTTTTTTTTTTTTTGCTTTCCTTCTGTCCCCGCTTTAGATTTTTATTTGTTTGCCCTACATTGCTCGGTTTGATACTTTTCACAGGTTTGTCTGCTATTTGTCTTTTTTAGCCATTATCATTCACAAACATAGTATAGCACAATAACTACAGATGTTCATGAAGCAGAATAGAGTAAAGCCCACTTTCTTCATTTCTTCTTAATGACAATTTTGTGTTTACAGAGACAGGGGCATTATCATCGCACCACATAATTAATACCTCTGGGAGACATGTGACGCTGTAGTAGAACAGCTGCTTCATAAAGGGAAATACTGCAGGGTGTTTTTTTGTTGTTGTTGTTACTATTGTTATTGTGGTGTTGTTGCATCATGTTGAGTGTTTAGATGTAAATGATGACTACTGACTGACATTAATTATTTACAAAGTTTGGAATAGAAGGAACAGTTATGACATATACGAACAAAAATGATGCAACATACAGTACAGTATACTGGATTCCTGAATAATTGAATAACCTGGTCCCCCAACCTTGATAAAGCCAACCGTTTATAATTGCCATAGCACTTATGGCCCCCCTGCAAACTCTGGGGTTGTTGGAATCATCTTTACTTCCAGTTTGTAAATATTGCAATTTTTTTTTCTCTCTTTGAAGTCTGATAATTTACTGTTTGATTTATCAAGAGAATGGAAAATCTTCCACCTTGCACAGAGCCAAACATGCCAAAGGTGACTGAGAGGATGTGTTAAAGTCACGTGTCAGGATTCTCCCATATTTGTCCTTGGTTTGTGTTTTGAACTCTTGTGTTTCAGGAGAACTTTTATGTTGAAACATGTCCTGAAGTTCCGTTTCCATCATGCACTTCACCCATGTCACAATTGAATTCACTTGAAACTCATTTCAGATTGATTAGTGTGTATATTTACAGGCCTGTTTCAGTTAGATCCTGTTTTGCATCTGTTTGGTTTACTTTTGTTTTTCTCCCTGTTATTGCCACTGTTAATGTTACCCTTTTGTCTTACTACAGAGCCCCCCAGGGGTCATGTGGTTAAATAATAATAAAAAAACGTGAACAAACAGATTAGAAAACCGAGTGCACGGATTAATAAACCGAACTAATAAACCGTTTGGTTTACTAGTGTTGTGTCGAAGTTGGTTTCCCCATCAAGATGCTTTCTTAGCCCCACCCCCGTGAAAATGGATATTCCATTTTGCCATGGATATGCCATATTCATATTAATAATCCTCAAGCTCAGTTTCGTTTTTAGCACACACGGTTTATTCAGACTTTTTTTTTTTCCTACCACATGATCCCTGGGAGGCTCCGTGTCTTTGCCATAGCTGTTGGTGGCAATAGATAAAGCCTAAGTTGCCTAGCCATTAGTCTTGGTTTAGTCTTTTCATGGTCCTGATTAAATGTATTTTTTATGATGTTTTCGCTCCACTTTAATGAACCACTCACGTCCTGCCTCTCCTCCATACATGACATCATTTGCATAGGTCTCTTCACCGATGGCTTCATCACAAAGAATTTACATTTACTGGCTCTGTGCTGATTAGATCTGCCATTGGGTTACTCCAGTGCAGAGGTTAAGGTTTGTAAATGTCAACTGTCAGACAAATGATTTAACATTTACTTTACTAAGACACTATAAAACTATAGTTGTACACTATGAATGCGAATTGGATGATTGCATCAGATGATTGCAACAGTTTATCAGGACTGGCTACAGTACATCTACAGTACAGTGCTCATTCATGCAATTATTTAATAAGCCTATCATGTAGCATCAGTGCATGAGACTAGTGCAGAAAATCATACAGACAATGGCCTGCAGCTTCTGGTAATGTTCACATCAATCATCAGAACGGGGGAAAATTCTCAGATTTAGACCGTGGCCAGATTGTTGGTGTCAGGCAGTGTGATTTAATTACTTCTTAAATTGGAGAGTTGTAGCTCAATGGTTAAAAGGAACTAATTATCAGAAAGACAGCGGTCACAGGTTTAAACCCCAGCACCACCAAGCTACTACTGTTGAGCCCTTGAACGAGGTTTCTGACTCTCATCTGCTCATATGAACAACGACATAAAGGTTCAGCCATGGCCAAAAGTTTAGAAAATTATACAAATATGAATATTTACCAAGTCTGCTGCCTCAGTTTTTATAATTCCAATTAGTTTTTACTCCAGAGTTTTATGGAGAGTGATAAAATGAATTACAATTAATTGCATAGTCCCCCTTTGCCAGAAAAATAAACAGTCAGGTCTGTATTGTGCCAACAGTAAAGCATACTGAGACCATCAATTTGGGTGGTGGTTCTCAGCCATGGAAGTGAGCTCCGTCACAATTATACCTAAGAACCCAGCCATGAATAAAGAATGGTACAAAAATGACTTCTCCCAAATAACCAAGAACTGTTTAATGACAAACAATGTCTTTTCCAGCATGATGGAGCACTTTGCCATGAAGCACAAGTGATAACTACAGTACAGTAAGTGGGGAACAAAACATTGAAGTCTGGGTCCAGGTTTTGACAAACTCTCAGCATTGAGTATGCAACATGGGGCTGCCATCATTCAGGATGCCAGGGCGAATTGCAGAGTCTTGAAAATGAAGGGACATGACTGTAAATATAGACTTGAATAAACTTAATGTAATTATTCAGAAAAGCCTTTGACACTTCTGAAATGCTTGTAATTATTCTTCAGTATACCATACCATTCTATAGTAACATCTGTCAAAAAGATCTAAAAACACTAAAGCAGCAGAATTTGTAAAATGTAATACTTGTGTCATTCTCAAAACCTCTGGCCATGGCTGTCAGAGGTGGGTAGGAACGAGTCACATTTACTCCGTTACATTTATTTAAGTAACTTAAATTTTTTTTTTTTTACTTCTGAGTAGTTTTACTGCACCATACTTTTTACTTTTACTTGAGTAGATTTGTGAAGAATAAACGCTTCTCTTACTCTTCTACATTCGGCTACACTCCACTCATTACTTTTCTAACCATTTACTCTACACATTAGATACTATTTATTTTTGCCAGAGAAATGCAGCCGGTGGATCTACCGCTTGACTGTGGTTCGACCAATCAGACGTCGCAACAATGATCACATGACTCAGTTTGACCAATCAGCCGCAATAACAATAACCACATGTAGTCACATGCCGTGGTAGACAGCGAAGGAAACATGATGCGGCTAGTTTACTGTAGCTGTGTTATTTAATGTTACAATGTTAACATATAGAATTAGCAAATACGCTAGAGGCTAAAAAATATATAAGTTTCTTAAATTTGTTCTACTGGACACAGTTTATGGTAAACTGAGACCTCTTGTACATGTTCTAATGTTATTTTCTATCTGCGGATCCATTTGGAGCATAACTGAATATACAGCATATGTTACTTGTAGGTATGTGTTTCAAAAGCTTTATATTGTGAAAAAAGTGAGATTAGGAATCTGTGTTTCTTGTTTACTATTTTGTAAATATATTTAGTTTTATGCATTTATTTTATTACATTAATTTATTATTTGGAAATGTTAAATTTTTTACATTATTTTAGCATTTTGTCTGGATGCTTACATAATTTCTAAATATAATAATAATAATAATAATAATAATAATAATAATAATAATAAAAAATCAGACATTATGGTGAAACAGTTGCTCAATACTTGAGTAGTCTTTTTTTACTGAATACTTTTTTACTCTTACTTGAGTAATATTTTGGATGACTCCTTTTTACTTCTACTTGAGTAATATTATTTTGAAGTACAGCTACTCTTACTGTACCTGAGTACAATTTTTGCCTCTTATGGCTGTAAGTCACTCCCCATAAGGGAATGCAATAAATGTAAATGTATGGCTGCTGTGCTCCTCAGATATTCCTTTCCTAGTAACTGGATATGAATCCAATAGAACACCTCTGGGACGTGGTGGTTGTAATATCTGCAGAATGAAAGTGCACGAATTGCATAATGTAAACATGTTCCAGAATTTGGGCCACAACATACAGGCAAGACCAAGGTTGTGTTTTCTTTGTGGTTTATCATCATTTTAACATAAATGGCACAGATTTCTTATAGACCACTATTTACTATGTACTATTTAGGGGAAAAAATGAGTTCATTGGTCGGCGTTCTTTACAAAATATATGAAAATGTATCAATCGAATTTAAAGTGCAAATTACAGTGGAGATAAACAGCATGCAGAGGGTACTGCACAGAAAAATTCAGCACACAGGAAAATTTCAAAATTTACGAAGAGCGAGAAAGAAAGAGAGTGAGAGAGAGAGAGAGAGAGAGAGAGAGAGACTTTACTGAATATGCTCAAATATTACAGTTTTTATGATTATTATTTTTTTAGTATTTATTTTTTGGAATTCTCATGTGCTATTATTAACTGTCACCGTCTAAAAGCTTCAGGAATAACTAAGCTTAGGGCGACTACTGTACAGTATAAGCTGCTTTATGCTGAAGAGAAATGTAGCCTTCTAACCAACTTTTGTGAGGCTGCCAACAGGTTTTAGTTTTTTAGCATTCGACTCTTGCACAATCAGCAACGGAATTCTCATGAGATACCTCTATACAATCTTCCCATTACAAGGTAACTAGTATATTCTCTCGCTCTCTCTCTCTCTCTCTGTCTCTCTCTGTGTCTCTCTCAATATTTAATCAAAACAACTTTGCACATTGCTTGGAATCCAATTACTGTTGAGCAGTTTTGCCATGGCTCTTGTCAAATCTCTGGTGACCTATAAGCATGGCTGGAGAAATGAGCGCACATGTCGGAAATCAGGAAAGAAAAAAAACAACAAAATAGCTTAATATTAACGTAGCTATTTACTGTAGATATGGGAAAAGCAAAAGCTGAGATTTTATGTAAAGGGTACAAATGAGCTCATTATAGCCAAGAACACACCTTTCATCATAATCACACACACAATTTACTCATTAGATATTACTACTTATATGCATTCAGGCGTATACCCCACGACAATTTTTTTTCTGACTCAGTCAGCATACATTTATCATCATGAATGGAGACATTGTTTAGGTCACCAAAATAATGATGCGTTCAAATGTTCTTAGGGTTCGTTCTGTCCCAATCACAAATTGCTGAAGGCCAAAGAGAGCATCAAGTCTTTTGGAGCCAATTGGACGCTCAACAGGGATGGAACATAAAGGCTGTCGACCCGGGGAGATGTCAGTTCAGCTCTGTGAGCTATAACAACCAAACAATGTGAAAGAATGCTCCTTTTTCTTGTCACAGATTCCCCACAGATTGGTGCTGAATCTTCATGGTGCTAGCACACTAATACACACAAGCGTACTGTAGTAAGCATCAGTTGTTTCAAAGCATCCTTGTATACCAACAGATTCACACACATTTCTTTTTTTCTTTGCTTTTTCATTTCTTCTGCAATATATAATGAAAAAAAAAAAACCTTCAGGGCTCTACTGTCCATTATGGCAGGTGTGTTGCCTTTTCACATTATGCCCTTGGGCCTGTGCCTTTTCACGTTGGTACAGAGTGCGGATCAACACCACCACAGAAAGGAATAAAGTTGTGGTTAATGCATTTTGTGTCCCAGCATTGCAGGATAAAATATGGACCCAGCTACCAAACAAACACATGCTTCAGGGTCAGTCCATCATTATAGAGCCTGATGTTCTCACTGAGGACATAATAAAGACTACGTTTGAGGACTTTCACCCTTACCCTGCTAACAAAAGAATGATGGTTGATACGAATGTAGAAACCTGGAGTACCTGTACAGTACCTTAGCCTGCTCCTCATTACTGAGAGCAAATAATGGGATACACATGGCTAGGCAGGAACGCCTGCTCTCTATATCACTGTGGGAGACTGACAGATCTATAATGTGCTAGCTGTGGACACAGCTGACTACAACATGCTTAAGGGTGAAATCCTAGCCTGAGTAGGTGTAAACACTGCCACCGTCCTGTATTACAAGTGGACTTTCAATGTAAGACCTTGTCATGGCAACAGATGTGGATTTCTTTAAAAAAAAAAAAAAAAAGGAAATGACCTCCTCTGGACCTTTTTTCCATTTTGCAATGCAGCATCTATCTGGTGCAGACTAATCAATAATGCTTAATGTGATTTGGAGATATCATTAGATGTAACCCAGCAGAAAAAAAGTATCGTCATTATCCCAGGGTCTTGTCCTTGCAAGAATACTGCTCCGTCATCCCCCTGTCCAGAAGAATGCTTTTCGTAATGTAGAACAAAAGCTCTTCTGCTGGTGTAAGTCTTCACTTGGCTTGACTCTGGAGGGTTGTAGCATCCTGGGGAATTCTCTCTGTGCTGTGCACTCATGACGTCAACCCATGATGTCCCATGATGAAATATGCTCTGTCTTTTTTCTTTTGTTGTAATTTCTTTGAAATTCTAGAGGTTACTCTAAGGTGCAAGGTCCATCACCATTCTGACTGGCATCACTTCAATGAGATCAAAGTTGACTGAATACTGTACAATCACTGTTGGTTACAAGCCATTGTAATGGACGGGAATGACTTGCTTTCACTGATTGTTTACTTGTTTGAGTGACAATGTATTTCGCTCACTCCACCCTCTAGGTGGACATATGGGCAAAGATGTGACGCCTTGGAACAGGTCGCACTGTCCACCACTTGATGAGGAGGTCTGAAGCGGAACATCAGGAACTGATGACATTTGCCAGCTGTACAAGTTTAAATGAGGTGCTACCACTTTTGTTTTTAGGTTGGAGAATGGGCTGACTTAAAATATCCTCAGTGACTAACTCCTTCATGCACTGGATAAAGACAGGTTTTGGTTCCAAGCATATAGCTGTAGGGTTACAAGTGTGTGTGTGTGAATCTCCCCTGGCTGGCAGTTTGTCGAAGGAAAAGAAAACAAAAGAGCTGCATCCCAGAAAAAAAAAAAAGAAGAGAGAACTTGGTTGACATCACAAGCCATGTTTCCATGGCAGCAGATTCACCCAGATTTTCTGGTTTATTTGTTCTTATTGCACTTTAGTAAATCCTTTTACCTAATTAGCTATCACAGTGTTTCTCATAACGTAAACAACCATTTTCCTAAATTCACTGGGTATCATCATTTAAATTCCTTCCTTATGCTGGATCATACTTATCTTATTGTTAAACGCTATTGCGGAAGCCACACTATCATCCAAAAGTGGCTTATTGTTATTCTTTATTTAAATAGTGACAGAGTACTTAGTATTTTTTATATGGACTGCAAGTGGACATGATGCATTTAATCTTGTGCCCATTTAAACCCTTGTGCCTGCCGTTTATTTAGCCTTCTCACTTAAGTCCAGGAAAGCCAGTTCTACTTAATGAGGCACATAAAACCTTTTTTTTTGTGCTATTTGTTTCAGATTATAGAGTGGATTATTTTACTAACTGCACCATGGTAGAGTTAATCAGGCATTTAGTATCATTTTTTTCGGGATGACATTAAAGCAGCTTTTGTTTCGCATTGTTTTCAGTTTGTGCATACTTGAAAATGTTAAGTAGATTGATGTTGCCTGAATGATATCTTAATTAGCTTGTCTGTTGTATGGTGTGCTGGTGATCCGTTTGATGCCTTTTTATACGCATCAAAAGCACCAGCAGCACAATTTGCACAGATTTACATTTTACATTTACATTTTATTAATATAGCTGATGAATTCGATTCAATGTTACTTTCATATAGTTAAACAAACAAGCATTTGAATGAAATGTTCAAGGGCACAAGGTGTCATATTGCTGGAACCTGAAAACGCAACCTTCTGATCAGTAGCTCAAAGTCTTAATTATAGAGCCAGTGCATTCACTGGAAAAGCTTTTATGCTTTTACTCCAATTAACAAAATCAAAAACTCTCCAGCGCACCACTGTTTCCGATAGTCATTGTATTTTGTCTTCGCTCTATGCCATTGAGCTTATTCCCCTTCACAATTATTACTGCGCCACTGAAAATGTGTTGGTATGTTTGTCAACGTCCTGAGGTGAAGCATATGCAAAAGTGCCCCTGTGGCTGCTTTTAATTCAAATGAAGACCTCCAGAATTGACTGGTGGCATGACAGGAATTTAAGATACCAAATTTTCCCATACTTTTTATGCCTGAAACACTAAAGTCAGCACTAGAGTTTCTTTTCTTTTCTTTTCAGTGTTTTGGAAAGCACACCAATACTATTTGGTACATGGTATCTCTCGCTCATTATGTATGGCAGCAGTAGAGAATAATATCAACGTGGATATAGCTCTAGTAATAACAACAAAATGTTAATGATAGAAATACTATAACTATATACAATCGTCCACTTTGGTAGGTACATGTGATCAACTGCTCGATAATGCAAATAACTAATCAACCAATCACATGGCAGCAACTGGCTCTATGCATATAGGCATGATCAAGACAATCAGCTGAAGTTTAAACCAAGCATCAGATTTAATTGATTTTAATGTGGCTGGTTTGAGTATTTCCATAACTGCGGATTTACTGGGGTTCTTTTTTTTTTACACACAACCATCTTTAAGGTTTGTGGAGAATGGTTCTAAAAGAGAGAATATATAGAACAAGCAGCAGTTCTCTGGGTGAAAACGATGCCAGAGGTCAGAGGAGAATGGCCAGACTGGTTCTCAATAAACTCAAATAATATCATGTTACAACCGAGGTATGCCAAAGAGCATCTCTGAATGCACAACAACCTTGAAGCAGATGGGCTGCAGCATCGGAAGACCACAGCAGGTGCCTCTCCTGTCAGCTAAGAACAGGAAACTGAGGCTTCAATTAACACAGGCTCAAAAAATTAGACACCAGAAGACAGACATTGAAAGATATTGTCTAGTCTAATACATCTTGATTTTTCTGCTGTGACATTTGAAGTAAACAAAATGAAAGCATGGATCCATCCTGCCTTCTGTCAACAGTTCAGGCTGCTGCTGCTGGTGGTGGTGGTACCGTATAATGATGTTGCGGATATTTTCTTGGGACAATTTGTCCCCTTAATATTGTCAGAACTACAAGAAAGAACTACAACTCCCAACAACAACACTCTGACTCACCTGAGTACTAGCACACCTGAACCTAATCCCAGGACACAGATAAAAGGAACTCTCACACTTCCGGTCCTCGCGAAGTATACGCTCCCTGTGAACTTGTTCCAGTGTCGTTGCCAAGCCTTTTGAATTTGGATTGCTATTTTGGTTTACGATCTAGTTTCTGTTTCTACGTTTTTACGAGTTTAGCCTTTCCCTATTTATGTCCGTTAGTAAATCGCCTGACCCTTGCCTGTTTTTTGGATTTACGAGTTGGATTCTCCTTATCGGATTTGTTCGTGTTTCTGCAAACCCCGAGTTCACGAGTCATCTCATCTGCACCTGCGTCCCCCGTGTCAGGTACATAACAAATACCACTGAGCATTGTTTAAATGGCACAAACTACCCGAGTATAGTTGCTTACTACAGTATGTCAATCCCTTTATGACCACCGGATAATATGCCATGTTACAAAGCGAACATTATTTTATACTGGTTTCTTGAAGGGCGGCACGGAGTGGTAGTGGTTAGCACTGTCGCCTTGCACCGCCAGGGTCCGGGTTCGATCCCCGGCCAGGCTCGATTCCCGTCTCTGTGTGCATGGAGTTTGCATGTTCTCCCCGTCTTGGTGGGTTTCCTCCGGGTACTCCGGTTTCCTCCCACATCCAAAGACATGTAGGTTAGGCGAACTGGCGTTCCCAAATTGCCCTTAGTGTGTGAATGAGAGTATGTATGTGTGTGTGTGTGTGTCTGTGCCCTGCGATGGATTGGCACCCTGTCCAGGGTGTACCCTGCCATGTGCCCCAAGTCTCCTGGGATAGGCTCCAGGCCCCCGTGACCCTGAATACAGGATTAAGCGGTATAGATGATGAGTGAGAGTGAGTGAGAGTGATTTCTTGAACATGATATCAATCCAATGGAGCAACTCTGGGACGTAGTGAAATTTACATCATGCATGTGCAGCTGAAAAATCTGCAGAAACTGCATGATGTCTTCACATCAATATGAACCAAAATCTCTAAGGAATGTTTCCAGCACTTTGTATACCTACAGTAAAGTGGCCAGTGAGTGCATAATAAATACAAGTATGACTGTGCTTTCACCTAGTCTCATCAAACACATTAGAGGACTTAAAATATTAAAAACAAATGGTGCAATTTATTTATTTTATCCATCCCTGGTTAAAGAATGTTTGAACCAGATTGGTCTGATTCAAAAGTTGTTGATGAATTTGGATTCCAGGAGATCAACAGACTATTTACTGTGCGTTTTGATGCATTGATACTGAATGTCAATACAATACTTGTTATGGTGAATTCTGCAAAATGGACATTTAATATTATATTAATCTTCCTTGCAGGAATCAATACAACCATATGCGGCAATTGGATTTTGGTTTTAGTCACTCACTGTGCTGTACATTATTTACGACTTCATTGTATTATTGCTGAATGTTGGTACAAACAGTTTTAGTTCCAGTGCGTTTCTGTCATGAATATTGAGTACAGGTTAACTGAATATTATTTAAGCACTACCACATGATTGAGTGCTGTTCTGAACATTAGCATTGCTGTGATGGATGCTGTCTGGGTGCTGATGGCATCGCAGCCATTCTGATATTCATCATAACAGCATGACAGCAAGTGTGATATTGCTGCTTTTATACAACTGTTCCACAAACACCATTTACCATCAACCGATTATGATTTGTTTTTTTATGCTTTGTTTGATATTTTTCCATAACAGGTGGACATATTAACAGGGGTAAAAGTAGTTTTAAATTCTTATACAGTAGGTACTATGTAGCCAAAAGGTGAGGGGAATAAACCATGGTGGTGGTGGACAATCCCGAGAAACCAACAAGATTATTTCCATTTGTTTCCATTTATTATGTTTTACCATATCAGCTACCTTCTGGGGTTTGAGGTTTGAATCTCAAATAGTGTTCAATGGAAAACTACTATGAAAGCTTACGATGTATAATCTCTTGTTCTACAAACCAAGTAGTGCCCTTGATCAGGGGTAAGAGAGGGATTCCGCCATGTGTTAGAAGCTAGTTACCTTTGTAGCTCATGTAAGCTGTAAATAAAATAAGCTAGGACAATTTAGAGGCAATTCGAAACTACTTGGAAGAAATTACTAAGTAATAGCAAGTACTAAGCAAAGTGTTGTTTAAAATGTGTTTTCTTGTTGAAAGTGCTTCTATGAATGGTTTTGAAAGGCATCTGCTCTAGACTCTTTCCAGTACTGCGGGCTGTACAGACCTACAGTACTTCCACACATACTGGTGACTGACAGTTACAGTGCTGTGAAAAAGTGATTTGATTTGATTTTTTTTTTTTTTTTTTTTTTGTCACACTTAATGATTCAATTCAGTTCAATGCAAAAAACATTATTCATCCCCAGGGAGCAACTTATTGTAAGGCATGCAGAGTAGTACAGAAAAATCAGTGTAAATAAAAAATAAATAAAATAAAATAAAACTAATGATGGATAAATAAATGAATGGAAATACAGTAGTATGTTAGTGCAAAACAGCTGCAAGCAAACATCTGCATAAAATTAAATAGAGGGATGGATATTTTAATACAATAAACTTTAAAGGTGAGACTATTATAGTGTATGTAAATATTAGTAAGACTGAATGAAATCATTAAACTAATTTTAATATTACACATATATGAATAAGGTTTTTAAATATTTCTAAATCATTTATTAAGGGAAAACGCTGTCCAGCTGTGAGTAAGTACTATCACTCCTGTATATACAATAATTAGAGATTGTTAGAATACCTGTGATGTGTAGTGATACAGATAGTTAAACATCCTAGTGCTCAGTTATCACTTCTCATGGAATGCCTCTCATTTCATCAGATTAATTGGTCAAAACTAACTGTTGTATAATTTCTAATATGATATATCAGTGAAGAAAATATTTGCAGAAACAAAATGAGGCATGCTGCCATTACTGTATGCAAAAAATTCACCAAGAAACAGAGCTACATAATGGTATTGCTGTATTAGTTACATTTATACTTTCCCTGAGGCATGGCTGGATAGTGCATGTTTGGCAGGATTTTCTTCTGAAGCTATTAGAGTTCCCTGTTGTCTCTCATCACCCTGAAGCAAATGACTGAATGTGAAGGTATCTGATAAAGGCAGTGGTAGGTCTTAGTTGTAGAGCAGGCTAGCATTCTGTTCTTTTATGGGATTTCAGGCAAGATTGTCTGCTGTTCCTGTGTGCTCGCAAACTGCAGTGTTGATCCCTGTGAATCGTTCCTGCTGGAAAAGAGATTGTGTATGAAAATGCAGATATGCAGTGCGTGCTGTGTGCTGCAGTAACTTTTGCGCACTGGAGGATTCGTGTCTTTTATTTGAGCACTCTTCTTCCCACAAGAGAGAACATATTGTCCACCATCACATTGGTCGGCCCATGGCAATAAGCCTCAAATTGCAAAATGAATTCTTTTAGGCCTTTTAATTTATCCTTGTGATTAATAAACCAAACAGCAAAAGGCTATGAAACGCATACCTATGGCAGAGGTGGACAAATAATACACGCATTATGTTTTTGTTATTTTTGTTATATATAATAATAATGATTTTATATATATATTATATATATATATATATATATATATATATATATATATATATATGGTGTCATTATAAAAGGCATTTGGCACTAGGTATAACATTTCATGGAACAAGTAGCAATCCTGGTGAAAGTGAAGGAGTTTCCTTCTCAGGGACAACATCATTAAACAATAGTTGAATGGAAAAAAGCTCCAGTGCAATAACAAAAGCCCATAAACATCCCTGTCAGTTCAGTAATATGCAGCTGGAAAGTTCATGCAACCGCAAACTAATTATCCCCAGACACATGCGGCTTTCACATCACACTCTCACACTAATGATAAGGCAAGCCAGTGACAGAAACCACCAGTAACATGATAACAGTTAAAGGATAAACTGAAAGCAGCAGGGACAGTGTGCAGTTATACAGACGACATTTAATTAATGAACTTCACCTCAGTCGTCTCAGTTCTTACACTCCATGCAAAACGTCTTTACGGGTGGGAAATGCAAGGCATTTTTTTTTTTTGGAACAATATAATAGTTGGATCAAATAGAGAACTTTTTGGCAATAATTCAGTTGAACATCTTTGGAGAAATTGCCATGAACAAGTTTTATATCCAAGACTCCATGCATGGTGATCTCAACAAGGGTTAGGACTTCATGTTAATTTAAATGCATCTTCTGTTAAACAACTGCACGAATGACAATTATTTCGCAGACACTTTATTTAAGTAGAGAATGGCTGTATTTATACCAACACTATCCATTATCACTCAAATGAGGATAGGTTCCCTTTTGAGCCTGGTTCCACTCAATGGCTCTTTCTCATGACTTCTCAGGGAGTTTTATCTTGCCATGGTAACCTTACTAACATGTGCAATTTGAACAATCTAAGTCAGTTAATAGTAATAAAAAAAGTTGTATGGCTCTTGCCTTACTTTTGGCACAGCTATTATATGTCCAGAATATTCATGTAAATATTTCTGACAGGATCCATTTTAAAGTGCTTTCCAGTGATTCTGGGATCTGACCCTTTAGGGCTCAATCCCTAATGAGAATAACCTGCCTAGTGTCTTGCTAAATGATGGCTTAGTGGTTAGCACTGTCACCTTGCACCACCTGGGTGCTGGTTTATTATAAAATGATTGTATTATTTATATTAATAGTTATTAATATGTGTGTTTTTAGTAAGTAATTGGAACCTAAAACTTCCTGCTAACACATCAAAAACAGGATGTAACAAATTCTTCATCACATTGCCATTTGCACATTGCTTACATGTTGCACACTTCCTGACACGTTGCTCTTTTTTTGTTGTTGTTCTTGTTTACACATTGCTCATTTTTCAAACAAATGACTAACTGCATTCAGCTTCTAATTCCTTTCTGTACAGTCTGTAATTTATTGCAGCCAATAATTTATTCGTAAATTTGTAATTTATTTATTGCACTTTTTTTAAAAAAAAAGGTCTTACATGGTCTAGCCTCCTGATTTGAAACATATAAAAAATTTTGGAAGGATTTTGGAATTGCACATCCATCAGTGTGTCCATCATAACCTTGAGAAATTGGAGCTGATCTTCCAAGAGGAATAAACCAAAAATAAGAAGCTGCAAAAAAAAAAAAAAAAAAAAAAAAAGAAATTTACTTATTTAAAAAAAATGAAAGAAAGAAAGACTAAATACTAATCTGGGCCATTCATTTATGGTTGGCCGAATACCTTCCCCATTAAGTTCATTCATAAACATATCTTTGTAAGGGTGACCTTTAAAGGGGATATATGCATTAGAGGTATACTTAATAACAAAAAAAAATCTCTAAAATATCTCCAGTGTTTTGGTTGATCCAATATTGAACGAACGAGGCTAAAAAGTTACAACATACAAAGAAATACAAACAAGTAGATAAATTCCCATGTGAGTGACAAAGTTTCTGGAATACCAGGACGTCCAAAAGTTGTGAGCTTTACATTACACATAGGACAAAAGGACATCATTTGACTCTTGTTTTTAAATTAACATCTTGTTTTTTCATTGTGTTTAAACACACGTGACAGGTGATTGCATGTAATGGTGTTCGGAGAATTCCATGACAGCACTATGCTGCACTTTATTTTCTCCCTGTTACTGATTCCACATACAGTACATGCGTGCTTTTGATTCTAAAAACGTTGTATCTCATCTGTGTTTATTAATCCAGCCAGTAAAATCCAATATGTGGTGCAGCAGATGGTTGGCTTGAGAACAAGACTGATATGGTCTCAGCTACAGTAGGGGTGTGTATTCTGTTTAAATACACAATCTGTACCAAGGCTGTATGGCAGGCAGGGTTTTTCTTCCTCTGCAGGTTCAACCACTAATGACTACTAACCTACCAAGTCTACTTGTGTGCCAGACAACTAAGAAAAATTAATAGTGCAGACACGTAGTATTCTTGTCTTGGTCACCCAGAGTACACTGATTTCTCTACCCTGTACAGTCATAATACCCTGAACTGGCAAGCTGAGGTCACATCCAGAAAACATGACGAGAATATATAACACAAAGAGCAAAAAGGCCAAGAAAAGAGCTTATTTCAGGGGATAAAGAAATCTAAATAATTCCACTGACGAAGAGCCTGTACACACGTTATTGCTAATTATTTTGGGGAACACTTTATTTAAACGTTGTAGATGACATATATTATGAGGCTTTGTTCTTTTTGTATTATTTTAAATCTTTAGATAAAATATTTTTGTGCTATGTGCCTTACATTTTTGTGATAAGAAATTAAGAGTTAGTTTGTAATAAAAATATATTATTATAATAATAATCATAATTAGAAGAAGAAGAAGAATGAGTTCCGTTTACATAGTAGCACCATTCTAAAACTTGTAATGACCGTGCAGCACACACTCTTGCAGCTAAGATTTCATTGTGTTAGACTTTTTTTTTCTTTTTTACTTTTTATTATTTTAGCAGAGCTACAGTACCAAAAAAGACACACTACAGGGGGAAGAGATTCAGTGGTTCAGTGAATCTAACAAAAACAAGTCTGTTATTTTTACATGAAAATAAATTTGTTTTAATTATTGCATTGCTTTACGTACTGCAAACACAATTAATAATTTAGACCTAATATGTAGTGTTTAAGTGTGTGTTTTATTTTCCTGGATTAAATTTAATATTCAGTTGCAACTTCTCACATAATTAACAAGTAATCTTTACTTCAAATGATTTAATACTGTATTAATGTTTGTTTTGTTTGTTTTTTTGTTTGTTTGTTTTGTTTTTTACAAACATCATGATGATTTACAAATATTTGAATAAATTTAAACTGATTTAAATTCATAAGGAATGTTTGTTCTTTTTTTTCCTCTTCTTGTTTTCTGTTGGTTTTGGGGCCTAAGGCTATTGTACCATGAAATGTTTTGAAAGATCCAGTATTTCTGTAAGATTTTCATGAATTGCACTTTTTAAAAAAATTTTTTTTAACACTATTAAGTATATGGTGCGTGCGTGTGTGTTTGTGTGTGTGTGTGTGTGCGCGCCGCAAGTCAATTAAGTTGTTGTCTGGTGTCCTGTTCAGACTTTCTGAAGGCTAATGGAAATGCATTTCTTCTATTAGAGTGCTCTTTCTTTGTGGAACTGTAACGTGTGAGTGGTTATTAAGCAGTAATAATAACTTTTGATTGACTTTTTTTTTTTAAGCATGGGGCAGTGGTGGCTCAGAGTTCTAAGGCACTGAGTTACTGATCGTAAGACCGGCGGTTCGATCCCCAGCTCCACAGGTTGCCACTGTTGGGCCCTTGAGCAAGGCTCTCACCCTATCTGCTCCAGAAGTGCTGTACCATGGCTGACAGTGTGTTTAATTGACTTTTTTTTCATGAAAGTTGACTCAAGTTTAAATTTACTTAAAAAAAAGTAAATTCCAGCTTAAACATACTTCCATTTTTAATGAGAATAATCCTTTGTGTCATATAAACTTCACTTAAGCTATGCTTAGTTAACTTAACTAAAATATTGTGTATGGTATTGAGTAAATTGCACTCCAGTATTTTTGTAGTGTATTGGAAGCTATGTATTGTGTTACAGTATGAAAGCATGAAGTAAGGCTTCTACAGTATTACTAATGATCATATTTATTGACATTCTGCTCTTCTGAACTTAACTATGGAGGTCCATTTTGTCCTGGAAATAGACATAGGCATGAGTCTAATATTTGTCTGTAATAAGCAAATGTAGTTACAGGTCAAGATGGAACAGACCAGGCCATTTGTACGCGACGGAATTACAATTTGACACAGACTGCAATTCATTTAATAATTGAAAAACCACAGACAACTTGCCCGAGCCAAGATCTTTCTGCAATTGAGTTTATTATTGATTCTGACCTGAGAAATGAGAAATTCTCTTTGCAAAAGGGCTCGCATTAAGAAAAGTGCAAAAGCCATGAATTTTCTTGACAGATTAAAAAAAAAAAAAAAAAAAAAAAAAGGTACATAATTTCCTTTCAGAATATATGATTCTCCCCAGTGTTGACAAAAAGAAGTCTATTAATATCTAAATTCGTTCATTTAAATCGCCAAATGTTGCAGGCAAAAAAGTCTTTCCAATTTCCATGCTTTCCAATTTCATTGCCTTACGTAACTGACATTTATTCAAATTACAATCAAATTATAATGGTATACATTTCAGAAGCCAAATGTAATGGTTTTTAATCAATTCTTGGTTTTCTTTCAAGTAATAGATTATCCAGATTCAGTCTTTCAGTTGCCCCAACTCACCTGTACACTTTATCCTCAAAAACTTTATTGAATACTAACTTTCTAATGACTTTTTGACAAATTGCAGCTCCTGTGTCTGATGAAAAAATGGAAGAGATGATGACAATTGCATTCTATTCTGAAAAGAAGATTGCTAGAACAGTTGGGTGCTTAAACAGAATAGAGCTTGATAGATGGTAATTGCAGAGCTTTACAGAACATTCAGTGATATTAATACTAAATATAATATTGAGGGTTTATATCAAAAGTCATTCATCTGACATTTATGCCTTTGATTCAGTGTTATAATCAGTAAAAATAACATCAGCTTAGAAGCAATATGATCAGTTCAATTTTATTTCCATTTCGAATACAATGAGCATCATGCAATGCTCACAGACTGTTCATTCAATACCCATATAATAACATGCTATATAATAATGGAACATTTGTAATGCTTATAGCAAGCAAGGTAATTAATATTAGTGCACTAGTACATGAACAATACAACTACAGTATTGTTATGACCACATTGCCATCTAGTGGTGTGAATAAGAAGTGTCGTGGCACTCAGAAAAAAAGTTTGTATGGGATGTTCATTCATTCATTCATTCATTCATTCATTTTTAGTTTGGCAAGTTTTGTGGTAAATACAACAGTAGACAAGAATATATCTTAGATAGAAAACAATTTTTGTAGATTTAAATTTACATTTAAATTTAAAGCACAATTGTCTTATTGTTGGCACATTGGTATGTAATATTCATTAAGAGTGGCTTTAACCTTCAGGTAACTCTCTTGGATCTTTTGTTTCTCTCATAGCCAATAGTTTTCCATTGGTAATAGTTTACCAATAGTTCTCTCATAACCAATAGTTTCAATAGTTTGAAAATTCTTATCATCGGGTTGATTTTTAGGTGTCACGAGCAACCGAGGGATGAACTGAAAAGCCTTAGCAGTTAGCCCGTATAGCGTGGATGGTAAACCCAAACGCGGAAGCAGCGCGAGTAGGCAGGATAACCACGCGATTAGTTTCAGAACTCTCTTACACAAAGAGCAAGGATCTACACAAATAAACCCGCGTTCTAGCAACACACACTCAATCAAAGAAGCAGCAGAATTGGTGAGTACTCACAGAATAGTCGGTGTAGCGTCAGCAAAGGCATGGGCGAACTCAATGACTGAGCAATGTGAAGCGCCATTTTGTCTCCTTTTATGCTTCCTGAAAACCCGACCGTATTACTCCCGGGTCCTAGTGCCGGTCGTGTTACGAGTGTGCATGACAGTACCCCCCTGTCCAGGACCGACTCTCGACGGTCTTGGGGTGGAGGATACCCGACGACGGTAGTCCCGGGTGAGTTCGGGGTCTAGGACAAACCGAGCCGGAATCCAAGATCGCTCCTCGGGACCGTAACCTTCCCAATCCACCAGGTACTGGAGCCCTCTGCCCCGAGGACGTGAGTCAAGGATCCGGCGAACGGTGTAGGCGGGACCACCCTCAATGATACGGGGAGGAGGAGCAGGGTGGGTGGGTGGAACCATTGGTGAAGTGATGAAGGGTTTGAGCTGGGAGGGGTGGAATACCGGATGGATCCGGAGCGCCGCAGGCAGCTGGAGCCGGTAGGTGACAGGATTGATACGGAGGGTGATGCGGTATGGACCAATGAACCTGGGTGATAGCTTCTTGGATTCTGTTTGGAGGTGCAGGTTTTTCGTAGACAGCCATACTTTGTCACCTACATTGTACAACCGTCCCGGAGGGTGTCGACGGCGATGTTGCGTGGTGTAGCGCTGGTTGGCACGGTGAATGGCAGTGTTGGCTTGACTCCATAGCCGTCAACACCTTCGGACCAACTGTTGGGCTGACGGTACATCGACCTCCGGTTCTTGGTGTTCGAACATCGGAGGCTGGAAACCGTGGCATATCTCAAAAGGGCTTAGGTTGGTAGCAGAGGAGATGTGGAGATTATGTGAAAGTTCTGCCCAAATGAGATAGCGGGCCCAGGAGCGCTGACGATCGGCGACGAAGCACCTCAGGTAGCGCTCCAGTTGTTGGTTGGTCCGTTCCGTCTGACCATTAGTTTGAGGATGGTATCCAGATGACAAACTGCAGGTGGAATTGATCAGACGGCAGAAGGCCTTCCAGAACCGTGCCGTGAACTGAGGCCCCCTGTCCGAGACAATGTCCTTGGGGAACCCATGCAGATGGACTACGTGTTCTAAAATCAGCTCGGCTGTCCTTTTAGCTGACGGGAGACCGGGGAGGGCCACCAGATGCACAGCTTTGGAGAACCGATCTACGATGGTCAGAATGGTCTTTTTTCCCTTGGTGGCCGGCAGGCTTGTGATGAAGTCGAGGGCAATGTGCGTCCAGGGCCGACGGGGGACGGGGAGTGGTTGGAGCTCCCCGGCTGTTGGTTGGTTGGTGTTCTTCGCCCTGGCGCACACTCGGCACGCCTGGACGAACTCTTTGATGTCCTTTGTCATTGTGGGCCACCAAAAGGCACGCTGTATAAATGTTTGGGTGCGCCCCACGCCCGGGTGGCCGGAGAATGGAGTGGAGTGGCCCCATTGGAGGACCTCGCTTCTTAGGGCGTGGGGGACGTAGAGTCGTCCAGGTGGCACACCTGCCGGTTCGGTCTCCGTGGCCTGTGCCTGGCAGACCCTCGTCTCCAAATCCCAACAGAGTGGTGCGATGATTTTGGATGGTGGGAGAACAGGCGCGGGGTCCGCCCGGGGGCCGTCTTCCTCATGTTGTCGGGAGAGGGCATCGGCCTTGGTGTTCTTCGACCCCGGACGGTAAGACAGATGGAAATTATATTGTTCAAAGAACAGTGCCCACCACGCCTGTCTTGGATTAAGCTGTTTCAAACTCCGGATAGTGATTAGATTTTGGTGATTGGTCCAGACGATGAATGGTTCTCCGGCGCCCTGGAGTCAGTGTTTTCCTCCAAAGCCCACTTTATGGCCAGCAGCTCGCGGTCCCCTACTCCGTATCGCTGCTGAGTGGGATCAAATTTTTTGGAGAAGAAGCTACAAAGGTGTGAAGGAGAATCGGAGCAGTGGTGAATCGGTGGCAGAGTTCATGAAATGCAGAGATGGCAGTTGAGTTAAGGTGAAAGTGATTTGAAGATGGTCGGGTCAGGGCGGTTAAGGGAGCTGCAACTGTACTGTAGTCCCAGATAAAGCGACGATAGAAATTCGCAAACCCGAGAAACCTTTGAAGTTGCTTAAGTGTCTTGGGTAGGGGCCAATGACGCCCAACTTCTAGCTTCTGCGGGTCCATGGCCACACCCTGGGACGAAATGACAAAACCCAGGAACGTGGTGGAGCGCTTGTGAAAAGCGCACTTCTCCAACTTACAGTACAATTGATGGGCGAGCAATCTCTTAAGTACCGCTCTGACATGCTGGATGTGTTCGTTGACAGAGCGGGAGTAGATGAGAATATCGTCCAGGTAGACGAAGACCCATCTACCTAGCATGTCTCTCAGGACGTCGTTAATGAACTGTTGAAAAACTGCAGGTGCATTGCAAAGTCCAAATGGAATGACCAGGCTCTCATAATGTCCAGTAGGTGTGATGAAGGCCGTCTTCCACTCATCACCCTCTCTGATGCGCACCAAGTTGTAGGCTCTCCGGAGGTCCAACTTTGTGAAAATGGTGGCACCAGAGAGGGCGTCCAGGGCAGAGTTGGTAAGAGGCAGAGGATGACGATTCTTGACTGTGATGTTGTTAAGCCCCTGATAGTCAACACAGGGGTGTAAATCACCATCCCCCTTCTTCACAAAAACGAACCCCGCGGCGGCAGGCGAAGAGGAGGGCCGGATGGTACCTTGGCGGAGGGCATTGGAAACATATTCCTCCATCGCCTGCATCTCGGTGGTGGAGAGTGAGTAGAGATGGCCGCAAGGAGGGATGGAACCAGGCTGAAGGTTGATCACCAGGTCGTAAGGGCGATGAGGAGGCAGGTGGGTGGTGCATCGCTTACAGAATACTTCAGCCAGGTCCCGATAGGTGGCCGGGATGGCGTTGGTGTCGACATCGGGGGCCTCGGACTCCCTAGAACACGTCCCAGCCGGAGCCTGTAGGCAAAGCTCGGTACAAGCCGGCCCCCATTGAAGGATCCGATTCTGTGTCCAGGAGATGAGCGGGTCGTGCTGAAGGAGCCAAGGATGTCCAAGGATGATGGGAGGGGAGGAAATGGAGGTGAGGTAGAAACGGATCTGCTCCTGATGTTTTATCGATTGTGACGGTGATCGGTTGGGTCTGGGAGGTGATGGGACTGGAGGAGAGGGGCCGACCATCTACAGAGGTGATCCGAACCGGCTGGGATAACGCCTCGACTTCCACCCCCAGTTCTTTGGCGTAAGAAGAGTCAATGAAGTTACCTGCAGCACCAGAATCGATGAACGCGGTACTTCTGACCCGTGTGTGGCCAAACTGGAGGTGTACCTGAACCATGAGGCGAGAGACGCTGGGTGTGGTGGCAGAGAGATGGAGGGAGCCCGGTGAACTGTTCCCAGGGTTCACCGGGCCTTGCCGTTTCCCGGACGAATAAGGCATATGGCTCTATGATGCGCCGCCGACCCACAATAGGCGCAGAGTCCTTCCCTGAAGCGTCGTTCTCGCTCTGCAGCGTTCAAGGAGGCGCGTCCTAATTGCATGGGTTCCCTGGCTCCTGTATCAACCACGGCGGGAGGTGGAGATCCGACGGGTGCCATGGCGGTTGTTGAAAGCTGGTGGTCGGGGCGTGGAGTGAGAGAAAGATGGCGTGATGGGTGGCAGGGTCCGGGGGGCTGGCCTCGGACGGGAGAGCAGGCGCTGGTCAATCCGGAGGGCGAGTTGGATTAGTCCCTCCAGCGTGGTCGAAAGTTCCCGTCCGGCGAGTTCATCTTTAATACGTGAAGCCAGTCCCTCGTAGTAGGCCGTCCGGAGGGCGGCGTCTCCCCAGGTGGTCTGTACGGCGAGAGTGCGAAAATCCGCTGTGTATCGGCTCACGGACGACCCTCCCTGCCGCAGATGATACAATTTCATGTCGGTCTCCACCTCAGCAGTAGGATGTTCGAATGTGAGCTTTAGTTGACGGGTGAATTCTCGATATGAATAAGCAGTATCTGAATCTGATCGGAGAACCGCCGTGGCCCACTCAGCTGCCTGCCCGGATAGCAACGAGATGAGAAGCGCAACGCGCAGTCGGTCTGTGGAGTATCTGGTGGAATTGAACTCAAACATAAGATCCAACGTGGTTAGAAAAACATTGCATTTCCCATCTGTGCCTTCCCACTTATCCGGTAGAGCTATAAACACATCAGAAGAGGGGGGCGGTGGCACCGCAGCCGCTGCGACGGGCGTGGCAACAGCCGACTGAGCAGCCACCCCGCGGAGGATCGCGTTCTCCTGCCGTAACTCCGCCACCTCGCGGCGCAAGGCCGCAACGTCTTGGAGGTCCTTTTGGAGAGACTTCACCACGGAGCTTATTGATCAGTTCAGCATGCTGGTCAACCACATCACAGAGGCGAGCAAACTCCGCTGGGTTTACTGCTTTGGGCTCAGTCATTCTGTCACGAGCAACCGAGGGATGAACTGAAAAGCCTTAGCAGTTAGCCCGTGTAGCGTGGATGGTAAACCCAAACGCGGAAGCAGCGCGAGTAGGCAGGATAACCACGCGATTAGTTTCAGAACTCTCTTACACAAAGAGCAAGGATCTACACAAATAAACCCGCGTTCTAGCAACACACACTCAATCAAAGAAGCAGCAGAATTGGTGAGTACTCACAGAATAGTCGGAGGCATGGGCGAACTCAATGACTGAGCAATGTGAAGCGCCATTTTGTCTCCTTTTATGCTTCCTGAAAACCCGACCGTATTACTCCCGGGTCCTAGTGCCGGTCGTGTTACGAGTGTGCATGACATTAGGATTTACACCAATTGGCCATAACATTAAAACATTACATTATCACCACCTAGGTTTTGGGTTCTCCCTGTGTTACTAGCAGGGTGGCTCGTGCTCCTGGGCACATGGCCCTGCAGGTGGTGTTTGGCACGAGGACATTGGCATTGGATGTAGCGGGTTTCTGGGTATGGCCTCCATGGATCAGACTTTATTGTCCGGTGCATCCCATGAGTACTTGAACAGATTGGGATCTGCAGAGTTTGGACGCGGAGTCAGCGGCCTTGGGCTCTTTGCCTGCTGGGCCCCAAGCATGTTCTGGTGCCTTTCTATCATCATTGACTTATTTTTTAAAAATTGTGTTGCTTTTTTCATGGGATCGGCCCCGACGGGCTGGCCTTTTGTCCCCGCGAGCCTGTGGTGGCCATGACTCTGCCACCAGTTTATTGGCATATAATTGATAATCAATTGACAAATAATAGAAAACTTGTTAATTTCGGTGATCGGGTGGATATTTTTTCTATAGAAACTATTATTCAGTTTGCAGATTTTAAACAAAAATAATCTGAATAGTCACTAATCATACAAAAAGAAAATCAGTCAATGATTGCATTATACGTCTGGCTTTAATCACATACTGTACATTACACATTTACTAGACTAGGAGCATTGCTTAATGCTGCATTATCGTAACAACCTGAATGTCAACACACACAGGTGTTTTGTATTATTCGCCTTGTCCCCTGTTTGAAATATTAATAACCTGTTCCATTACTGTCACCTCTACAAATCATATTCACAAATGCATATAGCATATTCACTTATTCGTGTATTTACACCATGAAATTTAAGCTTGCCGTCACATCTCGAAGCTCTCCCAATGCCTTTCCTACAATCCCTTTAAAACGGTTGTATATAATAGAATATTTAATGCTCAGACTAAAATTACATTGTGCAAACTTAATACAAGCCGAGGAATTTGAAGTATTAGTAATGTGTGGCTTTTAATACCAAGCTCAAAGTGTTTCTGGTTTTAAGAACCTAAATAAGTATGCTTTTTGTTGCAATCATTTGTTTTTATCTACAGTATAATGACATTAATGGCAAGTAAGGTTTTGCCATTTATTGTTCTTTTAATATTCTCTGTATAAACTGTCCATGAATCTTCTGCGATTATTAAATGAGCTCCGTCTTGGGTGTAATTATGTGTCACTGGAGCTCATTTAATGATTTCAAGCTTTCGAGATGTTCTTGCCAACATGTTCTTCTGCCAAATTCATTTAAATGCAACAGATGTGCCAGTGCTTTGTTTGTGTCATAAAAATATGCCAGTCACATGGACAATGCTCAAGCAGGCACCAAGTAGTTGTAAATCATACTAAATTTTTTTTTCATTGTCCACTTGTGTCTTGTCGCTGCAAATCAGTGCAAAGTGGTTTATGATATATTTCTATCTAGGAGGTAAAGTGAGTACAAAAACACAGACATAAGAAAAAATGCTACTGTAGTACAAAGACCTGTCAAGTCAAACCAGAACCAGAATTTGTCATAATGTGTATAACCAAATGACATTTACAGAAGACTTTGAGCACATAAAAATGACATAAACATAAATAAAAAAAAATGCCATAGAGAAACTTCTGAAGTTGTTACATGAACACTGCCTCCATTATCACCAGTATATAAAGGAACATATTATTCTTTGGATAGAGAAATGATAATGTGGTGTTGCAGAAGTTTGTTTTTTTCGTTCGCTAGCTATGTAGCTTATGGTTGCTGTTAGTCTTTCGGCTGCTGCTGTCGAGGGATCGCCATAGTGGACCATCCGATCCACACAACAACTTAGCACAGGTTTTATACCGGATACCCTTCCCATTTTATTCTCGCTTGGGACCTGCACTGCAGCTGCCGTTTGGGTATTGAGTAGGAATCAAACCCAGGCCTTCCACATAGTAGGAGAGAAACCTACAGTACACCTGAGCAACCAGTGTCCCCAGCTATGTAGCTTAGGGTAATCCTACATATTGTTAGCTATACACTGAGCTATCTAGCAAAGATATATCCTCATATTCTGAAATTTGTAGTACCACTAAAGTATTTAACACAATATGCAACTGCAAGTGAACAAATAGTGTACAGTAAAACATTTAGTGAGAGTTTTTAGTGCAAAACATCAAAGGATCTGGCTAGCTTCTTTAGATCGCTCAGCTAGCTAATGACATCTTTCCACAAGTTTAATGTGGAGCTGTGGAATGCTGACATCCTCACTGGTTTTGGCTTGCATAATTTGCAGTTCATTATTACCCTGCTTTATTTAAAGCATTTAAAACAGATGTGTGATGAATTCAGCCAGACGTGCTCATTTGTCTCCACTATTTCAGACACTGCTGCTGCTGCTGTCTCAGCCAGAAACAGTTTTACTTTAATTAGGACTTGAATTAAAATTTTGCACATCTTGTATTTTACTTGGGTTACAGACGTCTGGGTTTTAATACATTAATAATTTTAACCTGTAACACTGATTACTATATACATATGCTGTCCAACTCCTGGTCTGATCTCCTTGATTTAAGTTTTCTCCCCTTGTATTCTGTGTTTACATGGCTATTCAAGCACATGGCATTTGTTTTGATCCTTCACCATTTTTTCCCGTGTCTCTGTGACATCACTACCACCCCTCCCACTTTCTCTTTATTATTCTTTCAAGATGATTTCACACACCTGTTCCCCTCGTTTAGTTGTAATCATTCACCCTATTTATTCCCTCATGTCTGTTGTCCTGTGTCAGATCGTTGTTCCATGTCACCCGCTGCTTGCCTGTTTTGTGTCCTGTCTAGTCCAGTATATGCTGTGTCTTATTTTGGCTCCAAGTCAGTATCCTTTGGTTTGTTTGGTTTTTGCCCTTTTTCATCCAGGCTGGGTCCTGTTTATCTTAGTTTGTGCTGCTCTGCAGTTTCCCGTCCCGAGGCCGGCTTGCTCTCGCTCTTCTTTGTGGCCGAGCAGTTCAGCGGACTTCGGCCCTATCAGCCCCCTGGCCGCCGAAGAAGCTACAGCACGTCTCCTAGTCAAGACCCTTTTTCCTCTTCGGAATGGTTTTTGTTTCCTGGGACGTTGGCACTTCTGTGTTTTTACTTCAAGAGAGTAGTTCAGTTTGTTTCTGTTTTTGTTTTGTTTTGTTTTTTTGTCTTTTTGCCTGAGTCAAGGCATCGCTTGAAAAGAAAAAAAGGAAAAAAATAAATAAAAATAAATAAAACCCTGAAGAAGACCTGCAATTGTGTCCGTACTGTTTTCCGTGACATATACGGTTAAATTTCATATTTAATTGAAAAACCTTCACGTAAAAGTACTATTACTGAGGACTGTATACACATGTATTGTAACAAGTTTATTTTGTTGTGTAGTATAGTAGTCTGTTTTCTCTAACATCTTTTGTGTTGTGAATGCACAGATGCTACAGGACTGATATTATTATATTATTATTATTTTATCTTTATACTGCCACTTCGGATTATTTGAAAGAACCTATATGGGGGAAAAAAGTTTTTAAAACTATTTATAAATTTTTTTAAGTTATTTTAAAATTTTAGAATGACCTAATACATCCCAAAGGAGCATAAAATGTAAACGGTATGTTCTCCTCCAAAAATACTGGAACAGCAAGGTCAACTCTGAAATGAGTATTAAGCAAATGATCTAAATTTTATCTTTAATTTCCTGAAATTTACGGAAAAATCAGATGTGATAAACGACTTAAAACATGGCACATTTTGCTTGAATGTACCTTTTTTTTTTCTTTTTTTATATTGCCACATGTGACTGACAGGTGTTTCCTGTTGACCGTGTATACCCTTTTAGATGAACTGTTTAAATGTTAAATAGATCAGAATGGTTTGAGCACTGTTGAAGACTGTATTTGTTGAAGGGATGAACCAACGTGTACACCAGATCCTGGATATGGAAGACCGACAAGTCACTTTGAAACTTAGATAAGAGATCAAATCAATCAATCAATGCCTAAGCATTGGGTATAACCAATATAACAATATATAATGTAATAAAAAAAAAAAAAGAAACAAATCACTGGTGTACTAAACATTTGACATCAAATGGGTCAACCAAGGTAAACAGGATTCTTGTGAGAGGTGTGAAGAAAAACCCTAAAACTATATACAGATATAAGCCACAAATTGTATTTCTCATACAAAAATTAAAGTGATGAATGGACCAAAGAGTGAAAAAAGCAGGAATCTGCTCATGATCCGAAACACACAAACTCATCAGTCCACCACAGTGAAGGTAGTGTCATGACTAGGACTTGCATGACTGCTTCTTGAACAGGCTCTCTAATCTTTATTTATGATGTAACTCATGATGGTAGCAGCAGAGAAATACATCCAGTGTAATTGGGAGGAATAAAGTGGAAGGTTTTGTACTAGACAAGTCAATCACCAGACCAGACAAGTCCAATTGAGCATGCATTTCATGTCCAGGAGTAAAGACTGACAGGAGAAACCCAGCAAAGCAAACAACAGCTGAAAGAAGCTGATGATACATGCATGGAAAAGCATGATAAAAGAAGAATGCAATAGTTTGGTGATGTCAGTGGGTTGCTGACTTGATGCAGTTATTGCGAGTGATGGATATTAAGTACTATTTACTTCAATTTCCTGTATGACTATGTCACTTTTACTTGCTCTCAATACTGCTTATCCTGTACAGGGTCAGGAAGGACGAGCTTATTGAGCGGACTTGGGGCACTACTGCAGGTAGCGTGCCAGTCCATCACAGGGCAGACAAGCACACACACTTACAGTCTAACTCACATACTAAGGGGAATGTGGAAGCACCAAAGATATTGATTTGCATGTCTTTGGATATTAGGATTAAAGCAGAGTACGCAATGAAACCCACCGAGCAAACCACTCCAGCACCTCAAACTCTTGACCCTGGAGGTGTGATGCCTCAGTGTTATACCAGCAACTATGCCATCATTTCTGTTTCAGTAATTTTGCTTACCAAAAGGTGCCACATTCCAGGTTGTTTAACACAGTATCTTCAATGAATGATGGTAATGAAAGGGAATTCTGATCGGTGCTCTCATATTTATCTTGTGATCTCAATCTCAAATTCAGGTGTCTTCAATGTATAGGAAAAACAAAAGAATTGGCCTTTCAGTTCTCATACTGTCGGACAGAAAGCAGTTCCGTTGTGCTACAGGCAGATGGAGACACAGGCACATTAATCAAGCGTGTTCATTTATTTGTACACCAGTGTCTCGGAATAATTATGTCTGCCTTCATGGATTAACACGAACGACAGCATGCTAAAATCTATAACGCAACCCTGCATGTTGCTAATAAGAGCAGATTTGATGTATTTTATGAAACTTTTTATCATTATTATTATTATTATTAGATTTTGAAATATAATAAAAATGAGACCGCAGCAAGTCTGGCAGCCCCAGTCGGGTGTGTTATTTGGTGTGTCTAACGTTGAGGAAGGCTCATGTTTTGAAGTGGCATGACGTGCTGTGTGGAGGTGCTCAGGAGCCTGTTCCACCTGTGGAGACAGCTGGATGAGGAGGGCTAAATTTAGGCGAGCGTCTGCAGTGCAGGGTCTGGGAGTCCCAGCCTCTCTGCTGCCTGTCACACTGTCTCTCTTCATTAGACGAAGGGGAGCTTGGGGACCATGGGAAAGTCAAACAATCATTTAAGCACGAACGTGGCTCTATTTCCACAGCCTTCCGCTGCTCTTTCTGCTGCTGAGGGGTGCCCGTGCACAATGGCAAGATCCCATCCCTATTCAGACACTGTCAGGCACTGATTCACATATTCTTTTCACGTCACTCAGGCAATAATGACAAAAATTCCCTCTTTTTGAGGAGCCAGTTGGCTCCCCACCATGCCAGGCTTTAGTTAGGCTTAGCTGGACTGACATTTTGGCTCCACTTTTAATATTTGGCTTTTGCATTCATTGTCTTTTGAACTTGAAATGGCTTGTTTTTTTTTTTTTTAGCATTCAACCTCAGGCCTGGGAGAGAATTTACACCATAAATATTTAATTTGCATAAAATCTCCAACTATAGGAGGAACAAAGGAGGGAAAGGCTTAAATATTTGTATAGCACCGAGCTGTTTAGCTTGGTAGATTGTATGCAGCCCTCTAGTAAATGAAAGGCTAACTTGTGATGGAGCTGTTGTGAGAATGCCAGTGTTAAATGGTAGTTAAATCTGTAGTAGGCAACTTGATCTTCTGTCTTGTTTTGGAGAATCAGGATAACACATTAGAGCTGTGATGCTGTCTGTCACAAACATAGGCATGAGTGACTGTCATCATCTCTCACAATTACCACTTCATCATACTTGCCACCTGCACATTCATGTACAAGCTTCAGTTCATGTTCACATCAAACATCAAAATGATGTAAAAAGTGACCTCAAAGATCTCACGACTCTAATTGTGGCATAGCCGGTGGTGATCAACGAGATGGTTAGAGTATTCCTGGAATTGTTTACTCCCGGGTGTTTTTATGTACAACAGTCTCTAGAGTTTATTTAATTATAGTGTGCAAAAAAGTGGAGAGCGTGTGATACAATACCAGGGTGTGTAGAAAAGCACAATAGTGAACTTTGAGGGAAGTACAACAGCTGATAACCACGTTGTGTTCCATTCACCAGGAACCTGAGACTATAATGTGAACAAGTTCATCCAAACTGTCTCCTGGTGAGGCGGCACGGTGGTGTATTGGTTAGCACTGTCGCCTTGCGCCTCCAGAGTCCGTGTTCGAGACCCGGCCAGGCTTGATTCCCGTTTCCGTGTGCATAGAGTTTGAATGTTCTCCCCGTGCTTGATGGGTGTTCTACAGGTACTCTAGTTTTCTCCCACAGTCCAAAGACTGGCAGATGAGGCTAATTGGCGTTCCCACTTGTGAATGCGTGTGAATGAGTATGTGACCGTGTGTATGTGTGTGCCCAGCGATGGATTGGCACCCTCCTCGTGCCCTAAGTCACCCGGGATAGGCTCCAGGCCTGAGTGAGTTCTGTAAAATACTGAAATACTCAAAATGAACGGAAACACATCTGATATCTGCTTCTTTATTAAAAAGGACCCAAGGCCACAACTTGCTCAAAGTGTATGACGTATATACTAACAGTCAAAACTTTAACGAAAAAAGGAAACATTCCGACAGCAACGTTAACAATGTGGGTGGAAAATCCTCAAGGACGAGCTTAATTAATGGAAGTAATTAAACGTCCTTTATCTTAAAGAAGGACAAATGGTGTTTCCATAGTCTCTCTGTAAAATGGCCAGTTGAAATAATTGAATAAAGTCTGTGGGGGGAATTTTAAGTGATAATATATCCTAATTTGGCAAACAAGTCAATGGTACTAGATGGCTTTATTACTTTCTGCTGCTAGTTCTCAGCCTGTCTGCTCCTCGGGGGGATCTGGAGAACGCTCTTCAAACTTTCAGCTGTCTCAAAGTGCCAAACCCTGAGGATCACACGACTTAGGGTTCTTCCTGAGCAAGATTTCAGGTGCTGTCATGAAACTCCGAGATTAAATTGTACACCTGATTCTAAGTAAAATGTGAAGTTCTTTCTCTTTCAAAATTGTTCTTGATGTTTTGTTCAACTAATAGGTTCCCATGCCCCTGGCAGATAGCAAACGAAACTTCTTTCAGAACTCCCGACTAAATACTGAAGAAACATACATGTAGTTTGATTTTAACCTTAGTGTACTTAGTTTATATGTTACTGTTTGGATAAAGAGCTGTCATGAGATATGGGACATGAAAATTGTAATAGTCCAACTATCAAAACTGTTCATATATGAATGTTTTATGCTTTCAATTTATATTATCAAAACTTCATTTAAAAGTAAATATTTTGATCTATTACTGTTTTTTTATAGGTTGTATCTGGTTGTTTAATGAAAGTAAAAATGATAGTACACTCAATTGAACAAATTATGCTCATTTTATTCCTTATAAATTGTATTTTTCAGCACAGTATATATTCTAAAGGATTATATCAAAAGAGAAAAATCTGAAGCGAAACATTTCAGCATGGAGGATCTTGTACAAAACTGGCACAGGGTTCCAATTACACTGAAAACCTCGGATTATGAAGCACACTGAATGTAACTAGCTAATTCCAGTAATAATTTGCGTATTTTTCAGTACAAGTTTATAATCTGCTCTGCCAAAGATTTTCTAATGTGCCAGAATGTTTATATTGTATAAAATCAATAAAAAAAAATACTTATATTGGACTCGTTCTTCCACTAACTTTATATTAATATCATAACACACACACAGATCATCTATACAAATAAAAGAAAGGTTTTGTCTGTAGTATATTGGTCAGCACTCGCCCTTTCAATTATATTTTTATGTTTCATATACTGGAGAATTTCTGTCTGTATGCCTGAAGTTCAACCTGCAGCATAAATTCAAACAAAAATGTTGAGTAGAAGGGAAGTTATGAGTAATAAGCTAAAACTCACCACCAAGCTGGAGCACCTGGGGCTCAGTCTGTCACTGTGTCAGTGGATCTCCAACTTCCTAACTGGCAGACCACAGGCAGTAAGGATGGGCAGACATGTCTCAGCCTCCCACACCCTCAACACTGGAGCCCCCCAGGGTTGTGTTCTGAGCCCCCTGCTGTACTCATTGTATGACTGCTTAGCCACTACCACCACTATCATCAAGTTTGCTGACGACACCGTTGTGGTGGGCCTGATCTCTAACAACGACGAGAGGGACTATCTAGAGGAGATCTGGAAAACTGGTGCATCAGCAAGACAAAGGAGCTGATAGTGAACTTTAGTACAAAGCAGGAGAGGAACTACCGGATCCCCGTGATCAACGAGAGCCCAATGGAGAGAGTGGACAGCTTCAAGTACCTCAGTGTTCACATCACGCAGGACCTGTCATGGTTCTGTCACATCAACACCGTGGTGAAAAAGGCCCGGCAGCATCTCTACCACCTCAGACGCTTGAGAGACTTCCGACAGCCTCTAAGGTGCTTAGGAACTTTTACTCCTCCACCATAGAGAGCATCCTGATGGGAAACATCACAACCTGGTTCAGGAACAGCACCATGCAGGACAGATGAGCTCTTCAGAGGGTGATGCGATCAGCTGAGTGCATCATCCACACCGAGCTCCCTGACCTGCAATTAATCTACAGCAAGCGGTGCTGGACCAAGGCCAGGAAGATTGTGAAGAACGTCAGCCTCCCCAACAATGCATTGTTCTCTCTTGCGGCCAGGGAAGCGATTCTGCTTCCTGAAGGCCAACACAGACTGAGGAGGAGCTTCTTCCTGCTGGCTATATGAACTCTCAATCAGAACTCCACATAGGACTTAACTCTAACTGCTTTCTCACAAAACTCTCAATGTCCATCATGATGCGCATCACACATTACATATGGCACATTTGCACACCATGGAACTTATTTGTACATAATGTAAAATGTTTTTTTCTATATCTTTCTAGATTTATACTTGCTGAAAAAATATTTAAAATCTTGTATTATTTTATTATTCGCTGAAAAAATATTTAAAATCTTGTATTATTTTATTATTTGTACATAATGTAAAAATTTTTTACACCTACAGTAAATTTTTTTTTTTTATATTTTTCTATATTTTTTCTTTGTAATATATACACTATATACAATATATACCGTAGCCTACTATTTAATTAAAAAATTCACTATGTCTTATAATAGTAAGGTTTCAAGTATGTTTTTTTTAATAAAAAGATATAAATGGTTGCGTATTGATCCTTTATTAAGTGAGATATCCCCAAAATGTTTTTTTTGTTTGTTTGTTTCTATCAAAAATATAAAGAGATTTTTTAACCTGAAGGTTAGAAGTCCTAAACATTTGGGATTTGTCTTTCTCAAGTAAAATAAGCAGAAGCATAATTTTTTTTTTTATATTCAGTTGAATGAATTGAAAACGGTTGACCTTTATAATCATGTACAGTACATCCGGCGGCACTTTCTAATGTGCCAGGATCTTTAAATTTTAGAATATCGTTAAGCAAAATACTCCTATACTGGCCTTATTTTTCTTTATACATTTTTATGAATTTATTTTTACAAATTGTTTAAAATATCATCACACACATGCCTAGTTTAGACTGTGAATCAGTGACAGCATTTGGGTGTTTTCAGCTTTTTGCACTCACTTGATTTCTGAAGGAGAACTGAGAACAGCCGTGTGAGACAGCTCTGAAAGGGCTCGTGCCAAGGCGCCATGAGTAGCTTCAACACACGCTGACACAGGCCAGAGTGCCAACAGTGAAGTCTTTAAGAGCTTGTCAACACCACAAAATAAACTAAGTGCTGAAGGCTGTTCCCAGGGTGTTGTTTAAAATTATGGCCCACACTCCGGTGTTCAGCGGATGTGTTAACAAAGGAGTAAAGTCAGTCATCCATATACATGAACACACTGGGTCTACATAGAGAAACTCCAGGATCGTGGTCTAACCTACAAACTTGACCTTGACAGGGGTTCTTTCGACAGGCATGCACATAGTGTAGTCAAGAGCAGCATTTAAATTGAGCAGGGGAATGATTAATATAAAAGACAAGTAGTGCTGGGCTCCTGCACCTTAATCTTATGGGTATATAAATCATTTCCCATTTCATCTTTAACCATTTAATTACACAATGTGCTAATTCACACTGACACACAATTGAGCAAGCTTGACGCTAGCAAGGCTAATATGTAAGCCACAAGCCCTACATTTTAATTATTTTAGGTGTTTTCAATTATTTGAAGCATTCAAATATGAACAAAGCGTTACAGGAAGTGAGACATGGATTAGACAGATGAAGCAGCTATTATCTGACTAGAGAGGGAAGATGATGCTAGTGTTAATGTATACTGTAGTACTAAGATATACTGTATGTTAATATGAAAAGAAAAAAAAAACTTTAGATCTGGCCATATCTGTTGGTTGCTCAGTGATAGGTTTCTCACCCGCCATGCAGTAGCGCCTGCTTTCAATTCTCATCCAATGCCCAAACCCTAGACAATGGATGGAGTGCCGGTCCCAAGCCTGGATAAAATGGAAGAGTTGCATCAGGAAGGGCATCTGCTGTAAAATCTCTGCCAAGTTGTGTCAGGATAAGAACAATGATAAAAATGGCTAATTTTATTTTTTCATAAGCATTTTTACCCATCCATTGTCTATACCACTTGTCTAGTGTAGGGTTGTGGGGGGCTTGGAGCCCACCCCAAAGCTAACTCATAATAGGGCACGAGTACACACTCATAACCCAAATAATACACTAAGGGTAATTGGGAAACTCCAATCAGTGTGAGGACTGTCAGAGCAAACAGGAGGACCCAGAGGAAATCCACAGAGCATGCAAGAACGAGGCAAGGTTTGAACCTCAACCTTAGAGTATGTCGACTGGACTTCATTCTTCTTAGGTAGAATGTTTCAATACTCATCTTTCTTCAGTCTGAGGGAGGTTTGTACTGTATGTTTACCTAATTGTGTTTCCTCCAGGATCAAAAGCGTCGACCTTGTTTTTCCCTTCTTTCTTGTTTTTGGACTTGCAACTTAGCTAGTTAGCTAAACAAAAATAGAATAAAGATGGTAACTACTTCCTCATTTTAGCACAGTTATGTTTGGTGTAATATGGAAAGCCAAAGTTAATAATACTGTCAAGTCAGATTTTACTTACTGTAACTGGAAGTCATTCATTAGCTGTGGAGGCTCATTCCGCTTCTCACTGGTAGCCTTTCTGGCATAGGGTACTGCTGCATAGAGGCCTTCAATAGCTTTTAGCATTTAATAGGTGAAAAAGCAAAGAAAACTTTAAGCCTATGTAAGCAGTGGTGTCAGGTGACACTTAAAAGGGAAAGCCATCTGCAGGCACAGATATATGACCCAGTAGCTAAGTAATGGACTTCTGTGGGAACAGTCCCCATAGACCACCCTAATGCCTTGTTAAGAATCTGTTGATCCTATTTCGTGCCATTTTATTGCCACTAACATGATGATATTGTATTACGGACAGGAACAAATAGCCGTATGGCGACATAATAGTGTGGCTTCATGTGCTATACCCTAGTCTCTATTTCCTCCCAAAGAAGGGTTTTTACAACTAATTGGGTGGTAAATTCAGCACCTTGACCAAGCTGGGTGTATACAGTAGCTAAAGGACTTTGTGATGTGTTGGTCAGGTTTAGCACTGTCATCTATTCAGGTGAACATGGTTGCTAAAAGAAATCATAAAATGTAATATGAACTCTATCAACTGTTAAGCATCATAAAAGAAATGCTCAATTTCTTTTTAAATATTATATTGCAAATAGGTTAAGGTCTGATTATCATATTGTAGAAAAATAATTTCTTTATGCTAACTTTTAAACAGATGTGTTTTCTCTTGTCCCGAATGTTATAAAACAAATACTGTAGCAAAAGCGAACACTATAATCCCTGTAAAAAAAATTATAATATAAAACTATAACATTACTGTTTTAATTATCATTACTTCAAATAGTAATTTCTATAATACACTATAATTCCTAATCACTAATTATTTAATAACATACAGTATATAGGGGCTCTGTATGCAGTTTCTTCTCCAACTCCAACCCCTGGATTCTTAGGTTTCTTCCTCTTTTTCACTATTACATTTTTTAACCTGGCAAGAGAAGAGATCCTGCAAGTCATCTTGTCCTTTAATTCTACTACTGTACCTGCCCATTGGATCCAATCCCTTTCTAAATGCTCCAGGCCATTTCACAAGACCTCTTCCTCTTCATCACAACAGCCATTACTGGTTCCATAACATCTGGTCATGTACGTGCCTCATTCATCTTTCATCCTGAAGAAACCCACTCTGGATCCAGCAGACATCAGCAACTACTCACTCGCGTCACTTTCTACAATCACTACGCTGTCTACAATTGCACTGTCTGCAATCAGTGATTAAATACATTCCACAGAGACTTCTCTTTTGCCTATCATTGAGAAGTCATATGCTGCCAGATCAACCAAACTCCCATCTGTTGGCATCCTCCTAGACCTTTCAGTGGCTTTGAAATGGTCAACAACATGACTTTCTTGTCCAACCTCCTGAGTCTTGGAATCTGTGGCACAGCATGGCAGTAGTTTGCTTCCAGTTTGTAAGCTTGGTCATATGAGGCGGAATGGAAGGGATCCATATCTGCTCCATGCAGACTCTCCAATGGTGTTCCACAAAGCTCAGTACCTTGTACTCCTTTTTTCTCTCTCTCTATACTTAATCCCTTGGTGAAGTCATATCCTCACATAGGTTTTCATACTGTACCACTGATATCTGGCAAGTCATCCTCTCCTTCCATCCTTCATGCCGCTTGCTGTATGACCAGCCAACATCTCATCATGGATGTCAGCCCAACAGCATCAACATAATACAAGCAAAACTGATCTGTTGTTTATTTCAGGTTATCCCCCCCCCTTGCCATTTTATAATCTGCAGGGATTACTCTAAGATCTTACTTTCAGCTATTGCATGCCACCTTGGGGTAACCATGGACAATCAGTTGTCCCTTTCCGCTAACATTACTAACCTGACACACTCACATTTATTTCTTCCTCCCAACATCAGAAGGATTTGTCTATTTCTCATCCACACAAACCACTCAGATCCTTTACTGTTCCTTGAGACTGGACTCCTGAATTTGACCCTGTAACTGATCCAAAATGCAGCTACATGATCTATTCTCAATCCTTCAGAATTCTCCCTCACTAGCACTGACTGCAATCCTCCACTGCCTGCCCACATAAGATAAAAAAAAAAAAGAAGAAGAAGAAAAAACTAATGCATGCCTGCTAGGCTAAAATAGGTCAGCACCCTCTTACCTCAAAGCACATACATTAATTTGTGAATGCTGATCAGCCTAAATTGCATGACTTTGGGAGGAAACCGGAGCACCAAGAAAGAAAAAAAAAACCCACCAAGCATGGGGAGGACATGCAAACTCCATGCACACAGACCTGAGATGGGAATCCAAACCTGGACCTTGGAAGTGTGACAGTGACAGGCGACAGTGATCACTACCAAGGCACTATGGCGCCGCGGATAGTCACCGGCTGTATTTAAACACCTGAATGGTACTGATGGTCAGTAATCTAATGAAACTGTATAAGAATGTCTTTATCATTAGCAACTGCAAAGCACATATGTACGTCTCTCTCAATAAGAAATTCTGCCAAATGACGGAAGTGTAAATGTAAAGTTTGTGGGTCCTAAGAATTATTATTATTGTTTAAATAATCAGTGATCAGTGTTGTCCAATAACAAACCCTGCCTTAGGAAGTAAACCATGCAAAGAGCATCCAAAGCTTGTTCCTGCTACAGCTCAGCCACTTTCTTTACCTCTGCTTACAGCTAATGCTTTGCTCTTCTCCAATTCTGGTGCTGCTTTGGTGCTGGACAGGAAGAGCAGAGGTACAGATCCTGAAGACAGAATTCTGACAGAGACAGGGATGCATCACTGCTACATGTCCTCCACATTAGCTCTCAAGGAGACGCATCAATCTGCTCAGTAGAGGCAGTAAGTCGAATTAATTAGGGATTCATTGGGCTTAAATGACCTAAATCAGGTAGAGGAAAGGACAACGTCTGTGTGCTTACTGTCTTTTTTTTCCTTTCCCTAGACCACATCCTCTGTCAGAGCTGACATTGATGGGGGAATTAGCGAGGCTTTTTAGGAGCTGTTTGGACAAATCTTTGCAACTAGATCCTCAGTTTGAAATCCGATGGCACATGTGTGGCCTCATGGGACGAGCGTTTAAAATGTGTAATGGAGCCTGACATCTAGTCAGTGAGCAGCAATCTGTGAATGTATGTGCTGACAGACAGGCGGAATCCTTAAAAATACGTTTTATCACAGATTTAGCAGATGTAGCAAAGGATAATTGCTTACAATTTGCCCAGATTATGTAAGATGCCAATTAAAGGGTTGGACATACAAGATTGAATATGCCTCAAATATTTTACCAAAGGCTTATTGATGGGATTTGTTTTTATGAAATATAAAATATAAAGTAGTGTATGCAAGTTAAATTAAGGACCATATTGATCTCCTTTAGTTATACAACCAGTCATCAGACTGGGAAAGAAATGAGATTTAAGTGACTTTGACCTTGTTGGTGCCAGAAGGGCTAATCTGATTATTTCCAAAACTAATCTACTGATTACTGGGATTTTCACACAAACATGTTCGAAAAGGGTCTGATAAAGAGAAAATATCCAGAAAGCGGCAGTTCTCTGGGCACAAATGCCTTGTTGATGCCTGAGGTCGGAGAAAAATGGCCAGACTGGTTCGTGCTGATAGAAAGGCAACAACAACTTAACTAATAAGCCAATACAACTGAGGTATGCCAAAGAGAATCTCTGAATGCACAACGTTGGAAAACTTGAAGCAGATGGGATATATCAGCAGAAGACTACACTGGGTGCCACTCCTGTCAGCTAGGAAGAAAAAAACAGAGACTACAATTCACATGGGCTCACCAAAATTAGACAGTAGAAGATTGGAAAAACATTGCCTGGTGTGATGAGTCTTAATTGCTGCTGCAACATTCGGAAAGTAGGGTCATAATTTGGCTTAAAAAACATGAAACTATGAATCCACCCTGGCTTGTATGAACGAGCCAAACAGACATTAAAAAAAGAATAAATAAATAAATAAATAAATAAATAAACTTGCATTAAATAAATAAACGAGCCAGGCTGGTGCTGGTGGTGTAATAGTCGGGGGGATATTTGCTGGCCACACTTTGGGCCCCTTAGTACCCACTGAGCATCCTTTAAATACCACAGCCTAACCGAGTATTGTTGCTATATTGTTGTTCATCCCTTTATGACCGCAGAATAATGCACCATGTCACAAAGCTGAAATCATCTCAAATTGGTTTCTTGAATATGACAATGAGTTCACTGTACTCAAACTGCCTCCACAGTCACCAGATCTTAATCCAATAAATCACCTTTGGGATGTGTTGGAATGGGAGATTCACATCATGTATGAGCAGCTGACAAATCTGCAGAGACTGCATGATGCTATCATGTCAATACGGTCCAAAATCTCCAAGGAATGTCTTACATTTTTTCACTGCTTGTTTAAATTTTATACAAAAAAAAAAAAAAAATGTGATAGAGAATCTATTCAACGCATTTCTTAAAGCTTAATACGCAATTCAGTTAATAAGTGTATAGTTTAAAAATTAAGCAGTAAAATCAATAAGTGTGTTCAGAACATCATGCATTATGTGTTGGTAATTGCTGTGAGACAGACGCGCTGGCGCAGGAGACAGGTACAGAAATGTATGTTAATAACACAGGGCTTGATTTCCCCTCATTTGCACTTCTAGCCTGAAACCATTGAACTGAATTATTACTAGATCTTCGCCATCCTTCATCACCAGGCACCAAAAGCAAGAATGATTGGCCTTCCAATCGTAAACGATCACTGCTATTAGTATGTTGAGCATAATTGCATGTGAGTGTGGTGCAGGGATATGACAGGGTGAAATGCTGCTTAAGCTTTTGGACATCAGTCATCATTAACCCCAGCAGTCGGAGCACAAGGCTGTGTCTGACCTTATCACATCTGGCTCTCGGTGAGAAACAGGCAGCAGGGGTGTTGCCTGCATTCCGACCCCTGTCTCTGGGGTTTTAAAATGAATTGGTCACATCCATCTAGATGAATGAACGCACAAACAGGCGCTGCACAGCATCATCAAACAAACCAAATCAATCCAGCAGGGTACCAGTTATAACCGAAAAACAATTGATGGCTCCGTGAGCTAAATTGTTGCATTTATATTTCATGGACGATTTTCACTCATCTATCACTTATATCAGGTTAAACAGACTCCATTAACAAATATGCCATGGTTTCCGCTGATAATTGTTCTGGAATTGGCTTTCCAGCTGTTTTATTAACCAGAAAGACATATAGATGTCCTGCAAGTGGTAATGCTGTGGTGAGGTTGTGCTGCAAATATTTAGACAATATAGATGATATATGAGGTTTAAAAAATGTAGTCATATGTAAATTGTGTATATATCATTTATTATTCTGCCAATTTAATATTTATTATTATGGATCATTATGTCCCTCAGGGCCACCAATGCTTTAGCAACCATAGAACATACTGCGTGAAAAAATTAATAAATAAATAACATATAGACATACATATACTCTATCTATCTATCTATCTATCTATCTATCTATCTATCTATCTATCTATCTATCTATATATTATATATATATATATATATATTATATATATATATATATATATATAATTGTTACTGGGTTATAATAACAACAACAACAATGTAAGCTGATATTATCCTACTCATTTATTACAGCATCTAGACGCACCAACCATTTGGTTAGAAACACCTGTACACCTGCTCATGTACATAACAATCACAACTGTGCTGTACAGAAAAGCATCTCAAACAACAACCAGCCTTGGGGTGGAGTGCTGGCAACAGCAATAGATCCCAGTTTCACTTTACTCAACAAAGAGGAGGAATCTAAGGCTACAGTTTAAATATACTGGACAGACTGAAATAAGATCATGTGATGTTTTTTATTCTTCTTTAAAAAAATTTTTTTTCTAATGACTGATTTAATAATTGTATAAATGACAGGCAGGATTTCCTAATAAAGTGGACCACTATACCTAAGTTAGCCAGAAAAGTGGATTCTTGTTTTTTGATGATTATTTTATTGCCTCCTTTTGTCTGTTCTTTGATTGGCACACATATGTTTATAGCCATTTTCTATGATTTATTGCTCAACAAAATAAGACCATTAAGTCTGTATTGTTTTTATCACTATACTATACTACAGTGTATTGTACTTTAGCATATATGTAAATAAATGCAATTTGTATATGTCATGAAATATTGAACAAATGATAAATGAACAGGAATTAACTTTCAGTTATTTCCCAATAAGACTCAGCATAAGGCAGTTTGGCTTCATTCTTGAAATTCTTACTTTAATCCTTAAGGCTTAAATGAATATTGTTTAATTCTGGACATTATGTACAGTATGTTTTATTCTGGAAATGTATTGCGTATGGAAGTATATTGTGTATTTGATCTGTTTTTTTTTTTTTTACCACTGAACCATAATTATCTTTTGATAGCTGAAAGAAATGGCTTCAATCGAAAATGAAAAACAGAGCAATTAAGGAAATTAGTCTGAATCATTTGTGACTCTGAAGTAATCTATCCATTCAAGTTAGTTTACACTCCTAGTTCACTGTCATCATGCTGAGATTCTTTGGTGTAACTTATCATTCAGAGAGCAGCAACATTTATTTCTTCACTCCAAACGGATGGATCAAAGTCATTGGACGAGTTTTTCCTCCAGACTTTCTGTGGCCAGTGCTGCTTTTCCTAGCTTCAAGGAATATTTGGAGGAGCTTAATGAAATGAAATGAGAGAGAGACAGAGAGAGAGAGTGAGAGAGAGAGAGAGGGAGAGAGAGAGAAGACAAAAGAGCAAAGGGAAAATCCCAGATGGCTCAACAGACGGTTTTGTGTGCTGGAGACAAAACATGAGTGCGGATGTGTCTTGGATGAGTATAAATCGAAAGCCATGCTGATGCTGGACTTCCAGAGTAAAAAAAAAAAAAAAGAAAAAAAAAAGTGGTGATTCTCATGGGATTATGGGACATGATATGAACACATACATCATCTGGTATCGGGAACTACAACCTAGATGAATATGCATCATCCTCCGGCAGATCCTGTTTTTTTAGTCTAGTCTCTACAACATCAAAAAGTGTGTATAAAGTGTACAGGTACCATATTTCAAAGTGTTCCCTTAATTCCCACAGGATTCAGTGAGGAAGGTAAATAGGTTATACCTAGTGGACACTGGGTTCTTTCACTGTGTTGCTCAGATTACACAACTTGTACTGTATGTGTTGCATTACTCACACTATGATAGTACATGTACGGTAATTGTTTAGACATGGCTCACACACTATTATACCTGAAGAGAACAAATGAAGTGTGTCTGAACTCCAGTAACCATCACGTCACGATCAGTGTGGTTGTTTTAATGTTTTTTTTTTTTATTTTTTTTTTTAATGGAAAAAGTAATAAAAAGGAGAACTAAAACAAAAAAAAAAAAAAAAAAAGAGGAAGGATAGACTATGGGGATGTGTGCAGGAAGGGAGTTCAGGAACCGTGTCTTCATTGGGGATGCAGTCAAATTATATGGTGGGCATCATCATGCCTGGAAATTAAATATAATATTTGTAATAAAGGATCACAAAACAGTCATGATTTTTATTATGTACATATAATTCCCCATCACATTGAAAGTACTGTACATTACACTGTTTATGTCATTCTCTGCATCCAGTGTGTTTCTGAAATGTTGTAGATGTGAATGTGATATCAGTTTGATGCAACAGATAAGGCATCGATTTCAAGCAATCTGTGTGATACAAACTCCTGCATGCTGTACAGTGGGGTTGCTACTGTATATTATGATGTGAGTATGGTGCGAGTAGTAGATTCTGACTCAACATTTGTTCCAGTTCAGGTGGACCAAATGAGATGTGCATAGGTCAACCCAACAATCTGGCCCTGAAGCAATGTCTGTTTTATCAAGGAAACAGGAATTATTGTTCAAATAAATGTACTCCTGGTATCAATACTTTCCTATTAAAGGCAATTTTTTTTCTATTAGACCCTATGTGGCTATTTCTGCAAAATCCATGAGAATATCAGAGCATCTGTGACAGTGTGAAAGATTTGTTGATGAGCTTAGCATGGTTGTTGCTGGCCACCAGCATCCTGTGTGGCAGGAAAACCGGCTAAAAAGAATAAAAAAATAAAAGTGAAATGTTCAGGGCAGCATGTTGACTTAGTGGTTAGCACCAGGTTCGATTCTCGTTTAGGATTTGTGTGGAGTTTGCATGTTCTCCTTGTGCTTGCTTCCTCCCGGTCCTCTGGTTTCCTCCAATAGTCCAACATCATGCTGATTAGGCTAATTGGCATTCCCAAAATGTCTGTAATGGATAGCCACCGCCCGTGCCTTTTGCCCAAAATCTCCCTGGATAGGCTCCGGGCCCCATATGACCCTGTATACAGGATAAAGCAGTAGGACGATGAGTCACTGAGTGAGGGGGTGAAATGTTCAGCATTTCACTACTACATAAATAATCTGCTATTAAAAGTGTTTTGTAAGCGGTGGATCAGTCTAAAATAAGCAAGCAAAGGTCAGTTTCTTTCAAAGTCACATTCTTACTCAAACAGAGCGGTGTTCTAGTGTTGATTTCTTCTTAATTAAAAGAGGGTGTTGCAAGACACATATGATCCAAAGCCTCCCTCGGGAGCTGTTAACACTTTGCCCCGGACAGTCAGGATGACATTTGGCAAACTCGTCGATTCGGAAAGCAAATCCCAAACTTGATTCAGTACTAATTGAACAGTGGTGAGTAAAAAATTAATTAAGCTCTCCTTTTTCTTTAAAGTGTGCACTTAACGTGTGAGAACCCGATCTCCAGGTCTCCTTCTACTTAGTCTAGCTAAGTGCATTCCTGAAAGGTCAACCCATGTCACAAGATGACCGAACAATTTGCAGTCAATGCAGAAACCAATAATGGACCTAAATCTAGAGAGAATTGATGTGAATAGAGATTTAGTTTTTTTAATGGTGTGATAAAATTATATAAATACTGAAGGCAAAAGGAATTAAAGGAATGATTATTAATTACTGTAGACATGCAGAATCGAGGTTTCTCATTAATTCAGTCCTGGCACTGTGCCGTTTACACTGTGGATTAAATAATAATTTAAAATAATAATAATAATAATAATGTTTCGGTGGTTCAACAATATGGTATGTGCATGTTTGCATGACATTCACATGAATTAATATGCAATAAATTGTATTACATAGTAACTTAAAAATCAGTCTACAAACTATTTATAAACTCATATTGAGCATTTATTTTACAACAACATGTCACAAAATGTATTATCATAGTAAAAAAATGGCGTTGAGATGAAAAATGTTTCACTTCATTCAAATATAGTGAAAGAAAGAGTTTTTTTTAAATGAAATATCAACACTTGTAATCTATTGACATTATGACTTTATCATTTTAAATGTTGTAATTTTTTTTTTATTGTTATTCCTCCATATAATTTGTAATCATTGAAAAGAAATGTTTCTTCAGGAACATGGTGTAACACAAAATAAACTGGCATGGTACATCAGACTACATATAATGCCCCATTTCCTCCAAATTTGGTCATCTGCCAGTTCCCACCCAGTAGCTAGCATTCTCCTTCACACAACAGTTACCAAGCAGGAAAGGTAAAGGCATGTACTGTGCAGTACGTCCACAAAACAAACCAGCTCCAGGATTTTTTTTTTCTTTTTGACCTTTTTGTGTCATAGCTAAACATATTCAGAGAAAAAAAAAAAAAAAACCTTGTCCTCTTTCACCTACATGATGAAGTGGTTTTGCTGTAATTGATGGGGAAGAGAGTAACAAAATCCCTCCCACCCAGAGAGCATGGCCAGTTTTGCTCTTTTGGACTTCCAACCACAGATGGCCGGATCACCGGGATTCAAACTTGTGATCTACCGGCTTTTCTGTTGTACAACTTGGGAGCCATTAGTTGATTGTTTGTACAGTTTCTAAAATGTATCTCTGATCAGTATCTGCTTCATCTGTATGCAATTATAATCACCAATATGAACATTTATTTTAGGCTTTTAAATATTTAAAATATCACGCATGGGAACATCAGTTAAATAATGGTTTCAGATTCCAGTCAACATTACAAAATCAATTAATCAATCAATCAATCAATAAATAATTATATTCCTTTAAATTAACTCTAAAGACTTAATGTAATGAGCACTTTTTTTTTTTTTTTTTTTTTTACACATTCCTGGCTAAAATGTTAGATTTGCAAGGATGCAAGGTATCAGGCAAATATGCAATTACCTGGTTATCATAAAAAGTGGGATAAAAATACAAGATCGCCCACATGTCTGGATCCATAAATATTTTTGTTAAATAAAATAATAATTTATAATATTTTTTAGACCTAAGATGGCTAAAAATAGAAGATGAAATAGAATGAGTAGTCTATGGGCATCGGCCCAGAACAGTCGCACTAAAAGAGACAGGCTGTTATTTGATTTAATTTACAGGTTAAATATATTTTTGCTAATGTTTACATTTGTTACAATAAAATCCATCAAAATGATAATGCTATTATCATATTAATATTAGAATATATACTCTATATTTACAGTACTATTATATTCATGCTATAGCTAAGCATATAAAACATGCTGTATTACTGTATATTACAGGATTTACTTTTGCCTCTGTCTGGAGCATATGGTGTTATCACTTAAATATTTTCATCTTTTTTACTAATGCCCACCAGAACTGTTAAACTATTTCTGAGTGTCTATTACATTTAAAGTCTGCAAAAAACAAAACAAAAAAAAACTCATATTAAATCACTGACCCTAACATTTATGTTCCGTTTCAGTGTATAACTCATTTGTTGCTGTTCCGGTGCAGTGGCGCTGGAAAGCTGAGCGTGTTCCTAACATGGAGAAACAGCTCTGAGCATGAAAATACCGCCGGCATGAAAATTCATGGGCTTTACAGTTCATGACCCCTGACTGGTCACAGTTAAACAATGGGAAGTTTTGCTTCAGATGGTGGCTATTTATCCAGGCTGCCTGTTTTTGTGAGTAAAAGAGGCTGCGATACTGACATGACCTGGTAGCACTTAGTTTATGTGTATGCCAGTGATTATCATGGGTAATTACTATTGTGGATTATTTCACTGTAACACCATGACCCTTTGTGCTTTATTTGTTACATAACGTCCCATAATTATTAAGGATCCACCTGAAAATGACTGTTATGGGATATTAAATACTGAGCCATGTATCCATTACTGCTGTATTCCACTGTGTGTGTGTGTGTGTGTGTGTGTGTGTGTGTGTGCGCGCGTGCGTGTGTGTGTGTGTGTGTGTGGAGAATAGTTGGAAGATCTTTTGCATTTTGCAACTTATTCACATTTCTTATCAGATTTTCTCACATACTTTTCATATGCACTTTAATATCAAGACATGAATGAAGTGTTGGCAAAATTAATGTTTTTTTTTTATTTTTTTATTTTTTACAATTAGTGTCTCTTTTATCTAATAAAAGCGGCACCATTTTCACTACACTACAGTAAATCATATCCCTGGCAGCAGTGAACAATTTGTGCGCCTCGAGTGCTTGAGGATCTGTAGGCGTCCCACCTATTCATGACCGCCTCCAAATAAATGACCCGACCTTCGCCATGTTTGGCTTCTCTCGATGTGACTGATGAGCTTGACGATCTTGCCACTGACCTTCAACTTTCTGTGCAATACTCAAGCAAGTTAGTACAGTGTATAGTGTTTTTCTAATCTTACAATCTATTTATAAGAATACTATGAAGGACTGTGGTGCAGTTATTTATTTTGCGGCTTTAACTGTGGGCTCTGGGGTCTAAATATCCTTTTGCTTATGTTTTGGCTCCTTCGTGGTTGAATGAATTTCTCCACAAAAGCTCTTTCTTTTCAGACATCAAGGATTACACATTTCGCTGTACTCACAATAAATTGCCTGCTTTCTACATAGCTAAAAACTCTTTCTTACTACGGAAAATCTGAATATTCTAGTCAAAGTCTGGGATACTGTAGGACTTGGGCCGAAACATAGGCAGATGGTATTAAATCCTAAAAATCCATAATTCATAAAATGAGAAATCAAAAAAAGAGTCGAACCCAGGAAGTTGCAAAACTTGGTAACAGAACCCTAAGACTTGTGCGCAAAACAAAGGATAGAAACAAGCGGGTATAATTAGACAAGATTATTAATGGTTCAGCGCAGAACAGGAGAACATATTGTATTAGTGTAAGCAACATAGCAGCATAGGGGTGAGAGCACTACTGTAGACAAGGCACATGGCAACAACAACAACAACAAAAAATCTGACAAGACAACCAATGAGACCAAAGCTCAGGTCAAACACCATGTGACTACTACTTTTTGGTTCTCTGAACATGTTTGTATTACTGTTGATGCAGTTGGGATTTAAAATGTTCTATATTGTAAGCAAGATTAGATTATGGCTAAGAAAACATATGCCTTTCTGTTTGTGTTGGTATACAAATGATTATCTTTCAAGAGTTGACTATTTGAATTTAATTAAGCATGAGATTATATTTTTGACCTACACTTGTGTGCAGTAAGTCCTTCTGGATAAAAGCATCTGCCAAATGCCAAGAATAAAAGTGTGTGCTAAATGGCTATGCTTAAATATCTAGTTTGATTATGTTTCTCATGAAGTTAATTTAGACCCTATGTACGGCCATCGTTTGACCGCAAGGCTTGTACACTGAGAGAGCAATCAAGAAGCAGCCACAGACTAAACTAATTTGGGAAGTGTTCACAGAAAATCCAACAGTATTTTGGTGTGTATGAGCGTGTGTAAGGTGGGGGAAGTGGTACAGGAGCTGGAAGGTTTTGCGTGCATCCAAGCACCTCTCTACTCTGAATAACGAGGTGTCAGGCCTTTACTTTACCGTGGGCCTCGGTTTCACGCCTCATCCATTCGTGTCAAGCCATCAGGGCAGACAAAGCCGAGCCTCCGCTGATTAATATCCCTCGAAGAAGACGCCGTCTGAAATGGGGGATCCCAAACAGCCCCTCTGGGTCTAAATGAGTATACAATTGAGAATAATGACTGCCACCGTTTTGGAGGAAATCATGGCCCCTTCGTTTTTATGGAAGAGGGTGGTTTGCCGGTTTGATGTTCCTCCCCCATTCCTACTTCTCTTCCCCCCACTCCAATTCCTCCCACCTCAAACCGCCCCCCCCACCCCCCCCCCCCCCCCCCCAAGCCGTTTCCCTCGCTACCTTGTTTTGCCAGCTGCTGGTACGTTCCTAGCAAAAAAAAAAAAAAAAAAAAAAAAGTCATTAGCAGGGAGGTCCATCGGTCAAGATTTATGACAGCAGCGTATAATGAGAATCACTACAGGCGCTGTCTGGAGAATGTGATTGGGTAACCTTTTTGTAATGGCTGTTCGGATACTTAGTAGTTCTAGATTGACGGTGAGGGGACTAGATAGGGAGCGTGGATTTATGAGGGGGAATCGGCCAAATGGGGATTCAGAATTGGCCAGCTGTGATGGTTAAACATAAAATGAGAAGTGGAGAGATGAGGAGAGAGCGCAGGTGTAAAATGCGTTTCAGTCACCGTGTCAAATAAACACTACAACGTTCCATTCTGTACGTTCCCGATTCTCCTGCACCAGTTACTTTACTCTGAAATGGCCCAGATGTGATTTTACAGATAGACCAAACGCTTCCGCTAACTGACTTGGCGATTTCAGGGGTTATTCAGTTAATGCATCACGGTCTATGTCAACATTTTCCTGTCCCTCAGTTAATCCAACTTGTTGTCTAGACGTAATTATCTTACTATTGATGAATTTCAGAAGAAAGCCTCTCATGGACAGAGGTCCAGCTGACGTCAGCTTTTCAGAAGTGCTGAGAGAAGCACATCACCTTGTATTTATCAGCCAGACTTTATCAGCATGTGTCAGAAAACTTGGATATCGACAAGGATAAATTAATTAAAGAAGAAATGCCAGTAATGCTAGAACCTAGAAAGAATTAATCTACAATTTAGAATGTAAACAGTGACGCCATGAGTGCACCCACATTGTAGTGCTTTTTTATTCCTTTTTTACCACAGATCATGCATGAATATTGATTAAGCTTTAATATATATATATATATATATATATATATATATATATATATATATATATATATATATACATATTATATATATATATATATATATATATATATATATATATATATATATATATACATATACATATACATATATATATATATACATATACATATATATGTTTGTACCCTCTTTGTATCCTTGTGAGTCCATCTACATCCAAGTGCTGCACTGGCATGTGGGCTCTGTGACTGTGTGTATGTGGTGTGTGTGTGTGTGTGTGTGGAGGGGTGTTATGCATGTGGGAGGAGACAGATCTCCTTGGCCCCGAAGAAGACTACAGGGCCCATCTCTATTAGCTTATTTTGATGTTTTTATCCTTCCGTGATTGGAAGCCATTCCTGACAACCAAAACAGACAGGCTTTGCAAAGGCGTCGAGTGCTCTTTCGGGTCCTCTCCAAGGAGCGCGCTTCAATAAAACATTACACCTCAGCCCCGTCTGACCGACTGCAGTGCTGTGTGCCTCCCCTTTACACTCATGTGCACATTGGCCCTGCTGCTCACTCGAGCACTAAGTGAAGATTTGCACGCAAACATGGCTCCCACTGAAGTTACCTCAGGCGAAAGCAGCTCCATCAGCAGCAAAATTAAACATTGCGCTGCATCCCTGGCGATTAAGGGCATATCTGATTCGAGTGGGGGGCATGTTTTTTTAATGAGGTGCGATTGTCCTTTCTCTAGCTCGGCTCCCTCGGTAGGGTGGGCCTGTCACATCTGCTGAAGGAAGAATGAGCAGGAGAAAGGAGCTCGATGGATTTGTTGGTACAGCTCTAGATTTCTGTTGGCGAAGCAGAGCAATGAAAACAAACTTTAGACCTAGACATGGCACGCAAGGCTGAGAGAGGAGGGAGGGAGAGAGAGAGAGAGAGAGAGAGAGAGAGAGAGAGAGAGAGAGAGAGAGAGAAATGTCTCCCCCCTGAAGCCCTAGGTAATGTTTTATTAACCTACAGTGCATCTGAACCTAAAAAAAAAAAACCTCAAGGCCTAATGCATCGAATGAGAAATAGTTAACTGGGAAATTGTAGGTATTACCTATCAGTTCTACCTTTCAAATCTAATTCATTTTTGTTATTTCTGATCAATTCAATCTAAATAGATTCCATTCCATTTTTTTCCTCAGAATTCTGTAATTATTCAAAGGATATTTCATTCAGAATTTCTACAATTCCTAATGGCAAATATGCATGCATTGTTATTCCTCCCATCAAACCAGTGACAGGCCAACAGATAACAACAGCTCAGGGCTCAGAATAAATTTGTTTTGGTGAAGATATTTTTGGTGCATGCATGCATGTAAATTGCTAGCTAGCTAGCTAGATTGATAGGTAGATAGACCTTAATCAGGTAAATGTAACTGTATTTTTGTATATTTTTATGTGCCTTTAACCTTAAAAGGCCCTAAGCCTGTTTTTTTTAATGTACATTTTATATACACACAATTGATTTGCAACATTAAAATTACAATAATAAAAATGTTGGGGGGAAATAATGGTAGTTAAATAATAATAATAATAATAATAATAATAATAAATAATAATAAATATTCAGAAATGTCTGCTAATTCAATACGTTTCATGTATAGATAGATAGATAGATAGATAGATAGATAGATAGATAGATAGATAGATAGATAGATAGATAGATATGAATCAATGTATATTAAATCAATAATCAGCTCACCAAATTTGCTCCCCATACAATTAGCAGTGACCAAATTCTGGTCTGTCTTCCTTGTATGTGGATGAGTGTTGATGACTGAGACAACTGTTATAAGACCAGATAAGTTATAAAGAACAGAAATGCTGACAGAACACAGGCAATTCATTTCTGATTTCTGCTGTCTTTGCTTGATGATTATCACAGTTCACACTCCTGACAAAGAAAGAAAAACATCATTCACTTCTTTTTGTTCTATGCTTTCTGTTAAATGTGTTTTTTTTTTTACAGTATAAAGCAACATGGACATACATGAGAGGTCTATCTGTAAATTCCTGTCTGTGTGAAGTGAACTTGGTCAAAAACATGTATTGTATTTTATCTATACAGCACTATACAATGCTCTATACATTTTACAAGTAGTTGTCTTTTTCTTTGTTTTAAGTATTAATATTAAAATAATATTAATAATAAAAGTAATATGATTATATTTACAGTATAAATTACACAAGCAAGATAGGACCCCATTGCACCAGATTAAATCATTAAAACTGAAAAAAAAAAAAAATGTGTTTCATGTCAGGAAAGAAGGAAGCAGAAAATACACAATATCAAGAGTTTACAAACATTTCAAGGATTTACAAACATGAATAACTAAAGTTAGGAATAACAACAATGCAAGACAAAGACACAGTACAACACCAGAACAAGATGCACAAGATAATCAGGGACAAACTGTGCACATCAAAAGTTTACACACCATTAGTGTTATGTGACTTACAGGAGCTGATGAACATTGTACTCCAGTGTCACTATGGCACTATCTGGGGTGCTGGGCACAGGGCACCCAGAATGCGAAGTGATTTTCATGGCTAAAGAAGAGTAAAGTTTTTCTGATGCATATTACAAAGGGGAAAAGGGCACCCTGACAAATGCATGTCCTTAGCTGGGTATCCAGGCAGAGTAAGGTTTCTTGCAGCATTGGTTTTGCAGCAAGGTCTATGGACACAAGTTGATCATAAAAAATTATATACAACAACAACAACACCATAAGACAAAGGCACACCACAAAACTGGAACTAGGACCAAAAAAACATTTGAAGGGTTCATTTGCAAAATCAGACAAAAAGTAGACTGACTAACATGTATAATTTCTTTTATATAACAGGTAGTTCTGACCGAATAATTTCACGAGTGGTGCTGTAACAGCACTGGAAGGTTTTACATGGCCAAATCTCTAAAGCTACAGTATATGTTTGTAGTCATTCTGAATCGCCTCTGCAGCATCCATGTTCTTAAATTTATGGATACTTGAAAAAAAAAAAAAAAAAGCTAAAAGCTGAATCCTAAATCACACTCCAACCTTAACAGAGACACTAACACTATTTGGGATTTAACCCCAGAAAGTTGACAGAGCTGATATTCTAAAGCATAAAAAGTGGAAATATAAACAGATACTTACTAGATTTATCGGACGGTCCACTGTCTCCATAGTTTATTCTTGTCACCTTTTGGCAGAGGTGGAAAATAACAAATTACATTTACTCGCGTTACTGTAATCGAATAGTTTTTTGTGTACTTCTACTTTTTAAATTAGTTTTTAAAATCTGTAATTTTACTTTTACTTAAGTATGTTTTGTTTGAAGTATTGTAATTCGCTATATTTTAAATTACATTCGCTACTGAGTAAAACAAATGAATGAAAATGCAGTAATAATAATAATAATAATAATAATAATAAAATATTAAGCTTTGTATAAATCAGGGGTGTCCAAATCCAGTCCTGGAGGGCCATTGACCAGCACAGTTTGTAATTCACGTGTAATTCGCGTGGCTGCCATTTATTTTGGGAAGGGGTAATTTATTCACTGTTTTTGGTTTAGGGAGTCAGGGAAGGTACCTATATTTCTGTTTGTGTTTTTTTGTTTTTTTGTTTGTTTGTTTGCAGGTAATCTAGGTACTAAATATATTTTTAAAAATGTTATTTTTTTTATTTATAAATATTATTTTGACTTAAATTTTTTATGAGCTACTTTATACTTTTTAGCAGTAAGAATTTAAAAGTACTACTTTCCCAATGTCATTAACTATGAGTCACCTACTCCTTAAGTAGTGGTTACTTAGTTCCACCATTTTACTAAAATAAACAAACAAATCATTATCTGTTTATAATAAGTGGTGTATATGTAACTGTTGTATGAAAACAATATCATACTCAATGTCATGCTGTTGTGCTGAATATCGGCATGGCTGTGATGTTATTAAAACCTCTTATATTATATTGCATAAATGCCAGCCACATTCTGAATCGTAACACAAATGAGTTGTTTTTGTTTACTTAGTCAACACAACCTACACCAATTTGATTGATATTTCCAGTGCATAATAAAGAAATATAAATAATTTCTAAAAATATTTTTAAAAGAACCCCCCCCCCCTTTTTTTTGAAAACCCTTAATTTGCCATTGTAACTTGTTTGGGCTGCTGGGTATTGTAGTGATTCAATATCGTATTTCAGGGACAAGAGGTATACAAATTATGAAATAGAATTTTTCTTTATGTGTATATTACAGATTTTGTCATTGCAGATTGCAGACAAAATCTATTTCTTCTTCATTATTGTATTGCATTAATATAAACAAGTGAGTTTAACAAAATTGCCATTAAATCCATGTCAGTAAAATTTCTAAAGGCTATTATGCAGTTTAAAATCTAGCAATTTTTGTCTCATTATACAAACTCGGGAGTTAAGTGTTGTAGATTTCTAAACTAACTGGAATTTCACAAATAGCACACTAAATGCTCCTGTAAACATTTAACAAATGACATTGTTTGTTTCTAGCTAGATAAATTAGACCCTATTATTATATATTATTATTTATTTAATAAGGTGCAAACATTGCTTACAAATAAAAAATAAAAATAGTTCTTACAAATGCACTGGTTTATTAATACAGAATTGTTTATTAATGTAGAATATTATATTTGTATCCTGCATTGATTACTTCTTAGTGATTTTCCAGCAAACACCGTCTATATGACACTTGCACACACTATGCAAAATTTCATGGTTTGGTCTAGTAATCATGCTTTAGGGTCATTCATGTCTTTCAGTGCCTTTATGAAATGCACACACCTACTTTTTGATGAAAGGGAGGGTTAAGACTTCAATCATTTTCTGTCTACTGGGTTTTTTAATTGGGTCAAAAGAAAGTAAAACATGAAGGAAAATTATAGGTTATTTTTGAAATGATAATTTTTTTATACATACAGCATTAGGGACTTTCATGGACCTGTCCCCGGCAGCGCATGCCCAATTACTCTCCGTGATTACTCACAACGTCCAATCAGCGTCCAATCAGCACATGCACAGCACAGTTGTGCACTGTTTAATACACAAAAAGACAAAGTGTTCTTCTGACATGTAATGTGTTTTCACATCAGATTTATTGCCAAGTTGGTTTTTACCAAGTAATTTGTCTTATAGATATAATAAGTAATAACAGAGTAAAGGTAATCTCAAAATATGACAAAATCCTATTCATTTAATTAATAACAGTTAATAGCAACCTATCATTTATTATTAAATAAATATGATTACATATATTATTATTATTATTATTATTATTATTATTATTATTATTATTATTATTATTATTACTTTTATTATTCAAATTTAAAGTTGTATTAGCAAATGTTGAGGTCAGAGTTAAAGGCAAAATAAAAAGAAATTGTGCAAAGTAAAAAACCTCAAACATGCTTGTTTTTCCAAAACTGTAAGAGTTTCAGCATCACCAGTACTGTATGCTAATAATTAACCTGGAGAAGTATTCCTTAAGATTACATTACAAAATACAATCAAGTCTGGATCTTTGGAAGCAAAATATGAAGAAATGAGGGACGGCTGAAGATGTTTGGACAGTTCAGCCACCCCTTATTTCAAAGACCAATAATAAATATATAATTATATATGTATATGATCTTATTATTCATGATTTATTTTTTTAGAAATAGCACTTCCTATAATTTTCTTTTGATTTAGATACTACAGTATGTTCAGATCCTGCATTTTTTTATGTGATAAGGATTATCGCAAAATTTAGTTGCTTATTTTAAGAATGCTGGAGTTACAGTACTATTAGTTTGACACACTTTCATGTAAATGTATGACAAAACATGCTTAATTCCAAGATCTCAACTGTGTATAACTGCAAATTCTGCATCTGTACACAGTAAGTAGCTCACAATTCACCTCTAAATGCAGAACTACGAAGGCGGTGAAATGCGAGCCTACATTACTGCTTTTTGTAGCTCAGCAAATCTCCATGCTTGGATTAAATTCTGCATCAATTGTAAGTCACTTTTGAATAAAAGCTTCTGCCAGATATATATTGTACAGTATGTCAGAATAATATATGTTTATGGAACATAGTTTCTATTTATTTTTATAGGGAAATTGAAAAGAGAAACACTCAGATGACAAAACAATGAATTAGCATTTAGTTTTATATAACATTTATGCATTCCACAACTCCGATCTATCACAGTGTTACTGTTACCAAACACTCTTGCGCATAGTTGGATAACAGGGTGCACGGTTTGTGTTCCATTCTCGGTTATTTATATTTATAGCAAATATCTATTGTGCTTTTATGCAACAGGTCTGAGTGTGAGTGAACACGAGCTGTTCTCTGTTGTGTGTCTCAGTTTTGCAGTCAAAAGTCAGCATTCCTTAAAAGTACAACACCATAAAAAATTCACTGTGAACTTAACTCCAGAAAGGGTATGAAATTTTAAAGAAGATTGTTGGATGGCGGTATAAAAAGTGCCCCCCTTAAAGGAAGAGCCTATTTATATAGTGGTTTCACTTTGGCCACTTTGAACTATAAGGTGCTTTAATACAACATTGTGTTGTTATGTATTTGTATGTGTTCTGCCTCTTGACTTACTTTTGTGATGTCATACAGCATATTCTCCTGTATGTTGTTTAAAATGTTATTGTGGGATTTAAATGGAATTGTGAGTTGTAGCCCAGGCTGACAGCCAGACTGGGCCTGAAGCAAGGTGTGTGTGTCTGTGTGTGTCTTTGTGTGTGTGTGTGTCTTTGTGTGTGTGTGTGTGTGTGTGTGTGTGTGTGTGTGTGTGTGTGTGTGTGTGTGTGTGTGTGTGTGTGTGTCACAATCAAACTCTCACACGACCAAATCTCTCACACACTATCAAACTCTCACACAACCAAACCTCTCGCACACTATCAAATTCTGTGTGTGAGGTTTAGTAGTACATAAGAGATAGTTTGATAGTGTATGAGAGGTCTGGTTGTGTGAGTGTTTGATCATAGCAGTGCTTTATCCTAAAGAATGTATACTCCTCAATGATGAACCTGTCTCCATCCACAAAACATGAACTGAACTCTTCACAACCTTCAGAGTCACCAGATCACAACCTAGTTGAACAAATTGGAGGTTTTGGAGCAATATGTTAAACAGAGCTCTCGACTACAGTCATCAAAACAGCAGGGGCAGAGGAAGCTCAGTGCTTAAGATTCTGGACTAGTAATCAAATGATAAATGCAAGACACTCTGGATAAGGCTGTCTGAAAAAATGGAAGTAACAACATAGCATAAAGCAATTAAAAATATTATTTTATAAACATGGTGTTCATCATTGCAGTAAACCTCCAGAAACGTGTATAGTTCATGCCAAAGCACACTGACACCCCAGCACCTGAAGCCCAGCACCCAAGTAAAACACTTCATGATATTTGTGTCAGTATTTATTTATATCAGGGCTTTTTATTTAGTCCCCATCATCTTTGAAATTTTTAAATAATCCCATGTAACAATTCAAGTGCTATACTATATATATATATATATATATATACTGGGAGGAAGTATAAAGTATGGAGAAACACTATTTAGTAATACAGTACTTCTTCATACGTTTTTACTTTTTCTTTTATTGAAATAAGCCAAAAGGCTGATCTATCAATCTATTACAGCCTAAGTTATATTGGACTCTCATTTCCTTACTAAAAAGACATCTATATTTCGGAATATACTCAATAGCCCTTCTGTACTCATGTGCATTTTGACAGTTATCTTACTTTAGGGAAATACGCAACTATCCCCATTTTCACCTATCAGCTGTCCTTCCTGTGTCCCACTCAAACACCTTTCCTGTGTAATTGTGTTTTAGTGTTAGGGGAGGAGCTCGGGGCTCGTTTTGGCTTAGCGGCTACACTTAGTGCCTGATTTCTCCCCAGCCCAGCAGTGTCCATAATAGGCGGCATTTAGGAGCCGGAGGCTTATTTGCTTCATCGTCACGTCCAGTTTGCTCGCTGTCAAGTGTCTCCCCTCCCCTCGGCCTTCAGTTGCTGGCACAATTGGATCTCCCTGGCTAGCGCTGTCAGTCAAGTGCTTTGGGCAGATGGTGAGGATGGACCCGATAGAGAATGAGAGAGAAAGAGCGAGCAGGCAGTCTGTCCTCTATTCAGACTGGTGTGGCCAAACTTATAGCCTTACTGACCCGGACACCACACACACTAGGCATGCAGAGAGCCAGACGGTGACACACACACACACACACAATGATGTGGGAAGAAAATGAAGAAACCAGATTTTACTGACATTTCAAAGTTGTCTGAAGCATTTGATGTTGAAATGAATGAAGTGATCTTCATCCAAATACTGAGGTTAAATTAGGATTCAGAAAGTGTAGACCGTTCTTTTAACATGCACCAAAAATGTCACAATAGCAATAGTCTGTTTGTGTTTAATATGAATTTCCTAAAAGTAATACTATAGAAATTAGACTAAAATACATTTCAATGTATTTATTTTTGTCATAACAGCTTTTTTTATTATTATAGTCACACTGTGAACTTTTTTATTTTATCATTTATTTATACATTGCATATTAATCTTTATAACTAATATGTGCTCGTCAATGCTGTTCAGTTCACAAGAAAGAAATCTGAGTTTAATAGTTTAATTAAAAGTTAGGTTTTATCTGTACATTGGTCGTAATTCGCTCTTTCAATGATTTTTACCCCAAACCAGTCTCCGAATTTTTGTCTGTCTGTCTATATGCATGTCTGTCTGTCTGTCTGTATGTCTGTCTGTCTGTCTGTCTGTCCAACCAGATATTGTCACAGCATTACCCAAAACTGGCTGGACAGAATTTATTAAAGCTTTGTCAGTCCTTAGGTATTTGCCTGAAGTTAAATCTGTGAATTCAATCAAAATGTTGCGTAGAAGTGAAGTTATGCGTTGTTTTATGCCAGATTATAAACCGCAAGGGTGGACAGCTCATGGGCTTCAACCTGAAAGAAGAATATAACTGATTACGTTTAAGCAGATCAGCCTATTTATAGCTTTAACCTTTAACTATTTAAAAACTTTTTTTTTCTAGTTAAATATATTTACAATCACTTCTGACCATGCATATGCTCCTTGAGGTAGAACAGTGTCACTGTGAATAAACTGATTATGAGTGGGATAAATTGATTATCCTCATATTTAATGTCAATCAGATTAAAATAAATGACAAAGTAAACACCAAAGACAACTCTCACATTTTCTAATCTGCTATGAGATGAATAGTGACGCATGTTTTACGTGCATTTACATTCACCAGCCATTTCATTAGGTACACCTTTCTAGTGCTGGTCGGTCTCCATTCTGTCATCAGAATTTAGATTAAACAAGCTGCTGGATGCAAGATGCAAATCTCCTGTTCCACCACATCCCAGACGTGCTCTGTTGCTTTGAGATTGCGTGACTTTGAAGGATCGTCTCAGGACCAGCCATGTGATGTTAATGTTAAGTAGATATCCGCGTTAACATGCAGTTGAACAGGTGTACCTAATAAAGTGGTCAGCGAGGGTACATTGCAAATTAGAGTGGTCATGCAGAAGCAGAGCAAATAAGAATATTTAGGATTTATCGACATTCATTGTGCACATCTTTGCACATGCGCATGTGATAAAGGCAAATATTCTTGTGAGTACAGATGGATTTTGTGCACAAATTCAGAACTTGATAAATGCCTTAATAATTGAGACCTCTTGTCAAAGTAATGGTGACTCTGTAGCCTATTGCAGGGAAACGGGTGCAACACCAGATTACACACCAGTCCATTGCAGATAATTCATGCATTTATTTGAGCCAATCCATCTACCAGCATTAAACCACACAAACAAGAAACTTCACAATGACAGTAAACTGAGCACAGAATGGAACCCGGGACCCTGAAGCTATGAAGCAGCAGTGCCACCCACTGCACCACTGTGCTACCTCGTCCTTGCTTAATTTCTTCCTAAAGAGATCAAAGCAGTGAAGGGTTTAGTCATTTAGTCTATCCAGCTTTCCCATGTCCCATCTGTACACCCTGCTCAACCGGATCAGCTTTGAAATATTCAATGTCCATGCTAATACTGTCAGACCGCTAAAACTTCTATCTGGCTTGTCATTCTTTACATGGCTAACTAGCAAAACTAACATCACTAACGCCCTAACATTAAAACACAAAACGTTTGGAGGGTTTGAAGGCCAGGTTGGGCATCTGGCCGAGGGCCCAGAGTGCAGCAGGCTGTGTTGCACTGCGTGTTCTGGTGCCTTTCTACCGTAGCCAGTATTGTCTTTTTTTTCTGTCATATTGGCTTTTCTGTAGGATTGGACCAGATGGACTGGCCTTTGGTCCCTGTGGGCATTTGTAAGCCTTGGGTGCCCATGATCCTGTCACCAGTTTACTCACTCACTCATCATCTACTGTATACCACTTAATTCTGTATTCAGGGTCACTGGGGGCCTGGAGCCTATCCCGGGGACTTAGGGCACAAGACGGGGTACACTCTGGACAGGATGCCAATCCATCGCAGGGCACACACACATACACACACTCACACACAAAATCAAACACTGCGGCCAATTTGGGAACGCCAATTTACCTAACCTACATGTCTTTGGACTGTGGGAGGAAACCGGAGTACCCGGAGGAAACCCACCAAGCACAGGGAGAACATGCAAACTCCATGCACACAGAGACGGGAATCGAACCCGGACCCTGGAGGTGCAAGGTTTATACAGTAATTGATAATTAATGTTATTTTGTTCACCTGTTGGTGGTGTTGACCGGGGTATTGCTTGTAATTAAAAATTATAATCACATAGACAACACTTTTTAACTGTGGAGTGCATCTTGCTGACTTATTTATATATTTGATCAAATCTTGGAAAACACATTTATATTTAATTGCATTCCCCTAACACACACACACACACACACACACACACACACACACACACACACACACACCCACACACACACACACACACACACATAAAGTAAACAACCTTTAGCATTTCTATATAACAATTAAATGTAGAATATTTATCACTGGCAAAGAATGTGAAGAGTTGACTGATGTACAACACTGTAGTGTTTTAGCAAAGTACAAAGAAAGTACATTTACATAGTCAGGAGCTAACAGGAAAGTGGAACCTCAATATGAAGATCTGCTTAAAGTATTCAGATGAACTATTTCTGTGTGTAAAGGAGATCATACTGCAATCAAAATGATTTCCTCACCAAAAAAAGGCTTTAAAATATACTTACCAGACTTTATTGTTAATAAGGACTTTCATAAATACTTATTAAAATCGTCTTTGACTGTTTGCTCGCTCATTTCCTGGTAAGACTGTCAGCTCAAAGTGCACTTCATCAGAATAAAGAGGAACAGTAAGGACTTTATGAAATAAATTCTTTATCATTTAATGAGGTCTGGATTACGTTAATTCTGACAGGTGCAGGCTAGACAGAAGTTCTTGAAGGAAGGACCAGGGGAGAAAACTTTGGAGCAGCACAAAAAGTGCGAAAAGAATGTACAGATGATTTGGATATGAAGTTTTGGGGGTGGGGGTGGAATGGGGGGTGTTTGGGTTCCGAAGAAAAACTTTACCTGAAGAAAACTGCAAAGAATCATTTAAGATAACTTTATTTCTTTTAGGAATTTATTTTTCAAAGAACATTTCCTGTGTCAAGTATATCTAGCTATTTAACTCTCTAAACATACTGTACATACACATACTGTACATACTGTACACACATACTGTACACACATACTGTACACACATACTGTACATACACACATACTGTACATACTGCACACACATACTGTACATACATACACACACATACTGTACATACTGTACACACATACTGTACATACTGTACACACATACTGTACATACATACATACACATACTGTACATACTGTACACACATACTGTACATACACACATACTGTACATACTGTACACACATACTGTACATACTGTACACACATACTGTACATACTGTACACACATACTGTACATACTGTACACACACATACTGTACATACTGTACACACATACTGTACATACACACATACTGTACATACATACTGTACATACATACTGTACACACACATACTGTACATACTGTACACACATACTGTACATACTGTACACACATACTGTACATACTGTACACACATACTGTACATACACACACATACTGTACATACATACATACACACACATACTGTACATACTGTACACACATATTGTACATACATACATACACACACATACTGTAAGTACATACATACATACATACATACATACTGTACATACTGTACACACATGCTGTACACACATACTGTACATACACACATACTGTACACACATACTATACATACATACACACATACTGTACATACTGTACACACATACTGTACATACATACACACAAACTGTACATACTGTACATACACACATACTGTACATACATACACACATACTGTACATACTGTACATACTGTACACACATACTGTACATACACACATACTGTACATACTGTACACACATACTGTACATACTGTACACACATACTGTACATACACACATACTGTACATACTGTACACACATACTGTACATACACATATACTGTACATACTGTACACACATACTGTACGTACATACATACATACATACACACATACTGTACATACATACTGCACACACATACTGTACATACATATATACATACTGTACACACATACTGTACACACATACTGTACACACATACTGTACATACACACATACTGTACACACATACTGTACATACACACATACTGTACATACTGTACACACATACTGTACACACATACTGTACGTACGTACATACATACATACATACATACTGTACACACATACTGTACATACTGTACACACATACTGTACATACATACATACATACTGTACATACTGTACACACATACTGTACACACATACTGTACGTACGTACATACATACATACATACATACTGTACACACATACTGTACATACTGTACACACATACTGTACGTACATACATACATACATACATACATACTGTACATACATACATACATACATACATACATACTGTACATACATACATACATACTGTACATACATACATACATACATACATACTGTACATACATACATACATACATACTGTACATACATACATACATACATACATACATACATACATACTGTACATACATACATACATACATACATACATACATACTGTACATACATACATACATACATACATACATACATACATACATACATACATATTCTGCTCCCACACACATATAAGTGCCAATCAAAAGTCTGGATTAGAACAATACCGTTTTTTTTTTTTTTTTTCAAAACTACGAAATGTCATTTAAGCTGTCATTAAAACAAAAACAGTTGTTATTTTAAGACATGAATTCAGCTGTTCTGGAATAGTTCTTTCAAGAACAGTATTGTGTCAAGCGCATTTGCAAAATCCATCAAGCACCATGATGCAACTGGCTCTCACAAAGACCATCCCAGGAAAGCAAGACCAAAACTTACATCTGCTGCAGGGGAGAAGTTCATTTAGAGTTTTCAGCCCCACCTCCAGAAATCACCAATTAACAAATAGTACCTGGAATTAGAACTATTATGAAGGCTTTACAGGGTGTAAGTAGTATATATACTGTTGTTGTTGCTTAATTATTTAATTCCATATGTGTAATTTTATAGTTTTAAGGGGAATAAAAATCAGTGCTGTTCTATAATGTAGAAAATAATTAATTAATTAATTATTAATCATGTATAGAAAAATCACTTCGGGTCATTCTCAAGAATGACAAAAGTTCAAATGCAATATCAAACAGATCACGTGAAAAATATGAAGATACTGTACATTAATTGTGTGACGTCACATGTTAAAAAATCATGTAAGTAATAAAGTCACAAATAGATCAAAACAGAGGGGAAAAAATCATGTTCAAATAAATTAATCACATATAGAAAAAGTTGGTCACATCTGGTCATTGTGTGAATCACAAAAGTTCAGATGCAATATCAAACAGATCACAAACTGTAAAACATATGAAGATAAATCAATTGTGTGAAGTCACATGTTAAAATAATTTGTATAAAATCAGTTGGCGGGGAAAAAAAGAATCATGGTTTAATAAACGCCTCAACACCAGTAAATGCTTTTGTGTTGTGTTTTAAATGTTTGTGTGTTTACTAGCAAATGCTTTGCCAAAACATGTTGTGCACACTTTACTGTATGTTAATTTCAGTGCACTACTGGGACTGAATCACTAGTGAGGCTGAATTTGTCGCCAGGCGCTGGTACTGATTTAGCCATAACATCCTGCAAAAGCATGAACAAGTTTAACAAAGACAGAAAAGGGAAGAGGAAAAAACAACGCTGGTCTGCAAGATTATGAAGATATACAGTAAATGGCTGCTGTCAGTGCTTCCTGAAACCCTCTCTTTTTTAATGAATAAAGTTTTACACCAATAAAAAGAGAGAGAAAAGAAGAAGAAAAAGAAGAAGAGAGAAAAAAACAATGTTATCTCCAACTGCTCCACTTCTGACTGCTCAGTGTGCTGTAATTATTTGCATAACATTTGCATTTGGAGATGTTAACTTTATTAAGATGCCTCTTGCTAAGATAAAAATCTACTCAGTGGCCAGCTCAGCACTTATTTCCCCCTCATTATCCTTTTGACAATCCCACAGATTTCCACGCCTTAGATCTATAATTATCTCCAGACTGTGAAGCCTGAGAACGTGGGTCTACGGTACGTATTATGCTGAATTAACTGTCAACAACTGCAAACTGTTAATATAAAGCATGCCTTTCTCTCTATTTTTATATATGTGTATCATGGAAGGCAAAGGCGTTGGGGTCCAGCGGCCTAGTCCTAAACAGAGAGACAATGTTATGCATAGGAGAGAGGTAGCACAATGTGTTCTGCTTAAATACAAGTCACTCAGTCATCGTCTATGCCGCTTTATTCTATATACAGGATCACGGGGGGGCTAGGAGCCTATCCCAGGAGACTTGGGGCATGAGGCGGGCTGCCGATCCATCTCAAGGCACACACACTCACCATGGGCAATGTGGGAACACCAGTTAGCCTAATCTGCATGACTTTAGATTGTGGGAGGAAACCAATCAAGCACGGGGAGAACATCAAACTCCATGCACACAGAACCGAGGCGGGCATCGAACCCGGACCCTGGAGGTGCAAGATAAGAGTGCTAATCACTAAGCCACCATGACACACTTATCTTCTTCTTCTTCTACTTCTTCTTCTTATTATTATTATTATATGTAGTAACATTAGTAGTACCATGATGTCAGTCACAACATTGGACAGAAGTACCTTTATTTAAAAAAATTAAATTAAAAAGTAAAATGTGACTTAAAAAGAGATGCAGAAAGCAGCAGGAACAGGTTGCACAGCTTTTTTTAAGCTTACTTAACTTTGTAGAGAAATTTTGATGGGCAAACAAAATATATAACACAACGCGTATCCAGTTCAAAATCTTAAGTTGACTCAACTTGTAATTCAAATATTTCAGTCAGCTCAAGTATCATTGGTTGTGGGCTCAATTAATTATTAAATTGTTAAATGATTAATTATAATGAATTCCTCTAGGGTTCACTGAGCCCAACCTTTCATCGCCTTTCATTGGGTAAGTTGCCCCCATTGATGTAGTTGGTTCAAGTTGGCCTAACAATACTCTAACAATTTAAACACATAAACATTACTTAAAAAAAAACTTTATTCTCCTAAAACTAGTCAAAGTTAAAATGGGGATCTGCATACAACAGGAGATTACAGGTTCAATCAAATACCTGGATAACACCAGATGCTTATCAGTCTCTAACTGTTTCTTTTATATTACAATATCATAATAAAAAAAAATTTTTTTTTAAAAACTAGTCCCAATGTGTCACTCACAAAAAAAAGAGTCCATGGCAACGAGAGTTTGTTTCTCAGCATGTGAATCTAAAAGGAGCGTGTCTCTCCAAGTCCGACAGAAATCGTTTGAATGGCTTCATAGGTGTACATCCAATCCTTTTTGGAAGCACAGACCTAAAGCTGTTGCATAGTCACCCAGGCTATCAAGGACTACTACAACTCCAACGCCTTGTTCACACACCTCTAGTAGCCCCCAAAGGCCAGCCTTCTCCACTCTGACCCCAATCCTCCACAGCAGAGTTCTAAAGAAAACAAGAGAAGTCTTGTAAAGGCAAAGATAAATACATTTCACAGAATATCTAGTTATGATGAAAATAAAAATGATAACAAGGTTTCTACATCACCAGAGTGTGTAAAAGACTGTTTCTGAAATTCTAATGATGGGTTAAAGCTACGTATTGCTTCATATTTAAAAGGGTTTGATATTTCCAATGATTTTACTTTTCATACGAATAAGGTAACACAGATATAACACTCATGCATGAGCTTTAGTGACTCTGGCAGTTTTTATATCCCTTAACTTACTGAGTACCGAAGCGCCTCTACTCCTTAACTACGTAACATACGGTTGTAAACGATTAGCTAACTGCAGAACAGTGCGGTAACATGAAGCCTAACTCACCTCAGTAATGTCAGGGTACCTCAGTATAATGATAAGCGGAAACACACCTGCCTCATTTATTTTATTGATATAAAAAATATTTTAAAAAGCTTACCCAGGATAACGAGTACTATTTCACTCTTTCTTCACCTCTTTAGTGCAGTTTGATAGCGTCAGGGGTGTCTCATAAATCACATGCCTGCATCTCAGGGAAGGAAAATTGCTGGCTCAGCTTAATTGTTCAAGAACACAATGTTACCTGTTGTCTCAACAAATACCACTGTAGTGAAGGTGAAGTTGGACCAATAATACAATAATAATTAATTCAACATTTAATTAGTTGGGTATATACATATGCTGTGTGTGTGGCTTCGAGTCAGCAATCAGATGTACATAAATACTAAAAGTCTGTGGATGGTGGGTGTTGTTGTAGTTTGACACTGAATCTGGCAATGACGTCTAAAATGATTTTTTATGAAACAGAACAATATATTCTGTTGCTTGGAGAAAAAAGGATTGTGATCTCAAGAACTCCACAGTGAAGTACAGCACATCAGTGGGAGAATCTTTATATGGGTCACCATTTGGCAAATGGGACTGGGGCTTTACTCGTCGCTGACAGAGTTTTTACACGAATAAAGCAACATACAGTACAGAGACATATTACAGAGAAGAATTTAATCTCACTGCAAAAAAATGATAGTTGGAAGACGTTGAAATTTTCAGCAAGACTCTCACCCCAAACATTTTGCCAAATTAAATCAAGGAGCCCTGGCATGGTCTAGTCAATCTTGCAATTCCGGCTAAAAATTTGGGAGGGATTGTGAATCCATTGGAAGAACCCTCATAACCTTGAGGAATGGAAGACGATTTGCCAAGCGAAATAAGCCAAATCTATGTTGCTGCAAAAGCAATTGTTTTCTTATCATAGATGTCTGGAAGATTTACAACATTTTATAAATTTATATAATTTACAACAAAGTGCTAATGATAATCCTTTTGCGGTTTCTGAATATTTTAATTTCATTTACAATGCATGCACAGTATATACAATATCATAATACAATGCATACAATGTTAATCTTTGTTTATACAGTTTCTATGCCTATAGCAGGAAATGTTTAAACAGTATAGAAATAGGTTACTCTATAGCATATGAACATCTGTAATATCTGAATTGTCATCAGTTGCGCAATTTTTGAGGTCGGACACTGATGTTGGACGAGAAGTCGAGGGCAGGCCAGTCAAGTTCTTCCACATCAAACCCGCTCATTCATGTTGTATGAAGCCTGCTTTGTGCACTGGTGCGCAGTCATGGTGGAACTGGTGTGGGGTTGTTTTTCAGGAGTTGCCCTTACCGCGAGTCAGGCCTTCTCGTCCAACGTCAGTGTCTGACCTCACAGATGCACTTCTTCACTTCCACAGCCACCAAGTGACAAACTACTTCCATACTCCATAAGCATTGTCTTTCACGAAGGTGTCTCTTAGCCTGCTTCGAAGTTACAAACTACATCTAATTTGAAAAATGTAGGTTTGCTGAAGTAAGGTTCACCATTTTTTTTATTATTATTAACCGACTATGTTAATATAACAAATTAAATAATATAATAATATAATATTAAATTATATATATATATATATATATATATATATATATTTTTTTTTTTTTTTTTTTTGCTAATGTCAGGTTAGGATATTGTACGGTCGATTTGATTCAAATTAGGAAAACATAATTTTCCAGAGAATAAAAATTCCAGCAAATTGCTTAAGCATGTAAAAATGACATTATTTATTTATTAGCAGACTTACAGAGGTGATATTTTTAGTCTGAAAACAGTGTAGGTGCTCAAAAACAGTTTTGGATTAGTATTAAAAGTTACTTTTCATATAACATCACATCAAGTTCATTGCATCACATGACAATCTCATCATATTATTTAATTATTTATTCATGCATTTTATTTATTTATTTATTTATTTATTTTTTTTGTCCATTTGAAAGTAGCAATGTTTTTAAAACTCACTCGAGTATACTTGAGTATATTGACATATGACAAATTATGCTTTTATTTAAACACACTATACATTTCTGGTACTGTCTCGACCCCGGCCAATGATTTATTGCAATCATATAATATTTATATGTCGACATTAATATAAAGGGCACAAATCCCGCAATTCTGCTTTCCAGTTGGCGTCAATTAATACTGAAGAGCGATTAATTTTGTGTGTATAAACACACTTTGTAACCTATGCTTACAGTTCCCTGACGGATCAATAATTCATTGGCAGTGATGATTCTTTCATGAGACTCATCACACATTATTCATGCTGTGCTGTGAAAAGTAGGACACATATAGAGCCGGGCGAAGCTACAGTAGTACCAGAGCTCCGAAATGGACAGAAATTCAAGCGTTAATAGAGAAGTGGAGAAATCTGACAGACATCTGAATTATCATGGAACTTTGTCTAGTTGACATGGAGAGAGAGAGAGAGAGAGATTTTTGTTGGTTTGGAAATGTCACGGTGACCTGGATGTTTTAAATGTAGATGGAATCTTTCTGCAGGGGAATGAAGACATCTCCAACGCTAAATAAGTGTTCAGCCAGCTCTTTTTTTCCTCTTGCTGTGCCTTTAGCTCAAGGGCAGAGTGTGTTCTGGAAGGTAACAGCTCGCACAATGTGCTGCGCGATGCGAATCTTGGGAGAGTTCATCAGCATGTGTGTGTGTGTGTGTGTGTGTGAGAGAGAGAAAGTAAGGATGATGCCTTCAGACTTTAACAAGTGTCAGAAACCATCTGCTTGTGCAGTTCAGGGTGAGCCCATGAAAATGTGCACCCTGGAAAGGTTCTTAATTAAAAACACAGACCAGAGGAAAAAAAAACAGGCAGGGACAAACATTGTAACGTCCTCCCTGGGTGAGATGCAGGGTGCGAATTTATTATTTTTTTTCTTGGGGGGGGGGGGGATGGGTGAGAAGAAGAATGAAAAAGAAATTACAAAGAAAAATCACTTGACATTCCACGAGCGTTATTTCCGAGCCTGTAAATGCAGCAGCGAAGCCCGTGGTCTGAATCACAATGACCAAATCGCCAGAACGATGTTTACGAACATACCGGTTATGAAAGAAGGAGAGAAAACATACTTGTCAGAATGGGCATCTTGTGATCCTCTGAGGGGATAGGGGTGAAATAATTGCCCGCACAGTTTTGACAGAGACATACTACAGTGGCCCGTGTTGTGTATGATCAACAGCTAGCTGTGTGACACGCTGCTGAATCCGTGGGTAGGAATTAATGGAGAGCGTGATTGTTTGTGCTCCCGGGTTAGTCCACAAGGCACAGTCCAATTCTCTATCCCAGGCCTGCTTTGCTTGCTGAACTACACTATTACTCATATGTACCTTTATTTATACAGGGAATACCTCCACCCAGACCAGGAATATATTTACAATAGGGCACGGTGTGCAATTTAAAACGTGGGAGGAAAAAAAGTTTACTTGCATTAAATAACATTGTCATAAATGTGTCGTGAGCTGTCGTAGGTCTATATATCTGCTCACAAGAGAAACACCCACAAGATTCATCCCCCCAAAAAATACAAAAAGTTATAACGGAAATAACATTATTTGCAATATCAAATAATAGTCTTTTTTTTAAATAACATTTTTGTATTTGTTTAACATTCTATGCAAATACAAAAACGTAATAAACATACACATAACAGAATCTTTTGGGCCAATACAAGGCATCGTAAAATGCATCTTGGCATCGAGTCTACAAATCTCTTGAACTGTAATGGAGAGCTAAAGCCAGTTCTTACTGAAGACTTCCTTATTGGGAATAATGGTCAAGAGACTGGGTTGAGATCTTGTGACTGGAAAGGTCATAGCAACTGCTTTACATCATTTTCACATCGTTCAGTAAGCCCTCGGGCTCTGTGCATAAGGGCGGGGCCATCCCCAAACAGACCACACCCATCAGAATAGAAGCGTATAATCAGAGGATAAAGGAGAGCCAGAGGAAGTTTGTATGGATTTTTAGTGATGCTTCTGTCAAAGGAGATAGAACTGAAGCCAAAGCAGGCCAACAGGATAAGTAATTGCCCCCAACAGCTAACATTATCGAAGAGTATTAAGGGCAAGAATACAAAAAAATAAATAAATAAATAAATACATTTTCCCTCAGAAATCTGACTTTTGTCATAGAATTCTAACTTTAAACTCAGAATTCTGAATGTAATATTTGAATTCTAATTTTAAAGTGAAAAATTTGAATTTATTCTGAGAATTCAACTTTAAACTCAACATTCTGAATTTAATCACAGGATTCTGTCTTTTCCTCCTAATTCTGGATTTAATGTTAAAATTCTTTATTTAAATCTCTTAAATCCTGAATTTAAACTCAACATTCCGAATTGGATCTCAGTATTCTAGATTTAAAATCTAGAACATTCTGAATGTAATCTCAAAATTCTAAATTTCATCTTAGAATTCCGACTTTTTTCTTAAAAATTCGGAATTCAATCTCAGAATTATGACATTAAACGCAGAATTCAAAATCAGAAATTTGCATCAGAAGACAAATATTAATAATATAACAATATTTGATTTTTCTACATTTTGCAAAGAGTAACTATAAAAGTATGAAAACTGTGAAAATTTGTCTACAGTCTTGATCCGAACCTTAAAGCCTAAATATTGTATGCATACTGTGTAAGGCGAATTTATCATTAATAATTTCCTATTATTAAAGCATTACGCCGTTGGACATAAGGTACATGACCAAACAGATCCGAGCCAATCACTTGCTGAAATCTGAAGCGTTTATAACGGGAATAGAGAATTTTGCTCAATTTTATTATCTACTAAATGTCATGTCAAGGTATAAAAGTCACCATTTATATAGAAATATGATGCATGTGAAATTGATTTATTAGCTAGAAATCATTGTAAGGATTCAAAGGGTAAAAAAAAAAACTCCCTCATCTAGCAGAAGTTAAAATAAATCGCTTGACAGAAGTCCACGTGAGCTGAACGATCAAAAGGACAGCGTGACCTTCCACATCCACAGCGCAGAACAGAGTAACATCTCTCTCTCACACACACACACACACACATGAGTGCATGCACGCACACACACACAGCATGGATGGCTTACACAGCAGCAGTGTGTGTGCTCCCAGGAGGTCTGGGCCCAGAGGAGGTGGCAACAGAATGCTCAGCTCCTGCTCAGGAAGAGGCATGCTTCACAGGTGGAAAACACTAAAGATATATTTGTTTGCATGTTGGGAGTAAACACAAATCTGCACATCTCCCCAGCACGGCTTATGGTCTGGTTTATTCTTAGGAATTTTGGACAGCTTTCGCAGTCCTGGACAGTTTTCACAGGCCTTCTGCATGTAAATGAGTTCTTTCTAGAGCTCTACCTTGTACAGTATATGGCTCCTTGTTTCTAATCTGTAGTGCAAATGATATTGTTTTACCCACTGGACGGTAACAACACAAACATTTCATGTCTCAACGTGTTAAATCACTATCCAATTCAAGCACAAACTCAAAAAAAAAAAAAAAAAACGATGTGTGTTGAAAATATAGGTGCCATGTGTGTGGACGTGTGTGGGTGGGTTTGTTTGTATATACAGTACGCGTGGCATATGTGTGTGAGTTTTGTCTTGTTCGCACATACAGTCGCACATAAAGGATGGAACTGACCCTCTTCAAATCGAGCCGGTCAGCAGACAGAAAGACAGTAAACATGCATCGAGTGCAAGAAATACATATGCAACACACACACACACACACAGTCAAACTCTGGCCCTCATAGCGCTTTATAGGATGGCATGAATAGACTGTGTATCCAGTGAGATTGTTGTGTTGTGTAAATTGCCATGGATACGGTATCGCTTCAGTGTGGCTTGCTTTGCTGAGACTGGCAAGAACATTTTTAACTTTAAAATAAGTCAAAAGAAATCATTAGTGATTAAAAACAAAAAACTTTTTTTTTTTTTTTCATATTCACAACATCACCATACAAGGGTTAAACTGGGATCAAATGAATGCATTAATGAATTATATAAATGAGTTATATATACACCCCCTATTTCAAATGTGTAATTCTTTGTAAAAACTAAATAAAAATCATCTGCTCACAGTGGGTCTTAGTATTTAAATACAACCTCAGATGAATAACAACATATAATTATTTTCACCGTTTTATTATTTTAAAAATATATATATATTAACAGCTAACAATTTTATGTACCCCCGTTTTTCGTTAAGTTGCAGCCACAGGTGATCAGCCCTTGATTTTAATTGATCACTAGCAGGTGTGCAGACCTCTAGAAAAGCAGAGGCTTGGGCAGTTTGCTGGTCTGAAGCGTTTATTGTTGCTGCATCACTCTGGAAAAGATGATAAAACCATTTCCAAACAATTTGGAGTTCAACATTCTACAGTAAGAAAACATTCAAGGCATAATGTTTCCAGCAGTGGACGTCCCAGCACCTTCTCCCCAAGCTCAAAGAGTGCAATGCTCAGAGAAATATATAAAGAGCTACATCTCAGACCCTGCACTCCTCATTAACACATGTTAAATATTTAAGTCCATGACCACACAATTAGAAAAAGACTGAACAAGTACGGTCTGCCTTTAAAGGATTCTGATGTTCTGAATCAGTTCTGTCTCTGAGGTTCGCAAAACTGCATCTGAACAAATCACAAGGCATCTGGAACAAAGTCCTACTGTATACACGCATGAGACCCAAATGGAGTTCGTTGGCCTTAATGCCCAGTACCATATTTGGGGAAAAGTAAATACCATTTCTGGAGAAATACCTCATACTCACTGTTAAGTATGGCAGGGGAAGGGGTGATGATTTGGGCTTGTCTTGAAAAAGACTGAACAAGGGCCTGGGAACCTTGCAGTCATTTAGTCGACCATGAACTCCTCTATGTACCAGAGTATAATAGAGGCAAATGTAACCAATAATAATAACAACCTGTCTGACAGCTAAAGATTGGCCGAGGTTGGGTTATGCAACTGCACAATGAACCAAACTCAGTACACACAGTAAATCTACATCAGAATGGCTGAAAATTTAAAACAGTCAGGGTTTTGGAACGACCTAGTCAAAGTCCAGCCAACCAAATTGAAAATGCTGTGGCGAGATCTAAAGAGAGCATTGCATAAGCGAATTGTTGTGTTGTGCAATGTTGTGCAATATTTATTTATTTATTTATTTATTTATTTATTTAAACTACTTCTGACGGTGCCTCAATTGTCTGCCTGCAAACACACAGTTTTGTACGGTGCCAGTTTAACCAATGCAGTGGATAAATGCCATCCAATGTGTGATCACATACTGTACCAAGTGCCTAAATATCTATGGTGCTCCTGCCTCATCACTTCGTTATCAAAACGGGTACAATAGCTTGCGCACTCTTTACAAGCAACAACAGACAAAGTAGCACATATAAATGTGGTCTACATGAAAAAATCAGCAAACTATTTATTCAACAAAATAGAAGCAACTGAATGAACCAGTGGAGGAACGCAATGGCATTGAGTCTTGTGTTATAGGAAACCCTTTATTTTCCAGAACTGCGTAAAAAATGACACAACTTAACTCTGTGGAGGGACTTCCCACTCATCTGCTTAACTGGCCATTATCTTCAGCCATTAATGCAATTACACTTGTCTTCTTTATGAAACAACACTTAGCATTGTCATATTGTAATAGCTGAGTGTAGCGTAATGACACATTGAAGCACTTACTATGCCCAATACACTGCGTACTGTGGAAGAGCATCAGCTTGCTATGATCAAGTTACCGTTCGTGATGATGCAGGTTGATAGTAATCGTCTCCATATTGGCCGGCACTCAGACAGTCTGATGGCTCCAGCGTGTGTTGATGCGATGAAGCAATAGAGAACAATTTCCCTTGTATGTTTGTAAACTAATTACAGGCTTTAAATGGATAGATGCACATACATGACGGGCAGAGTCAACTACACTCCCGGACACACACACACACACACACAAAATAAAAACACTACACATTCTTTATATTTTGTTGGACCATCTTTTGCTTTGATTACAGGGTGCAATGTTGTGGCCAAGTCATGTGTGAAGAAAATTCCTCATGCTCCCAAAACCACTTTGACACAATTTGAGTCCTGGAATTTGCCTGTGCCATCAGGGAAGAAAAACACCATTGATGTGACGCCATGGTCATTCAGTACATTCAGGTAGACCGAACTAACTGAAGCAACCTCAGATCATAATAATACCCCCAGAGGGAGGCCACAATGCATGATGGGTGCATCGGTCCACGCGCTTCAGTTCTTGCCCTGATGCGCGCATCGATCTGGAATAGGGTCAATCTGGACACATCAGACCACATAACCTTTTCAAATCTTTATTCTTCTTAGCAACTGAAGCCGTTTTTCTGATTAGTCTCACTAATAAGTGGTTTCCTTATGGCCATACAGCTGTTTTGTCCCAATCCTATAAAGACAAGTCACTTTGGACTTGTGAAGATGCTTATTTTCACTATTAAATCCAGCCTGTGATTTCTAATGTACATTTTTTTTATGCAACCTCACCAAGTGTCTAAGTGATCTCTCATTATAGTCATTCATTATTTTTTTTAAAACCACAACATTGAGCAGTTCTTAAATCAGTTCCAGTACTTTTATCAATCTCCTTAGTTCTTATCATTGGTTATGAATCAGTGACTTTTTGTTTGGTCTGACTATAATATTCACCCGTTTGGCTTGACGATGGCGTATGCATGTTAATTCTATTGAAGTAATATTTTCCTCCCAGCATAGGACAGGTTCCAGGTTACACAGTAAAGCATAATTTATCATGACTTCCTCCATACTGGAAACTTGAGACATCTGGTGGCCTTTGAACAAAACATGCCTATGCTTTTTTAAGCTGATATGTGGTGAGGTAATACGTGGTTTGAAGCCTAAAGGTAAACTCCATCCTTTTATTCATCATAGATTATAGTCTGGTCTGAAGTGCCTTAGTCCAAATAGTACAAAAACCTTAAGAAAGTCCTACAGCAGCAAGATGTGAGGAAATCATGTTTAACTGCAATGATTACAAACACAAGAAACAGACAATCACAAATTAATTTATGGCTTATAGTATGCAATATAATGGTTTATAATTTAACAAAAAAAAATGCAGGTCTTTCTATAAGAGGACATTTATTTAAGATTTATGGAAATAGTCACTCAATCATCATCTATATAGTTTTATGTTGTATTCAAGGTCACGGGGCGCGGGGGGCACGATGGCGGGGGGGGGGGGGGGGGTAGGCAGACTTAGGGCACATAGCCCAGGAGACTTAGGGCACATGGCAGAGTACACCCTGGACAGGGTGCCAATCCATCGCAGGGCGATTTATGGAAATAGTGTCCAATATAAAAACTTTGTGCTTCGAAGTTTCTTAAAAAATGACAAGCTCCTTTTTTTTTTTCATTTTATTAACTTGAACAGAGATAAAAAAGCAAAAAGAGTCTGTTATAATGCAAGTGATTTTTTTTCATCGATGTTGCACAACGGTCATAAAATTACAATCAAAAATGGGTGGATTTGATTCTGCAATCTGATGGACTAAGGTATGTTCAAAGCAGTTGTAAAATCCTTTATATATGGCGACTGTGACTGCATCACCATGAATGCATTTTGTTACAAATAGTTTGAACCTACAGGGTTTTGAATAAATAAATCTTTTAAACTTAAGCCATTGTTCTGTCCAGAGAGTACCCTATTTTTTGTCTGATATGTTGCTTAGCAACCAGGGATTACTTTTAATAGACTATGTTGCATGAAGGAAGTGTTGTTCATAGTGATTTTTTTATTATTAATTATGCATGTAAATAATGATCTAACATAGTAAATTATTTATTTTTCAGTTAGGCTTAGGCACCAGTTTACTTGTGTACCAAACAACCACCATTCCTTTTACTTTACAAATATTTTTTGATTCATCTTTTTTTCTAGGGATCGCCACATCAGATCATTTAATCCTGAAGTTATTGGCACAGGTTTAATGCTGGGTGTCCTTCATGGTGAAACCCGTCCATTCCTTGGGGTTTGGCACCAGTGTTTATGATTGCATCCCCAATGGCTGGGTATTTTATATGGGCAAAGGTTTATGGGCCTTGAACAAGGACCAATAGTGGCATCATAAAGCGAGCAGTGCTTGAACCCCAACACTCTGATCAGCAACCTAGAGCCTGAACCGCCTAAACCACCACTGCTGCAAACAATGAAAAATTAAAAATGTCAATCCTCTGGCATTTATATTTTTCTTATTGCTTCATATTTTTTTAAATTAAAGATTTATTGATTGATTGATTGATTGATTTATTCAATACAATCTATGTCATCCTAGCATCTGATACTGAGACTTTGAAGTCTGTAACTAAGGGGCAGTGGTGGCTCAGAGGGCTAAGGCACTGAGGTGGTTCGATTCCCAGCTCAGCCAGGTTGCCATTGTTGGGCCCTTGAGCAAGGCCCTTAACCCTATCTGCCCCAGGGGCGCTGTATCATGGCTGACCCTGCGCTCTGACCCCAGTTACACTGGGATATGCGAAGAAGGAATTTCACTGTGCTGTAATGTATATGTGACAAAATAAAGGCTTTACTTTACTTTACTTTACTTTAATGTGATGAATCCTTTATTATATAATATACTAATCTATAAGGAGCAAGACTGGATCAGAAGATCAGCTGTTCAGTTCTCCCGAAGAGTGATGTCTAAAACAGAATTCATAGCCTACTGAATGATTCTGATCTCTGAGAAATGAAAATGCATGATCCGTGATAGTACAGTATAGTACTTAATTGGTGTACAGTACCATGTCAGAGAGGCAAAATGCTCGAAGACATAATTAAAAGGTCTAAGCATTTTTATTATTTTTATGCCATTTTTATTTTTATCTCAATCATTTAAAGTCGTATGACTATTTTGATTGTTTTAAAGTTGTGGAGCTAAATGTAGCTTCTCTCCATAGGGGGCTCAGTTTTGCGGGAGGCATTGGAAATGCAATAACCCGTCTGGGCGGCTCTAATCAGCTCTGTGTGAATGTGTGCTCGCGTCGGTGGCGAGGGTCTTTCATCCTGTCTGGGTACTGCCAGGTCAACCGCTATCGCTCCTCTCCAGTTCTGCACGAGTCCAAGTGGCAAATCTGGCTAGTGTGTAGCAATTGGGAAAATTTTGCAGTTAATAAAGCTGTCAGGAATGACACAGCCAACTAAGCCTAGGCATGCATATAACCCAGTACCTCCCTTTTCCCTCACACACTCTCTGTCACTCTCTCTCACTCTCACTCTTGGACAAGGCGGATTATGGAGATGAGGACGGACATTGTTAGGAACTGTTAGACACACCTAACAAAGCTGTTCTGGGCTGGCACTTAAACGGATGTGGCAGCCTTGTCAGCTAGAAAAGCATGTTTACTTATTTTATTTTTTTATGTGTTCACTCTTTGAAGTTTTAATTGCCCTCCTTACTGTCTAGTCCAGCTATTGTTCTTTTACTGGTTTAGTAAAGTTGGCATTTAATCTGAGACAGGGTCTTGAATTACAGTCAAGTTCTGATTTTAGAATGCATTATATTTCACAACTTGTGTCAATTTATCTTGATTATTTTTTTCCATAGCTATCAAAGTGGGCCCACGGACTGCCAGGGGTTCATGAAGCATATCCAGGGTCTATATATATACATATATAATATGTATATATACATGTATACATATATACACACATATATATACATACATATATACATATACATACATATATACATACAACACACACACACACACACACACACACACACACACACATATATATATATATATAATATATATATATATATATATATATATATATATACATATACACACACACACACACATATATATATAAATAAAACTTTTTTTTAATGAATTGGAAAACCAACCCCCCTATTGTAATATTTATTATATTCATTATTTTATTTCTAGATTTTTTTTTTTACTGATCATGTAAATTGAATAGGTTTTAAATCCAAACATCACTAACGTAAATGTTTCCACCTCTATATTCTGCATACGTATATCACATGAGACATATTTTTGTTCATTTGCATGATTTTTGTTCATGCACTCTTTTGCACTGCACTGTATTGTATTTCAGTGCACTCTATTGCCTTGAACTGTACTGTGCTGTATTTTATTATGTTTCATTTTATCGTATTGTGTTGCACTCTACTTTATGTTATTGGAATGTATTGTATTTTATTTGCATAATGCTGTATTGTGTTGCACTGTATTGTATTGTATTGTATTGTATTTTTATTGCATTTTATTGTATTGTATTCTGTTGTGTTGCTCTGTGCTGTATTATTTTGCACTGCACTGTATTGTATTGTATTGTATTCTGTTGCACTGTATTGTACTCTCTGATTCAGAACGCCTTTTAGCAACATAAAAATCATGCTTTAGGTAATGTTCATATCAAACATCAGAGTCGGAGAATCGTATTAAAAATAAATAAATAAATAAATAAATAAATAAATAAGGCTTGAGCTAACAAGACAGCTTTTATATCTCAAATAAACACTATTTACAACAGTTGTAAGCAGACAAGAATCACAGAACGGACAACATCTTGAACCTTAAGTTGAATGGACTATTACAGCAGAAGACTACATCCGGTCCCAGTCCTGTCAGCCAAGAACAGGAATCTGAGGCTAAAGTAGGCACAGTCTCACCGAATCTAGACAGCTGAAGATGCCTTGCCTGGTCTTTATCCTCAACTGTCTCATTTTGCCTCTTGAACAGTATCTGTACGGTTTTACGCCATGCATCATACTGCTACTGCATGATTACCTGATAAGATGAATCGGAATGAGCAGGTGTTGATAAAGTGGCCTATAGTTTATATATACATACATAGTATACTGTAATATATATCAATAATATCTATAAATGTTGTTCAATTTGACTTACTGATATTTTAATAAAATGTGTTCAATTGGTGGAAATAAAAAGCTAATCTAATAAATAACCAATTATTTAAATAGACATTTAAATAATGTATCATATTAAAATCTTTAAATATGCTCAAAAAATAAATATGCAGTAGGGGACTTATGGACTTTATCTACAAGAAAAGACGTCCCTGGCTGCACGAGGTTTGAAAACCCCTGACTTGTTCAATTATAAATGATGAATGTCTGATAAATCAATTTAATGATCCTTAGTGCATAAATTAAACGCGGGTGCTCACGTGAAAGTCTTCATCCTTATCACCGATTATAATACACAACCATATTCAGACAAAATGATGTTATTTCTCTCATGCTGTGTGGCCCTCCTTTTTAACTATGCAATCCATGTTCTGGCGCAGATGCCAGACTTTACGACTGAAGGTTATGTTTGCCTTTTGTAGATCACCCAGCTGCTGGGTTTGACTGCAGCCATCAAGAGAATACACTTGGAGCAGCCGTAAATTAACACCTGCTGAAATCTGCGGCTCCGTGCCCTGACTCACCTAGAATGAAAAGACGCTTACTGTATGTTGCATCAGATTCTGCCATGCAGTGCCATACTGGAACCTTCGCACAGAGTCTTACTGCGTTAATCACATATATGTGAGCAAGACCGCCATGGAGGCCAATTTCGAAACACCCTTTCACTGCAGATATAAGTGATCATTATGACGTCAGGGTAATTATAACCTCATGTCATCTATTTGCATCCATTTTAACCCGACATGATACACCAATACACTTTAAGCAATGATGCACACGTTTACGTATCGTTCCTATTAAATGAAAGATTATTCGGGTTTGTCATGGCGCTTGACTAATCGAGCCAGTCGTTCTTCGCTGTGGAACATGTTTAAAGGATAAAAATAAGCAGACATGTTAAAAAAAAAAAAACAGTGGAAGTGTTAGAAATTAGGCATTAATTTTTGTTTTTAATAAATGGGGTGTTTGTACATATTTGTTGGTGTGAAAGTAGCATTCGACACACGGTGCTGCATCTCTTTGATGAATCTATGAATACTCAGATATTCACTAAGAGAAAAGAAATGTTTAACAAATTCCTGATGAAGCAAGTTGGTTTTTATACTAACTCTAAGGACTTTGAGTCCTGAACACCGTAGGGATTCATAAATAAAAGCTGTGCCCCCGTTGTAGTCATTATTATTCTAGGTACTAATAAATAACTTGTACCTTTTTACAGCAGCCATGGTAGATCATAATAGCACCAAACTTTTCAATAGTAAATAGTAACATGTTTGAATCAATGACCCATTTTACTGGAATCGAATGTTGCTGTAGTGTAACAAAGAGGGTAATAAGGTGCAATTTTCTGTTTCTACGACTGCATTGTCACGGTATTGATTGACCTTCAGCTTTTGTAATGTGTGCCAATTTTTACTGCCTTGGAAATGTTTTCATGACAAAAAGACCAAAGGCAAATGCACCACCGAACGAGACAGAAATGTCCCCACATAGCTGAGATTATGGAATTTATGAGCATCTGCTACTGTTTATTAAGTGTATCTCAGTCCTGAATCATGGCGGAAAATCATTAGCTGATTGAAGAAGTATGGGGTCTGATCAGGGTCTTGGATGCATGGGGACTGCAGAAGCTAAAGCACCATGAAGTGCATGCAAGACAGATCTGTATTAGACTACAACATGACTATATTAGCGATAACAAAAAAAAAAATCACACCTACCATTCACGTCAATCTATTGCTCTGATTTTAATGACATATGCCTGAATTGTAACTGAGCATCATCATCATCATCATCATCATCACACACATATGAAGTCTGTAGCCTGTGCACACACAGAGTAAATGAAACCCAACTGTACACATCCACAGACTTGATTTAACAGATGGTCTGTTTTCCAACCCCCATATTGTCCTGGTAAAAAGGATCTGTGGTTAAAAATAGCTGAGTTAAGCAAACCAGTACCAAGACACTATGTATAGCATTGTTATACTAGCTAAATGAATGTGAAATACACGTAGGGTTATGTTACTAGACATCCATAACTAATGCCGTTTTCAACTGGCAATTTAATGGGGCACGTAATTAAGACCAAGAGAGGGAAAGCATGCCGAGCACGCAATTGTGAAACGCACAATGCGGTAGCTTATTATCATTGCAAATTAGCTGAAAAGCTTTTACTACTTCAAGAAATAGGCACATTAAAGCCAGTGGTATTTAGTTACTTGTCTTAGGTATCTACATAAATTAGCATCTATTTTACAGCTTTATCTGCAGTACATAACTTTGTATAGTTTGCATTCGTTTGTATTTGTATGCTTACTTGTCGTGAATACGAAAGTTTCTTTGTAGTTCGTGTTTTGAAGAATTTGACAGACACTGATTGATTGTCCAACTTCATTATCTCTGTTTGTCGTGCACTGCACATGTTGAGTGGAAGTCCTAATTAGTTAATTAGAGTCAGGGCCAGACTCATTGACTTCCTTTCAGATTAATGGTCAGCTGAGTGACCCCTGACATAAACCATTTGGTTTAGAGGATGAAGGAGCTCAGCAAGGTCCCGCAAGCTACCTCTTAATGCTCATATAACCATGGATTAAGACTAAATGTAAATATATATATATATATATATATATATATATATATATATATATATATATATATATATATATATATATAACTTTGTATATGCATGTTAACACTCCTTATATTAAAAATGTTGTTAAAGGTATAAAAATCATTGAATTTATCTTTGAATTCACACTGCCTGGTCAAAAGCATCACCTCATTTATAAAAGGGTATACTATAATATTGTCCCGGCATCAAGCAAATAAATATTTTAAAAAATGAAATGAAATGTTAGAATTGGGTTAAGAACTGTACAATGCATTTTAAAACCCGGAAGATTAGAGCTCAACCTGCAGCTCTGCAGAAGAAATATCATGAAAAAATTATGAATGGCCATGATGAGAGATCACTTAAACCCTTGAAATTGCATTGTAAAAAAAATCTACAATATAAATCAAAGCTATATGTAGTAGTACATTTAGTAGTAAGTAAAGTTGAAGAAAAAAAAAAAAGCTTCAACTTCCTAGAGAGCATAAAGATTCGACTTTGGAGCAATGGAAAAGGTTATGTGTTCTGTTAAGTCCAGACTGACCCTATTCCAGAGTAATGAGTGTGTCAGGGTAAGACAGGAACCATGTGAACTGATGCATCCATCATGCATAGTGCCAACTGTACATGTCTGGAGGCAGTCTTATAGTATATAGATCTGGGGTGGCTTCAGTTGGTCAGCTTTAGGCCCAGCAATGTTATCTGGCAATAAAATGAAGTCAGCTGATGACCTGAATGCACTGAATGACCAGATTATCGCCTTAATGGATTTGTCCTTCCTATTCCAGGATTCCATATTGGGGAAAAGTGGTTCTGGGAGCCTGAGAAATTTTTTTCACACACATTTTGTGCCATAGTCACAGCTAAAGGAAGTTAAATTAAATATTACAGTATGCGATAAATAAAAAAAATGCATTGGTAACCAGTTTTTGTTATGTTGGCTGTCAACCAGGCCCTTTAATTCATTTGGTTACCTATAATGTATGACCATACTGTATGTGCAAATATCTGTATGTAAAATAACTAATGTTATTTTACATACAGATACTTTTACTATTTTACTTTTACTTGTACTATTTTATAAATTACTAGGGTTATATACTAAATCTACTTAAATAAATATACTGGTTTTTTTTTAAATTACTATTTAAAATAGTAAAAGTAGAAATAATGCATTATTGTAATAAATACGTATGAAAAATATTTTTTTTAATGCCTGTTTTTTTTTTATTAGAATTTATTAGTATTTATTAGAATAATGCATTACTTCTACTTTTACTATTTTA
>QNUK01000300.1:757500-843715 GCA_013621035.1 Clarias magur
AAGACGAATGAATGTATTAAATATCCCCCAAATCAAGGAAAGAGAGGAATGTTGCAGAAGGATTAAAAGGAAAACAATACTAAACAATTTTCTATTTAATTATTTCTGAAGCATTCATTTTGAAATAGAGGACATCCAGACATCTGGTTATTAATGCAGTACACTTGGCTTATTTCATATACTGTATAGTGCATTGTCATGTGATACAAGTTGATCTTTTTTATGTAGGAGGTAAATGCCTGATGCTAGTATTTATAATGATGTACGCTTAATTTAAACATTACTATACTGTATAATCTAGTCTGTAGTTATGTGTTTATTCTGTAGTCTGATATTTCCCATAAAAATATCCCATTACATCTGACTGTGATGAGAGAAATTACATTAAATGCCCCTTGACTTGACTTGAGCGTACTGTATATAATAAAGAAGCAGAAGGTAGAACGGAGAGCATTAAGGTCATTCCTTCACCCAGGAATGTGATCACTGTAAGACAGATAGCAAACAAGGAGGTACAGTATGTACAACTTATTTAACAGTAAGTGCTTTTTATTTTTATGAGCTAAGAACAGAACCATGGAGAAAAGTGTCTATCTCAGACTGGCCTGCTCTTTAGAGTGGCAAAATCATCATGTTATTTAATCACGATGTTAGCAGTAGTATCACTGTAGGGATAAAGCAGGTCATCAGAACAGGAGAGCTCAGAGAAAAGAGGGAAAAAAATAAGCCGGGATCAATGTCATAAGAGGCGTGTTTTTCATTTCAGAGGCAAGATGAAAGGAAGGATATTTAAAATTAATTCATGATCCAAAATGTTACTTAGCAAAATAATTGAACTGAATTGAATACGTGGCCATGAATGTGAGTGGAAAAATCTACCCGCTGTAAAAGGGAGCCAGCTTCGGCACCACACCATATTTAGATGTAAATTGTTTCCCGCTTGATTCCAGGTGTCAAGGAATCATTTGGTCAAAACTGAAATCTACACTCTTTCCCCCGTACGTGAAGATGTAATCAATCATCCGAGACATGTTCAGACAACCAAGACATGAAGCTAACAAAGGGAAGCTTATAGCTGCCAGTTTCTCAAGTTCACATTCTCAAACCCTGTTGAGATGTTCAGTATCTGTCAGTAACATTGCCGTCTGGAACGCTATCTAACTCTGTTAAATATAAAATGGGCAAAAGTACATCACAGTACTAAAATAGAACTAGCAGCGTTGTTGAACCCGGAGTCACTTTCTTTGGTAAGGACCAGACTCGTGTGGGAAGATTTGGATTCAAAATTTCCAGCATAAAATATGTAACCAATGGTGCTTTTTTGGAGGAGGGGGGGGATTATGTGATGCAGGTCTGGGCGAAACAAAGACATGATTTTCTCTCTAGGATGCACAGTGCACTATGGTACTGGTAGGTTTGATATCATGCAAATTACTGGACAAGGTAGAATAATATGCTTTGCCCAGCTCTCGCATTATTTGCTGTTTCATAGGCAGAACTACAGCAAAATCTAGCCATGCAAAGAAAAACTAATGATTTATAATAGAGTCATTGAAAACGCTGATTAACGATAAATAGCTCTAAGATGTGAAATGGAGGGAAACGGATACCTACTGTACACCTTTGATAAACAGAATGACTGTCACAACCTTGGTGCTTTGTCGCCCCAATATGGCAGCTGCTGCCATAGCCTGCCCTAGCTAACCGTAGTACATCATAAGTTCTAATGTCTAAGGTCACCATAGTCTGCCACAGCTGCCCATAGGAGCTTGTCATGGGTCTAGCTGGTGGTACTGGCTGGCTAGACCGACTGATGTACTTGTCGTGGGCATGAAGGGTAGGCATGCAGAGAGTGGCTAACTGAGTTAGTACTGACCTAATACGGAAACAGAACACAAGAAGCAAATCACATATGAGGCCATTCCAAACTAGCGGCTAACCTACTAGCAACCAAAACCACTAGCAGTCAATCCCACTAGAGGCTGGAGGCTAACCCTACTAACAGCCAAGGCCTGCTAGCGGATAGGCCCTCATGTGGCTACACAAAACTAAACAGACAAAGAACTACACAAGAAGACTCACACTGGGGAGACACAGAACAGTACTTACACAGGAGGAGACACAGCCTAAATAAACACTGAACAAGGCAGCTCCATGAACCCATCTACACACAGAATATAAAGAAGACAAATACTAGAGCCCTCTAGAAAACAAAGGTTACAAAACAAACCAAATATGAACTTAAAGAAACAAAAAGGAAGGCCCACATGACGGTATACAAACAACCAACAATGCTCGACCCAGTTTCCCAGAACAAACTGCTATTTATAGACACTTTAATGTGCTACCTCAGTTCAGGTGAGCACTCATCACCTGACTGAGGTGCCTTCTGGGACCAACAAAAACTACAGACAGACAGAAACAGTGACCTCTAGTGGAGGTTCCTAACAGGAGCTATTGTTGTTATCGTAGCTCTGTCGTCATAAATCTCTTGTGTTCCTGTAGCCCCTTGGCCAGCTATGGCTGTCTAGCATTTACTACTGAAAGCCACAAATGGCAATGTATGGCCACACACATATACCTACAGAAACTATGAAAAGGTGTACAGTAGCTCTGCCACAGATTTTGAGCATGCTCTGAAAAGTTGCAGCTCATGCCTGGAAGCTGTGAATCCTTCAACACGTCACAGCAAGCCACGATCTTGCCATAGTCAAAATCAGGAACATTTATTTTATTAATAGTAATTATTGATAATATTCTTTTAATTTAATAAACATGTTTACATTTTCAAAAGAACCTATATGCAATTTAATGAACATGTGTTTTGAAGTGAGTCTGTGATGACTTAGGAAGTAATTAATGAGGTTTGCATGATGCTAAACTCTAGGCTATAAGCTTTATGTACTTGTTTACTATTTTAGCCTCAGGGCTTCACGGCACTACAAAGTGCATCGCTGATATCAGATGTGAGTCCCTGAGAGGGGAAAACAGCCGATTGATTCATCCTGAAACTAGTTTATTTGTCTAGAAAACAGCAATGGAAAGCTTATAAAAAAAGGTGAGAAGAATGGCATGGCTTAGACCGGAGCATATATCTGTAATGACCAGCAAGGCCAAATGAGTGCGAGACGTTCAATGGAGCAGAAACAAGTACACTTCCAGAGTATATAATCAGCATTAGAGAATAATAGGAAAAACACCTCACGAATGAGAAAGCATTAACACAAGGAAAGTTGGAAGGATGACATAAAATAATTGCAGCTATAAGTGAAGTGAACCAGACGATTCCCATGGACATCAAGCATTAAGAAGAATTAAGCCCAATATCAAAATGCAGGAAACCCTGTGAAAGCTCTGATCACAGCAGCATCGCAAGAAGTACCCCCGTCTTGTTATCATCTAACTGACTTGCTTAAATTGGTTACAGTGAATGCACGAGTGCATCTGTCAAAATGGAGATGACTTTCCTACTGGGAAGTCTAAACAGGAAAGAGAAAACAGGAAGAAGAGAAACAAAGGAAGCAGGATCATTTTAAGCACTAAAGATGATGAGAATTCAAGATGACAGCTGTAAACACCCAAGAATCGGCACTCTACTTGACTATTAATTTACATCTTATAATAGAACGCATTATTTTGCCCAAATTGTGATTCTAACTTGACTTTTTAGAGTCTGCAAATACCATACTGTATGTAAACAAGTAAACATTAACAAAAGATCTGCTTTGGCATGCACACATTTAATTTAGTAAGATATATAGAGATACAGGTATAATTTTATTGTCAGTGCACAGTACAAGTACTCAGCAAGAAGATGCAATTTAGCATCTGCCAGAAGTGCAAATACTAGTGTAGGTACACCAGTGCAAATCGGGACGCACAATTTAACATCTTTATTTGCAAGAAATGATTCTAAATGGCTAGTTAGCTGGAACGCAATTTATCCCGCGGGGCTAAAGTCTGGACAAGGAGAGATACTTGTTTTCAAATTCATGTGTCTAGTCTAGCCCTAATTAGACATACAAAAAAAAGTTTGCATACCCTTAGGACAAAATGATTAAGACCCAGGCACATAGTTTATGCTAACAGGACATTTTATGTGGTTCACAGACATTGCTTTTCTTTATTAGCTTATCACAAGTGAGTTAAGTGATCAGTGACTCTGTTAAATAGCATACCATAGTATGTTTGTCTCTAGAGTTTAAAATTGGGCAGCTGAAGACACGGAAAAAACCAGGACATTTTCAGGTGTCCTGTTTCAGGGAGCCATGGTCCACAGCAGACTCGCATTCCTGCTTTTCTGCTCATCATGGTTTAAAGAGTGATTAAATTGAAAGGAAAAAAAAACATGTTTGGAAATAAAAAAACATCACGAATATGGCCATTTTTTATTTAATATTGTTTGTTGTGATATTATTATAAACTAAGAACTGATTTTAGATCCCATTATTTATTTAAAGCTTTAATGTTCTTGTTTGATTAACAGGTGATTTAACTTCTTTTTAGACAAGTTTTAGCTTAAAATTAGTATGATTATCTGCCAATAGAAACTGGTTTTATAATCCTACATGATTTTATTGCAATTTTATATTAGGAAGTACTATATATTTTTGGCTGTATTTAAAATGTTTTGAAGCATAGTTGAGTTACCATAACCTTCTAGTCCTTTCGATCTTTCCCGTCAAGTTGAACAAGACGCTTCCACCCACAGAACTCCCACTCACTGGATATTTTATGTTTTCTGTGAAATCCATTGAGATTTCTGAAATACTTAAACCAACTAGTCTGGCAACAATAACCATGTCGTTGGTAAAGTCATTGAGATCACATTTGCCCCTGTTCTGGTGGTTGATGTGAACACTGACTGAAGCTCTTCACTTTTTTGCATTGTGTAGCGGCTATATTGTCAATTTCATAAAAAAAAATCATAAAAAAAAACTCACAGACTCAGTGGGCATGAGACTAGCCCTTAGGTCGAATCAAAAAGGTCTTTAAAACTCAAGATGGCTTAAGAGTACTTTATGTCATCTTCACAATAATAAGGTAGTACAAATTACTCTTTGATGACGCCCTAAAGATGACTAAGGTATGAAGACTTTAGTTTGAAACTTGAAATTAGTCCTGGAGATGTCTGTGGTGTTAACGTTTTCATTGGTTATTGGGTCCCCAATAGGTCTTTAAGTTTGTATAGTTTTGAAGACATCCTGCAGTCATATATATGCCCACTGGGAAAGAACAGGTGTTCATGTCATGTCATGTCTAGAATGAGGAAATCATTTCAAACTCTTTTCATTATTTGGTATGAGGCGGCACAGTAGCGTAGAGGGTTTGCTTCCCACCTTAGGTCTGTGTGCACGGAGTTTGCATGTTCTCTCTCTGGTGGGTTCCCTCTGCGTGTTTTGGTTTCTTCGTACAATCCAAACATGCGGATTAGACAAAAATTGTGTTCCTAAATTGCCAGTAGTGTGTGTGTGTCTGTGTGTGTGTGTGTGTCATGTGATGGATTGGCACCCTGTCCAGTGAGTGCCCGAAGTTTCCTGGGTTTGGCTCCAGGCCCCCTGAGACCCAGTATATGCAGTATAGAAGATGAATACAAAGATGTTGGGTAAAAAAGCAATGACCACTCTTTAGAAAGGTGAAATTACCCAGTGTTTTTCTTTCTTTCTTTCAATCCTTTATTTTTTCTTTTTCATTCTATCGCTCTTTCTCTGTCTCTATATTTCTTTCATTACTTCTTCCTCTCTCTCTCACTTTCTTCTCTCTCTATCTCTCTCACACTCACACACACACACTCTCTCCCTCTCTCTCAAACACACTCATGCACCAGCACTGATTTTGCTCGTGAAGCGCTCTCCTCGTTTGGCTCCTGTCACCCGCGCGCTCACTGTTGTCTTTATTTATCACCCGAAGCGCGCGCGCGCTTCTCTGCTCCGCCCCCGCGCGCGGCGGCGTCTGACAGCTCGCGAGCTTCACGCGCGCGCACACACACACACACACACACAAGCGCGCACGAGCCGCGGCGCTCAGCACTTGAGCGTTTCTTGTCCTCTGCTCCGCGACTGGCGCGCGCCGCTCAAATGCCACTTCATTCCGCCGTCAATAGCGCTGATAGCGACGCTCTCATGTCTCCGGCACGGACCGCGGGACGGATTTAGTACTGGGTCTGAATTTCAGTACAGTCGTTTAAAACGTTTATTTCCACCCCGCTCCCCTCGTCAGTATGGTTTCTCGCTGGAGTTGGGTCTCTGTTAAAACATCATGCCTTTTCTTTTTCGGCTTTGCTGTTATTGCCGCGCGGGGGGCTCCGAGCAACGAAGGTAGGAAGAATATTTCATACAAATTCAGTGAATCTTATGTCATGTTGTTTGGGAGTCACGAAAAAAACAAACGTACATTAGTTGTGGATTTCTGGACCAGAAATGTTAACCTGGCTTTAATGAAATTAATCTCTCTCCCCCTCTCTCTCATTCTATACACTGTCATAGTCTGTTATCATCATCATCCATGTACCTGTTATAAGCAGCACTTATTCATAATGCTTCTTTTGTTCTTCATCTCATTGCTGTGATACAATGTTACAGTGAACCGTTGTCAGTTACATTTTGTCTGTGCTGTGCTTCTTTCTTAAATTTTATTGTAACACACACACGCGCACACACACACACACACACACACACACACACACACACACACACACAAACATCATCATCATTAAAGAAGCAGTATGCAGACCTGTGTGAAAAAGTTCCTCATGCCACCACGTGTCGTGGTCCTCCCTATAGATCTGAAACACACACACACACACACACACACACACTTAGGGACAAAAAATATGCAACATTAATATTCCATGAGGTACCCAAAAGAACACACCTTTGGGCTTTTAGGTTATGTTTTTACCTGCCCATGTGCATACAATGGAATTAGAGTCTAATTATGTACCTGAAATCTCCTCAAAAGGCACACGATGTCCAGAATAAAAAAGATAAAGACAAGTAAAGGTTCAGTTTAGTAGTTTTTTTTTTATCCTTAAATTCCCACATATTTAGCCAGACGTCATAACAAGCACAGCCTTTTTGTTTTCTTTTTAGAGAATTTAAAGATTAACTCAGAGTAAACAGTGTAATCTATATTATCAGGATGCTATCAGCATGATACAGCCCTCCCGTCCCACGCGCTTTCTTTTTCCTTCTCTCAAAGTGCTACACGTCCCAATATGCATCGCCATATCTTGTGTTTCAACAGACTCGTAAACCTATGAGCTGTCTGAGACACGCACTATTATCTAGTGTTCATTTTTACCAACAAAAAAACCCCCCAAAAAAACAAACAAACAGGAAGCCTGAGAATGCCAACAAGTAAAAGAGTAGAATAAACAAATGTGTTAGAGTGCGCATTTTAATATCGCTGTATCAGTGTTTCAGTAATGACTAACAATTGATCTATGTCTTTAAAAAAATCTTAATTGAAACCCGGTGAACTATATGGGTTAGATACACACACACACACACACACACACACAGTTGGACCAAGATATAAAAACATGCCCCTCTCACCCACACAGAAACCTTGACCTATACTGCTAATACAAATCCTATCCCATACATATTTATATGTGTGTGTGCATATAAATAAATAAACAAATAAATATATATATATCTCTAGGCATTTAGCAGACACCCTTATCCAGAGCGACTTACATTTTTATCTCATTACGTCTGAGCAATTGAGGGTTAAAAAAGGGCCCAACAGTCACAACTTGGTGGTTGTGAGGTTTGAATCTGGGATCTTCTGAACTGTAGTCCAATGCCTTAACCACTGAGCTACCCCTGCCCAATCATAGAAAATATAGGATTTGTATTAGACTTGTAGTCTAGGTTTCTGTGTGGGTGAGAGGGGCATGTTTTTATATCATGGCTGGAACCAAAATTCCCCACAAGGGTAGGACTTTGTGACACATGTGGGGACGTTTGGTTTAGTTTTGGCTTTTCTCAGTGGTTGCTGAGGTTGATGTTTGGGTTGCACTTTTACATTAGATCTAATGTCTATTAGAGTTGCATTAATAATTCTCAGTGGAAGGTACTCATAAGGATAGTAAGACCGTGTGTGTGTGTGTGTGTGTGTGTGTGTGTGTGTGTGTGTGTCTGTGTGTGTGTCTGTCTACGCCCGTGTGTGAGTGCATCTAATGGCATGGTCCCTGACAGTGGCAGACGAGAACAGCACTACTTATATTCCTGTAATAGATTTAATAATATCCCAGATGTTGTTAAATTTGCCGTATTCACGACTATACATATTTTTTTTCTCATTGAATTAAGAGCGTTCTGGAAAAGTCACGCTCTGTCTCTGTTCGGTTCATGTCGATGGCTTTGTTCCCAGGGCATCTAAGATTGTTTTGTGTCTGTTCGCCTCTGTAGATAGATGAGTTACTACTTTATGTGAGTGCTCTGTCTTCCCCCCTCTCTGTCTCTCTGTCTCTCTCTCTCTCTCTCTTTTTGATCCTACACACTTGATAATCCCATCAAAACATGTTGCATCAGACCACTCACTGACTTGATAGGTCAAAATTGTGAACGAAAACCCAACATGTGATATGCTGTTTGCAATTTGAGAACAACATTTAAAATCTAGAGTGTGTATGCGTGTGTGTGTGCTCGTGTATATGAAAGCATTTTATATGCAGGTCTACATTCTGATCATTATTTTATATAAAATAAAGCCTAGAAATAAACGATTAGAATGTCACACGCTGGCCTTTTTAAATTTTTTTTTACATGTACTTATATTTAAAAGGGCCAGCAGTATATTTGGTGTGATGTTGCTGACTTTGGATTGAGTTGGAAAAAGTGTGTCTGGGGAAGGAAAAAGTGTGTCTCAGAATATAAAACAAAGGCGAAGAAGGAAAGCCGTTCAGGTTCGTCAGCCTGTAATACACACACTTTGGCCTCTGCATCTCGGGATCAGTTTCCACATGGCACGAATCCACGTTCGTCATTTTTATCTTTGCGTATTTTAGCATTGCAGCGTTTTAAACCGACTCAAAACACACAAAGTACAGGAGCTCACCATGCCAAGTGCCAGCCATTCCTGTTTAATTATAATTGATGTGCTCTAATTTGTCATTCAGTCCTAGTGCTTTCACGCTGTCATATAGAATATGTAAATTGTTCAGATGACTGCTTGGAGTGAGCATATGGATGGTGCATGACAGGTATGTGGAGTGCGTGATTGATTGCGGCTGACGGAGGCACAATGAATCGTGGAGCAGCGTGGGGGCACCAGACGGCTCCGTGCCTCCATCGGCACTCACAACAGCACGGCACACGAGGAAGGATAAAAGTCACCATTCCTTAACCCTGGCAGAATTTTAATACGTTGGCCAAACGCCGACCTGTGCTCTAATCTGCCATGGCCTTACAGATTAGAGAGTTTTTATTTCTTCTTTTCTAGGCAGGTCAGACCTTTTTTTTCCTTTTTTTTTTCTTTTTTAAGTGTTTTTCTCTTGACTTCTTTGTTCGAACTTTTTTTTTTTCTTTGCCTTTGAATTCTAAAGAAGTTTTTCTTGTTAGGTCACGATCACTGGCTCTATTCATCTTTTACATGATCGCCTGTGACACAATAGCACCTTTTTTTTAATCTTTCAGTTAAAGAACAATGTCAAGAAAGAGCAGATTGGACGTTTTTTTTCCCCCCTTCTTTATTTGCCGTAGGACGGACATAACCTTAGAACATGATCTAGTTCAGCAGTTTATACTTTAGACTTTTTTGTCCTAATTAGATTTACGGGATTCTCCCCAGGATATATTTCATCTTAAGTAGAACAATGTACACCGATATCTGTCATTCAAGTGGAACACATCTGAAACCCAGATTAATTGTCCTGAAGAGAACGTGACACTGAAGTGAAGGAACGAGGCTTTTCCTATCAGACTCATGGTGAATGTGTATGTTGTTTCCCGTGTCTAGTTCCGTTAATGAATTTCTGTAAAAATTAAACCCCGTTCCCCCGATCCGGACCACCATCTGGAAAGTGACACGTTCCGTTCACTGTCACTGTTATTTTCCAATATTAGCTAGGCGTTCATTTCTTTTTTTATTGAGCTGCGGCGCGGTTTTATAATGCTGCCTGCTGTTGCCTGTAAATGATTTCACACATGCTAAATGGGGCTGCCACGTAACATCTGATTAAAGTCCAATTCACTGATGATCAGACAGACTGTAAAGGTCATCTAATTAACACTAGCCCTATTCATTTCGTAGAATCCTCCAGCTGTAGCCACAGCATTGTGTTTCAAAGCTGATTTGAACATGACAAAGATTTATGTAGGCACATTTCCTCACACACAAACACACACACTACAAGTGATTGTGTCCTACTCAGCTGGAAAATAAGAATGAAACGAATGACTGATGGAATGTTAATTTGAAGAAACCAATTTGTAATGAAGGTAACAGGATCTACGTCGTATTTTAAGTGATTTATAGATATGAAAATCTATAAATCACTTAAAATACAATGTTTTTTAAAATTTTTCTTACAATATTTCATCACTGTGTATTCTGCAAGCCTGCGGTATCTTAATAACATACCCCTCTCTCTCTCTCTCTCTCTCTCTCTCCCTCCTGTGTCCTGCTCTCCCACAGTGAACCTGCTGGACTCGCGCTCTATTATGGGTGACCTCGGATGGATAGCCTACCCGAAGAATGGGGTGAGTTATACACTGCCTCACTCCTGAACACTGCATTAAGATTGGGCCCAGGATAACATCTCAAGGTCTCACAATTCCCTTGAGTGTGGCAAAGACAGATTCAAAGTGAAAAATAATAGAACACGAACACATCAGAGACATGGGGGACAGAGAGAGAGAGAGAGAGATTTATTTTTCTTAAAGGGAAACTGACTAGTCTTTGTTCTAATTTCATAGAAAACTTGCGAATGTAATCAAAGCTGAATAATTACGGGAGGTTATATAGAGGAGTTTCAGAACTAATTAGATTTTGAAACCTGTGGAACAGTCATGTGAATAAAACGACAGCAAAATGAAGAGTACAAATTAATTGGGAAAAACATGTCACAGATTTGTTTTCTGTATAAAAGTAATAGAATTTCAGGAACTGTTTGACTGAAACACATTAAGTTGCCACCAGACTAAAGTACACACATGCAGTATGATGATCATTTTGGAAATGTAGCTGGTTTTAGGTTTTAAAAAGATCTCAGTGTGCATAAACATTTTTTTTTTTTCTGAAGTCTGAAAAATGTGGCCAGGCCAGCGTTGGTGTTTCATAAAGTATTACATCAAACACCTCATTAATAACAATAAACATTATCTGATGTTTTGAGTATCGGTGAATGCGGAATATGGAAAAACATCAACCTGGCTACAACTTCCTGCACTCTTTAGAAAGCTCCATGTGTGCTGTGATGATGAGGTTTTAGACAACTGCTTGGGAACGTCAACGAGAACGAGAAGTATTCTCCAAAATCTCGGTGGTTTGTAGCACCAGACACGAGGGTGTAATAATAACATAAAATCTAATTAAATTCCAAGCATATTGTGCAGTAAGACTTAGCAGACTCGAAAGTAAGAGCCTGGTCAACAGCCATGATGAACAGAGCCCGACCGTGAACACATGCTAAGCGAGTGGGGATACGCAGGTCGATGATATGACGTCAGACAAAGACATATGAAAGAGTAAAGATTTGTTTTTTTTATTTTATTTTTTAAAGCTTCGTGGCTTTTGTGTGGAGGTGAAAATGCAGAGTTGTTTTCAGGAGTATCCGTATACATGTGGAAATCTACGAGATGAGAGTGATTTTAGCCGATTTTCAGCTCCGCAAGCCGTTCATGGTCAGCGAGTAACAGACAAGCTTTAATTCACAGTAAAACAAAGGACATCATCAACGCAACATCTGATCATAAGCACATCACCATTTGCCCATATCCTGGTGCGATGGTACAGTTCATTAACAAAGCGTTGCATATGATTATGTATGGGGCCATCTGTTAGAGGACGCTCTGTGTTTGTGTGTGTGTGTGTGTTTACTATATCCGCTTACAGTCCGAATGCGTAGAAAGAAAATTGCATGCCCAGACTCATACGTAAACAGTACGTGACAAAAAGCCGCTTCCCCTTGTGTTTAGATCACGTCTGTTTGCGCGCAGATTAGCCACCGTAACGAGCATTGTGTATCGCCCGGGCGTCGTGTGAACGTTCACCCATCGCTGTATGCGCATGCAGCAGTAGCTGACCCTGGGGGTGCTCAGTGGCCTTTGTGTGTGTGCCAAGCCTGTAGTCGCTGTTGACAGTGTGCAGTCACGGCTCAATTCAGCTTCCTGTCGCGAAGTGAAGGGAGAACCCGGGCATTGTGTTTACCTGCACCTGCCCTCGACTGCAACAATGCAGCCCACAATAAGCTCTTAACTCTCCTGGCACACTTAGTGTGGAAATGAATATTCAGCTCGCTATACAAATATCCTCGACTGATATCAAGCTCGTGGCTCTTGGGGAGAAATAAATCTGTGCCAAATAAATGCCAGCTTCTTAAGTAACTCTTGGTGGTAAATGATACAATGCTGTGCAGTCGTATTGTCTAATTTGTGTTGTTATATCTGGAGTTGGAATATATATATATATATATATATGTGTGTGTGTGTGTGTGTGTGTGTGTGTGTGTGTGTGTGTATAAATTACATTATATACAGATAACAAAAATGTAAAGTTGGAGATATTTGTGAAAAAATTATTTGTGTTGACGTAAGATGAGTTATAGAACACATCAATTATTTTTGTTTGTCTGTTTGTTTGTGCACGCATCACATAAAAACTACTGAACAAATCTTAATAGGGCGTCCACATGTGTGTTTGGCTGAGCTTGAGTTAACATATATGCTTAGTTTGATTTAAATTTTAAATGGAAAACGCTGTTATAGCATAAAAAAAAATCAACCTTGAAAGAAAAAAATCATTAGTTCATCTTAAAATTCAACAGATGGCGCTGTACATTTTTCAGTACTTTTGAGTTTGCAGGTAAAATCTACTTAATAAACACGATCTCGCACCTTCATACCGCGGTAACACGTGAAAATTTTAGTTCATTCCAAAATTCAACAGATGACGTTGTGCATTTTTTAAAACGTGCCATGAAATGAAATTCCATATGAACGAAGTCATGGGAACAGCTAGTGTGTATATATTTATATATTGTTTTTTTAACCTTGTTAGTTTACAGGTCATATTGCATTGAATATTGCACATCATTTATTTTTTTTTATTCTTGTTTTGCTAATCTTCAATCTAACGCAAATAATTTAACCGCCTCTGTTTTTTTTTTTATAAGCGTCTAGAAAAAAAATAAGAACCAACACTGTACAGTTTCACCCCAAACCTCCCCCACACACCTCCAACAGCAATCAGAGCGAAAAACCTTGTTTCAGCCGGAAATGAATCATGAACGGATAAAAATGTATTTCTGTTTTCTGCTTTATGTTGTCTTTAATGGACTGGGCGCTTGAAAGCAGGTCTGAATTGAACTCAGGATGTACCGTGATGAATTGTGATCATTTATCTTAAAGGAGGGAACTGTAAGAACTGTAAGACGTGTTAATAGTGTTAATGCTGCACTGTAGATTTGGAAAATAAATATAACTATGAAGTAAGAGAGAGACATTTAATGCCTATAATGAAGACGGAATGTATTGTAAGTTATTAGATTAGAATACATTCAGACAAATCTATCTATCTATCTATCTATCTATCTATCTATCTATCTATCTATCTATCTATCTATCTATCCATCTATCTATCTATTCATCTATATATATATAGACAGATGTTTGATTTCAGTTTTATTTAATTGTTATCACCATGCTAGTGTATAATTGTCCTGCTTCTCAGCACTGTGTGTAACAAAATGTGCCAAAAAAAATTGCTGAACATGAATTTTGAAAAGCAGCTTTAGATCAACAAGAGCTTGTAGGCGGCTGATTTGTAATCACCTTTTATGTGCGTGATTACACTGTCTCTGGTATAATTAGGTCAAATGAGTGTGCAGCTCAGCAGCTGTTTGGAGAGACAGTCTGGCTCTGCTAAACGTCTTTCCTGCCTGCATTCAGCAGCGTTTATTGTGAGAGATTGTCGTTGTTTTTTTTGTTTTTTTTTTCCTTTTTTTCCCCTGAAAGTCTAGCACCTATTCTGTTAAATGTGTTTGTTTTCAGCTCTTGCTCCTTTAACTGCCGTCAGAACACCAGGTCAAAGAAGCGATTTACAGGAGATCAGCTAAATCCAGGCTTTGTGCTGGCTTGTAGCACCTTCAGTTTCAAACGCTGCTCTTTTTTTTTTTTGTTGTTGCCAGAAGACATTTATGTGACCCTTAGTAGAGGATCACTATTCCCTGGCTTCAACCTGCTTAGAAAGACTCGCTCACACCCACACACACAGACAAACACACACACTTTCTTTTTATATTGTAACCACAGGGAGTGAGTTTTACCCATGCTCATCAGGTCTGTGTAGCTTCTCCTTTGCTGAATGCCAGGCCTCGGTGACAGGGGTTAGCCAGGTGTCTCAGTAATGGTCATTGGGAAATGGGAGGTAATGACAGGTTATTGATTCAAAGTCAGCAGGTTGTGCGCGGAGGCTTGAGTGCTTTCGCTCTCTCGCTCTCTGCATGGTGCAGTTCCTACACTGAGGGAGAAAGAACCAATGCCAGCAGAGTTTGAAGTGCTAGGGTAAATTTGTGCTTAAGGCACACAAGAGCTCACACAGGGAGAATTGACGTTTTGCAGGGAAAAAAGCAGTTGCAAATAAGCAGTGTGGGTTAGTGGAGGTGAGGGAACAGAGAGAGCGCCTCAGCAGGAGACTCGCTAGAAAGGAGGTCTGGGGATTTAGAAGAGTCGAGAGCAGAGGATGATGATGATTCAGAAACATTTTTTTTTTTAATCGTGCCTGGAGTGCTGGAGTGGCTCTGCGCTCGCCAACTTCGCTAAAGGCAGATTGGCTGTAAGTGAGAGCCATTCATACATTCTCACGTGAAAGTACAATAAGGCGCTTTCAAGCCTGGACACTCCACATGTTATAACGCGAAATAGCTCCAACTTGAATTGACATATTTTTTTTGTTTAATTCTTAGTGTTTTAGTGTGCTTAGTGATTTATATTCATGAGCTCAAAATATTACTTACTGTGCACGTTTCTTATTCTTATTAATTTTTGCTCATTTTCAATGAAGGGTGCCAAGGCTGTTGGCGGCACTGGAATATTTAAGGGGAGGAAAATTGGTGCGAAGGCTCTCGAGTGGTGCAACAACGAATCGATTGTGAGATTTAATCCCAACAACAATCCCAACAGCTATTCGTAATTGAGAGCAGGGAGAACAAAAGAGAAAACAAAATTGGCCAGCTCTCTGGGAGGGATGCATAGCATACTGTCTCCACCATCAATTACAGCGACGCTGGCCAATTATGGGCATCTGTGAGTTCATGTATGCGGAAGAAGGCAGATGGCGCTTTCCTCCGAGTGCTCATGCTGCCCAGAGACACAGCACCGGAGAGAAGACTTCTGGGACCAAACCAATTCGTGTGTAAAAGAAGAAGAAGGAATAAAGGAGACGTGTATGACTCAGACTTGCACCCTTCAGTGCTATCTCTAAACTAAAGCATCCTCAGCAGTCTTTGGACCAGGATTGGACCAATTCATATTTAGGCTTTTCTCCTGTTTGCATTGTAATCAGAACAGTTGTCTGTTGCAGACTTGTGTGATCTTCCTCCTCAGCTGGTCAGCTTAACAGTGTTCAGTGTTGCAGTGGCTCTTAGTGTCTGCATATCATGACCTAGCTAACAGGAGCACATTATGGAAATATGAAAGGATCCTATTTGCTGTGGTTCAGTGAGATTTTTATAAGCGTGCCCCCCCCCCATACCATCACCCCTTCTGCTTGGTGCATTAACGCAACCCATCTGAAAGGACTCCTGTGTTTATTAGTGGAATATAATCATTTATGGCTGAGTGAGCTTCAAACCATGTTATGTGGACATTTGGCTGCCTGGAATGAAATGGAAATTTGCCGTGAACAGAGCTTGGAAAAAAAGGGTGCTGCTAATGTGTTTTCTGAACCACATTTATGGTCCACCTTGACAGGGGGAAATGTGGTTAGACTATAAGTGGAGTAATAGATGATACAGTTGGAGCGTCAATGAAAAACAGGCTGGGTAATGTGTCAATGCTGCCATTATGGGGTCACCTATGGAGATGCATTTTAAAAGCTGGAATCTTTTTTTTTTTTTTTTTTAATCTCATTTTGTTCTTCCAGTAAATGACTTTGCTTTTGTGTCACTGTTGTATTTACACACCAGACCGAACCACAGTGAAGCTGCGGTATTGTTCTGAACTGCACGTGTTCTTTGTAGGAATTTTGCTGTTCGGGTACTTTGCAAATCCCCAATGCAAAGGAAGGTACATGGATGTTTTTTTTTTTTTTTCTACAGGAATGATGGCACCGGGATACTCTTGAGACCAGCATGAATACTCACACTCATGCGATCAGCATGAAAAGTTCAGAGCCTGGAGCTCTGCTCTTTTCATGCAGCTCTGGTAACACACTCCCAATGCAATTAGCTCAGTTAAGCCTCGAGCTAGGGCCACCGCACGGCACATGTGGTCAGGAGGGCTCGTCTGACTGGAATTGAACTGCAGAAGTCGTCGCTGCTTCTGAATGAGCGAACTCGTAGTCTGGCTAACAATGAGTAACACACCTGCTGTGATCCCTTGTTTGCAGCTTCTGCTTTGTCAGGGACAAAAATAGTTGTGTGACATGAATGAATCATCGGTGCTACATTTGCGCTGCTCTTGCGTCGGACCTCTCAGCCAGAGTTCTGCATGTTTCTGTGAATGTCATCTCGGTCCCTGCCCAGCGGTAATGTGACGCCTCGGGAGGATCGCGGTGGTCATTGATTGCAGTTTTAAAGCACACCAAGCCCTGTTTGGGCCCTTGGGCTACATTTAAGAGGTTCTGCCGTGTTAACTGCAGTGTTATACAGTAGTTTTCCGGGCTGTGTATTACAGGTAGCGCTGTTTTTTTTAAATCCCTCAGCTGTCTGATGTATTGTTAGGAGTGTTTTCTGGTCGTGATATCCGTACAGAATAAAAGAGTAATAGTAAACAGTCTTATGGTTGAATGGAAACCGATATAATCTGGTATTATACAGTGCATATGTGATTCTTCCTGCAACAACACATTTCATAAATCATGCAGATGCTTACACACTATGAATTATTGACAAAAATGTATTTTCCTAATCCCCGAAAAATCCTATCTATATATCTATATCATTTCAGCAGACTTTAATGACATTTTCTCTGTCTATTTGCCAGTGGGAAGAAATCGGCGAGGTGGATGAGAACTATGCTCCAATTCACACGTATCAGGTGTGCAGAGTGATGGAGCACAACCAGAACAACTGGCTTCAGACGAGCTGGATCCTAAACGAAGGTGCTCAGCGAGTGTTCGTGGAGCTCAAGTTCACCCTGAGGGACTGTAACAGCCTGCCCGGCGGCTTAGGCACCTGCAAGGAGACTTTCAACGTCTATTACTACGAGTCGAACGACGACGACGACAGGAACATCCGCGAGAGCCAGTACACTAAAATCGACACCATCGCGGCCGACGAGAGCTTCACCGAGCTGGATCTGGGCGACCGAGTGATGAAACTAAACACCGAAGTGAGAGATGTCGGGCCTCTCACTAGGAAAGGCTTCTACCTGGCCTTCCAAGACCTGGGAGCCTGCATCGCCCTGGTGTCTGTTCGGGTCTTTTACAAAAAGTGTCCCAGCGTGGTGAAGAACCTGGCCGTCTTCCCAGATACCATCACCGGGTCGGACTCTTCGCAGCTTCTGGAGGTGTCGGGGACCTGCGTCAATAACTCGGTGGCCGAGGAGCTTCCCAGAATGCACTGCAGCGCTGAGGGGGAGTGGCTGGTGCCCATCGGGAGGTGCATGTGCCAAGCAGGCCACGAGGAAGTTAATGGTTCCTGTCAAGGTTGGTGAACATCTTCATTATTATGCAAATGCAGGCTGGCAAATGGCACCGCACGTCCAACGTTCCTCCTTGAACCAAGCCTATGAATGTCACGGACACTGAAGAGTGTTCACGCCTTCGCGTAGCCGGGGAGTGCGGTGACATTCAGCTCGGATTCCTAACACGATCCCGGTTTAGTTGTATGCCATCGATTTATAGGTCATTGAAAGAAAAAAAGATTTATGTAGGACATTTGAAGAGGAGTAGTGTTGTGAATATTGCCAGTCTTATTAGAAACACTTGGCACGGCTCAGTGGTTGGAGGGAATGATTAGATGAGAAAGGGAAGAGGTGTGTGTGTGTGTGTGTGTGTGTGTGTGTGTGTGTGTGTGTGTGTGTGTGTGTGTGTGAGAAGGGTTGACTATCTAACAGCTGGCGGAGGGTGCAGTGACTCCTGCAATGAATCATAGAATCTGGACAGCACAATAGCCCAGACCTCACAGCACCGCGCTTTGTTTCAGGCTGGAGTTGCCATTACGGCGAACAAAAGACATCACGGGGACAGTTACTAGGATCAGGACTCTTCCCTGAAATCATGAATTCTGTATACGTAGATGTTAGTCTTTGCTGGCTGATGGAAAAGGCATTGACCCAGTTTAAGTCATTATTTTTAGAAATGCTTACTCCGTTCCCGCCTCGAGCTAGACAGTTGAGCAAAGACGGTTTGCGTCAGTCTGTTCCGAAGTCACGGGCGGAGTATCTGCTTCCTGAGTTCCATGTGAACGCTGACGATTCGAGTAGTTTCACTAAAACAGGCATCTTTTGACCCGTGTGTTGACAGAACAACTGCAGACGTTACTTTCCCCGTACTGAAGAGGTGTCATCATTGATTGAGTCATACCCTCTGAAGCGCTTGCAGCAACCTCTCCCCGCTCTTTTCGCTGCTGTTTTTCCTATTTGTAGAGACGCTCCTCTGTGAGATACCATCCTACCTTGTATCTTTTTTTTTTTTAGAGACATTTCCTACAACGGAAAACTCAACTTTGTTTTCCCCACGTCCATGTCTGGAGTCGATAAATACAGTACATCCTCATTTCGGTTTCTATGGCAACTGGAGACTTCTCCTCAGTCTTTGACATTCAGAGATATAAAATTTTTACACTTTCCCCCAATGTGAGCCAGACACACTGCAGGAGGAGGATGAAAGCCGGCTTTAGAGTTTTTCACAGCTGATGAGCATGTTGCGCCTTTTCTCATCATTCCTTAGACGTGAACGACACCGTGCAGGAAATGGGCGACGGTGATTCTTGGGAGCAAATCCGGTTGTTATGGCATACAAAGTCGTTCGCCGTGTGTTTATCCGTACTGTGTCTCGTGCCTGCAGTAATTCAGCAGTTGCCCTTAATTCAGCCCCCTTCCTCAAGCCACTCATAGATTATCAGTGCTGGCTGCTCAGTGTGCCGTGTGATGATGGAACCCCAGCAATTCACTTCTCCCCTCCACACACACACACACACACACACACACACACACACACACACACACACACACACACACACACATACACAGAGCCATCCAACCATCTCTCTCTCTCTCTCGCTCTCCTGCAGATACTGTCTCTCCTTTGCTCTCACTCCTGTTCTGCAGGCATTTAATCATTTATCCTCCAGTGCGACATCAGGTGCTTCTCTCTTTCCTACGAGCCACACTGGTGATCAGCCTTCCCCGCCAGCCCCCCACCCGGAGCTGGCGGCTATAATGATGGCTGGGACTGAGGGATAGAGAGGCATGGCAGAACAGAGGAGAAGAGAGAAGAGAAGCCATGGTTACACGCTCCAGCGGTGGAGGAGGGCAATGTGTCCTGTGAACGATACGGGCTCTTCCTCTTCTGTCCCTATCCCTCGTCTCCCTGCTTTCCACAGATTGCTCCTTTTGTCTGGCTCCCGAGTTGGTGCTTTGCGATAAGACTTTTTTTTTTTTCCCCCCTCCTTTTTTTTTTCTTCTGGAGCACGGTGTGATATTTCTGTGTGAATTAATTTCCATTGAGCCGTCCTAAGGGAACGCCCATCGGCCCTGCGCTGGAAGCTGCGGCTTTTTGCGCGGTTGCCCAGGTCACGTGCAGACAAGGCAGCAATGCGTTGAAAATGAATTTCGCCCAATCGTGTGTGGGATGGCCCCCCATTCAGCAGGCACGAAGCAAGAGATCGTCGCAATCCGTTCCTAATGAGACAAACAAGCAGAAGGAGTATACACGGCGTCACTCCTTATTCACAGGATTGTTGCACGCAATTACAAAACGACTGTAAACACAAGAGCGGAATCCACCGGAGACGCACAAGAGAGGAGCCGCATGCTCTTCAGGGAGACATCCTGATATCATCCTGCTCGTCGCTCGAACGAGAGCAATTTAACGAGATTGAGAAAGGGAATCGTGACGGTTTAAATTGTGTATAGTAACCGAAAGTCCTCAGGGATGTAAAAGGTGTGCGTGTTTTAAATTCTGCTCATACTCCTGGCCTGTCTGATTAACAAAACCCATGTCTTATTCGTCTAAGCTCAGTCAGTACCTGATGGTTACGGTACGGTGCCGACAGCTCGGGGAATACGCTCAGTCGTAGCATAAAAAAATTAACCTCCAAAATACGAACACCCAGAAATGTCAGTTTTACAGCTCGGCTCTTTTTTTTACGTGCCCGTCTGATTTGGATGATGGAGTACCACGGGCCACTGATGGATGAAGACGTGACTTCTCTTTGGTGTAGTGTTCCGTTTTATGCCCTAACAAGAATATAGGTCACATTTCCACTGAGTGGCCAACTCGCACTCCCAGGGGTCCTTCTCCGAGCGCAAGTGAAAGCTCTCTGTTTATGGAGTAACAAATCTGACGCCATCCACAGACACTTTATATCCAGAACACAGTAACAGAGGTCACCGAGCCGTTTCTGAAGACGTATTTGTACTTTAATCGCTGGACCTGTTCTGGCTAAAGTAGGATAGTCTAAGACACGAATGTGATTTTAAACAGACACGCGTGAATAATTCAACACTTCCGTGATGCATTTAAAGCTGGATACCTAAGAAAACAAACCAAAAAACTGCCGCCTTATTATTATTTATATGTAAAGATCTTTGTTTATTAGTGAATTAAATGGGGCAATATGGTGGAGTAGTGGTTAACACTGTGGCCTCGCACCTCAAGGGTTTGTCTTCAGGTCTGTGTGCCCAGGATTTTCCTGTCCTGAATTTTCACAATTTTTTGTTCAAAAGCCCAAAACATTTTGGTGCATCTCGTTTAATATTGACTTTCAAATCCAGAAATGGATACCAGAAATCTTTACTTCATCTTACCAATGACCATGTGATCAAGAGGGGCATTATTATGTTTAGAAATCTGTTAAGGGCTGTGTGCAAGCGAGTTTATAAAGTTTCATAGAGCTATAAAATATTAAAGGTAAAAACAAATGTCGCAGAGCTCCGGACAAACATAAATCATAAAGAGCCTTTGGTTTCTAAACCCGAAATATTTAGGAGCCAAATAAAATGGTTATGTAACCAGGTGAACTTATGTAGCTAAGCTGACACAACAAACTGGAGCTATAAAAAAAAAAAAAAAAAACGTAGTTAGCTTTGCTTTGCTAGCATTATCTGGTAATCATGATGGGCGACTGTAGCTAAGAAGAAAGCATAAGAGCATGAGAGTGCAGGAACACGTGTTAATACGACTGCATGCATTTTACATTTCTTTGTGATGGATGGTCACAACTGGCGATTATCTGGATCAAAACTAGTCGCAAAATAAAAACCCATTCGGAACCGTTTTCCTTGCCGTCTCGAATCCTGTGTCAGCTCTGAAAGTTCTGTTCTCAGGTGTTTTGGTCAGGAGAAAATATTCCTCTACAGATAATCTGCTTTAGCTAATTTCTTAGAAATCTTGAGCAATTCCTTGACAGGGTGGACAAATCACAAATTGATAATAGAGCCCAGTGGGAAAGAGAGCGCTTCAGTGTGCTGCCCAGACCCATTGTTTAGTTTAATAAAACAAATTAAATTGAACATGTGATCATGCCTTCAATAAAAAAAAGTCAGCAGGTATGTTTTTATTTCCTGTTTTTCCTTATTTTGATAAAATATATGTAAATATATTGTTAAATTATTATTATTATTATTATTATTATTATTATTAGATTTGTTTTCTGTCTTATGTAACATCAAGTTGACAGCATTCAGTTAGCAGGAAATGTACAGTATGCAGTGTCTTTGACCTGAGTATAAAATCTTACAAAGACGATCACATTTAACCAAGCAGTAGCTACCTACTACATTTATGAATTCGTTTTACATCCTTCTTATTCTGTGAAGTATCTGGACCCAAACTTCATGCACACTGACCGGAGACGAGATTTAAACCGCAAGCCTGGAGGTGTGAGGCTACCGTGCTATCTGTCGAGACACCGTGGCCTGTCCGTACTAAAAGAAAGCACTTGTTTATTTTTCTGCTCGGCGAACTTAGCTTGGAATACAAATTCCTGCAGCACAATGGGACAAATGTTTTTCATTTGCAAATGTGTGCAATGCTACTTAGTGCAGCCCGACTACGTGACTAAAGGGAAAGGATGTCGTATGCAGAGAATGAAAATGCCAGCTCACTGAGAGGGACAGTGATGTGCTGAGTGAACTGCCAGACTGATTTTATTTTATTTTTTTACAGTATGACAGATAGATAGAGAAGGGAAACATAAACGGGGGGGGTGGGGTAGCGGATACACCCTTGCCTGTTTGGATACATTAAGACGAGGATGTCCTGAAAGAACCGGATCCTCCGTGATCTCGGGTATTTTCATAACTGTCATTTGTTACTGGAGGAAATGTCAAACTGGATCTAGTCCCTCACCAGACACGTTCACTTGCCAAAGGAAGACACGACAGAGATGTCAGAAAGCTCTTCCGTCCTGAAGCACAGAGACGCGTGCACTCTTTCTTTATCGCAAGACGGGTAAAATACATTTGCAGTCAGTTTATCTGACTAAAGTAAAGAGGATAATCAGGACATGTGGAGTAATAGAAGAAGAGGAGCGATGCGTGGATGGCAGTTCCATTGCGAGGAGAAAAGGGGGAGTGTTTGCTACTCTAGTCACCGTTTGACACTTTCTCAGAGGGCTGATCTAATCAGGGCTGCGGTGTCGGATGTTACGAGGTCATTTGTAAGCAGTTGTCGTAGACTAAGCGTGTGCGTGTGATGTGCTGGTGTTCACAGCAGCGTCGGAGACTGCAGTGCGGAGATGCGGGTCTTAAAGGGAAATATTGAGGCATCGTTAAGTGATGGCTTTATACAGTCGCTTGACTTGTTAGTCCGCCTGCTTAGCTAAGAAGAGAAGAAAAAATTATTATTATTATTATTGTGCACAGTTTCATCGTTTCTGTGCAAAATGTCTTTTTGCTGTAAAAGACACAATTTCAGAAGCTGTACAAGGCTGTGTTTCCTCTCTGTATTATGTAAGGCTGACACTAACTGCATGCTGATTAACGCCGCACCTCAGTGCCTCTGCCTGCACAGTGCAGGCGCATTCGTCTTATTTTTCAGTCAACGGCACTAAATCCGGGCCTCAGAGAACCAGCCTGAACTTCCACAACTAATAAAGTTGTTAACGGTCCTGATTACGAGCAATTCACTTATAAAGCCATTTAATCTACCGTACACTCTTTTTTGTTTGTTTGTTTATTTGTTTTTGTTTTTCTTTAATTATTTTGTTTGTTTGTTTTGGAATATCATGCAACAGTATCAAAGAGGGTTCTGAATTGCTTTGGTTTTCTCTCTTTTCTTTTAGATATTTTACTATTTATTATGATAATCTCTTTGATAAGCCTGTTATAAAAGAGAAAGAAAATCAAAGCAAATAAGGTGTTTAATTTAGATTTTTCAGCACATAGTGCGTATTAAGCGGATTATTTTAATAACACACATGCAACATTAACTCATTTTTGATATGAAAGTCTAATGAAGGATTATGAATTAAAAAAAAAAAATACATATCACTTTTTTTTTTTTAGCCAGCTATTAAATCACTATCCTGTTTCAGTCATGTTTACAAAGTCGAAAAATTGAAAATAGGAAATTCAAAAAAATAAATAAATAATGTAATTCAATTGAATTTGTATAACAATAGTTATTGTCGCAAAGCAACTTTACAGAATCAAAAGAAAATTAGGGAAATGAGTATAAAATGTGTGAGAAAACATGTATGAATCAAAACAAAAAATCTATTTAAAAGTAAGTGCATTTGTAAGCAGTAAGTCTTTATACTGTATATTTAAATATATCTTTATATTTAAATGATGTATGATTTCTTTATTTGTTTAAGAGCTGTTTAAAGACATTGTGAGAGGTAATCTAATGTGATGTCATATTTTATGAGTCAGTCTGTTGAATGTATTGTTTGATACACAGAGCGTTGTATAGAAATGAATACGGTGTAATATGATACAACATGATATACCATATAGACCATAGCAGTTAAACTTTTCCTTAAATTGACTGACAGTTTCCACTATACATCATTTAACTAGCATTAAAAGTCCATGCCTCTTATCTCTTATCATCTGCCTCATGGTATAAAGGTTAATATCTTCCCTTTTTCATTTTGAACGATTCTTTCAGATCACAGTCCAATTATAACGGAAGCATTTATTTTTATTTTTATCTTTTTGCTTCCTTGTCTCCTCATAACCATGAAGAATTTAAAATTGCATAAGAAAACAGGAAATAGGAGTCTTGAGGAGTCTTGAGGAGCATCTAGGCTTTGCTCATGTTCGACACTGAGATGGTGCCAGGATCCTTGTGCTGAGTGTATTAGCAGATTTCCAGCTACATGTCATTGATTTAATGGAATTCAGATAGCAGATTTGCCATTGCCAAGTATCAGGCTCGGCCCGCCCCGCTATTCAAACAGTGCGCCGAGGGAAAATAAATAATTCCAGCTCCAACAATGGCAAAGCACAAAGACCAACACTGGATGCTGCCAATCACCCGCTTGCACATTGCCACTTGTGTGCTTTTGTTTTTGGGTGAGTTTACATGAGGGAAACTAAACATAGAAAGAGGATGTTTGTCTTTTTATTGGTTGAAAAAACAAACAGAATATTTTGTTGCCATAGTTCATCTAACTGTCTGTGTCTATGTATCACCGGTGTTCCTAAAAAGACCAAATCTTCTGGCGCTTCCCTTGATTTGATTAATAATTTACATTTCTCATGATATGCAATAGGTTGATTTTCTCTCCATCCATTTTAAGGCATCTTTATAAAGAGCGCTTGCTGTTTGTTCTCCCAATTCAGTACAACCAGATTCCTCATCTAATTAGCACCCAATTGATTTGTCAGAGCATTTATGTGGCTGTTTCATTAGCAATGCTTTTTCTCACTGATTGGTTTCTTTAACTCGCTGCGCTTCATCTTCCCATTTGAGCCCCATGCTTTCAATTATCGGACATTTCTGCCACGTTTGAAGTTTTTTCCTAGTAAATTCGGTAAAGTCGTATCAGTCGATATATTTCAATCCAAACGGCCGTCCATTAGAGGGAGCGCACATGAAGCTTCTCGCCAGCTTGTTAATTGTCAGGCCCACCACTGTTAGCTGCATATTAATGAGGGATTAGCCTTTGTGCAGCACATTATGAGCTCCCCCTCCACCGTGACATTGAAGAGACATCATGCCACAGGTAGCAGCAGGAGGGGTCGGCTTCGCATCCTCAAGCAGCCGTCCCAGGCGAGCGTGACAAAAGCAGTTCACAAGGCTGAGATGAAAAGATATTTGATTTACAGCTCACTGTGATGATAAACATGATGGTGGGTAAGAGCTGAAGTGTTGGAGTTGTACAGTTTTTGTAGCGGATGCTATTTAAAGATGGTCTGTAGGTTGCGCGAAAGCCTTGGGTACACAGAACAAACAGATTTCATGTCCAGGGGATTACGTTTTTATTAGTAGTTACCTTAACCTTTAAAAGTTAAGCCTCTTATTGTCGTCTTTGCTAATCAAAAAGTGTCTAATAGTGTGTATGTATGGGTTTTTTTTTTTTTTTTTTACTGTTGTGTGATGCATTTTGATATAGGCCATTTCTTACCAGTTACATATTGAGGAAGAAAATTATGTTTGCCAGGCAGGTGCATCATCTTGTATATGAGATGTGATAAAAGAACACCAGAACCAATAACTCAATATTTGGACAACGACTTTTTGACTTTCCTGTCCAAGATGTAAACATGATGTACTATATTAGACTCTTTGTTGGAAAAGGATAAAAAAGATAGTCGTGTATTAATCTCTTAGTCTCTTTTAATGGCCATATGTTATTATATTATGCCAGTGACCACTTTATGCCTCATCAGCTTGGTTTCCAGGTGACTGCGCAGCAAATTAGAGCTTTTATTTGCCCTGTGAGTTAGGCCTAGATAATGTCCATGCATGTAAAGATTGTGTAAAACTTATTTAGCAGTTATGTAAAGGTTGTGAAGATGTCCGCAAGTTGTAAAAAGGTTGCCTAGACTTTATGTCCAGGTTGAAATATGGTTAATGTATGTATGGTTAAAATAATGTAATGATAAACATCATCAGTCTGATATACTAGTGATTTACATTTAAAGGTCCCATATTTTACTGTTTTAAGTTAACATGGGTCTCTGAGGTCCTGGAAATCTATCTGTTATTTACTTTCTAAAGTTCCTGTTTCACTCCTTTTCCAAATCTGCCATTTCTGTGTCTATGTGAGCGAGCTACTGCTGGGACACGCCCCCTCAAAAGTACAACAAAGTGAATCTTGAACAATAGGTCCCCTTTTAACGAAGTATGTCAAACAGAACTAGTTAAAAATGTATACAAATAATGGAAATGTCAATATAGACGAGTTGAGTATCAGTGATACTTATGGGTTTAGTATTCATTCAACAGTATTGGAAAAGAAAAGTGCTGTCTGTAAATATTATATTTTTTATATTTGAAAAAAGAAGGTTTAAAAAGAATTTTTTATATTTAATTGCAAATTGTATTACAAAATGAATGAACTTCATCTGCCAGGTGTTAATGCGTGCAGTTCTCCAGGGAGAAACAGGACGACTCGAAGATACAGTACAGTGGGTGAGATAAAAAAAAAAAAGCTTGATTTTAGTCCAGGTATAGACTAAAGAACGAAACAGCCGCTACGTTTATGTTGATCCGTATTGTGCAGTCAGATTTGCCGAAACATTAGTGTGTCTGGCTTCAGCGTATTGTGTATCAGAATGGTTTGAATACTCCTATGCAACCTTGTATTGGTAGAGAAAAATTCACAACCAAACACTGACTTGTGTGAGAGCAGTGTAAAAGTAATGATGGAGAGTGAATATATTTTATTCCTGTACATTAATCCAACAGCTGAAGAGCTTGGCGTGAAATTAAAAGCAGGCGAAAGAACAGGAGACAGCAAACACAAACAAACTGACACTTGACACACCCACGCAGAGATGAATATTAAATGTGCGTGGGTGGTTGTGTGTATGTGTATATACTTGTTTGCTTAGTTGCCCACGTGTATATTTTAAAGAATTACTTAAAAACTACCTATCTAGTCCATCAGATGAGTTTCTGTGTACGTTTGCCTCTCTTCATCCCGTTCTCCTTATAGAAATGCAGGTCTGCTAAACGTTTTTGCATAGGTTCCCCATTTTACACTCAAATATGCTGCCACGTACGAGTTATAGCAAATACACAAGAAAGCAGTTTTCTTTTTCCCTAGTGGAAAAAATGGCAGATGAGCTGCTCCTCCTTCCCCAATATAACATTAGTCTGGATGGAGACAAACATTGAAATTCAATGTATTGCAATATGAAACATCATGATATGTATTGCTTGGTCTCGCGATGTGTATTATGTAGTCTCTTTACTCCAACAACTTTCAAGAGAGAAAAAATGATTCTCTTCTTTTTTTTTAGCAGTGTTCTGTTCTGACAAGTGAAAAAAAAGGATAATTCAACATTTTGAAATTCAATGTATTGCAATATGAAACATCATATGTACTGTATTATGTAGTCTCCATACTCCAACATCTTTTTCAAGTTAGCAGTGTTCTGACAAGAGAGAAAAAATGATAATTCAACATTTTTTTTAGCAAAAGAGAAAGATTTTGATAGCCAAATATTTTGACAGAAAGATTGAATTGGCCTGTATGTGTATGCCAACTATACAATGACTGCTTGTGTGACCTATTCTTTTTTTTTTTTTTGCTTGAAGAAATAGCACAGAGTGACAGGATGATGTGTTTTTATAGATGTTTTTGTTTGTTTCTACATTCCACATTTTTGTGATGTTATTCCCATATTCCAGTAGCAGTAAAAATTACACTTATTAAAAGTAACGAGATATTAGAAAACCCAAATGCACAGTTTAATATCTCAAGCCTTAACCGTTGACGCGCGTCAACAGAACTTCCATATAAACAGTTGGTTTGGTAAAAATCCGTTACTGACCAATGCTGTGTTGTTGGCATGGATCAGTACCGCTTGAGTTTAAAGGGTTAATCTTCCTGGGGTTTTTAAAGAAGAGCTCGTTCACCATGCAAAGCAAAACTGTCTTTCTCGGTGGACCATGTGCACCCTTCTTATTCTTTTTGTAGTAGCTGGTGCCCATTGCATTTACTGCCTCTCAGTACACCGCTCTCGCAGTAGCAGAATAAACAGGTAGAGCAGCGAGAGGAAACTCTACTCTATTAACGTCTACTCATTAATTGATCACGGACAGCATCGTTTTCCCAGGCAGGTTTTTTAAAAGGGGTGAGAATAGAAGAATATACTTGGGCGGCCGTTAATACACTTCAAGGACCGATTAAAGTATTATTTTTATTTGGGGAAACACTGACTGTACAATGATCAGCATATCTTGCGTAGGGCCCCCTTGAGCTGCCAGAGCAGCCCTGAACCTTTAAGGCACTTTCTCCACAAGACTGCTGAAGACATATTATCATCAGCTCCTTAAAGCTCTGTAAGTTGTGAAATTTGGGACTTTCACAGATTTTGTCCAGCACATCCCACAAATGCTCTGTTGGATTAAGATATGGGAAATTTGGAGGCCAGTGCATGTCCGTAAGCAGCAAGCTGTGATGCACTGTCTGTTCTGACACCTTTCTATCATAGCCAACATTTAGTGTTTCAGCAATTTGTGCTACAGTAGCTCTTCTGTGGGAGCGGACCAGACAGACGAGTCTTCGGCTTAGATCCTTACACTTGACCACGTTCCTTCTTCCAAAACTTCGACAAAATGTCAAGACTTTGAGAACTGACTGTTTACATACTGTCTAACATATCCCACCCCTGGACAGGCGCTACTGTAAAGAGGTAATCGAGGCTATTCACTTCACTTGTCAATGGGTTTATTGTTATGGCCGACTGGTGTAGATACAATACCGCACAAAAAGCCCCATCAAACAAAAGTGGGAAAAAAAAGTGATCTTAATGATTTTGACTGTTGCATGGTCTTTGGTGCCAGATAGGCCAGTTTAAGCACTTTAGAAATCCTATGGGATTTTAACACACAACTTTCCCTATAATTTAAACAGAATGCTGTGAAAAACAAACAGACTGAAAATGCCCAGTCTGATGCAGTTCTACAGGCAGAAATGCCTTGTTGATGAGAGTGGTGTGACGAGAAGAATGGCCAGTCTTGTCCAGACTCGATTGGACAGTTGGAAATTGGAAAATGTTGTCTGGGCTTTATCTAATCTTCAGCTGTCCAAATTCAGTGAACCTTTGTCCATTGTAGCATCAGGTTCCTGTCCTTGGCTGACGGGGGTTGAACTCGATGTGGTCTTCTGCTGTTGTAGCCCATCCATCCAAAGATCGTGCATTCCGAGATGACTTTCAGCCCGCAACAGAAATGTAAAGTAAGGTTATTTGACAAGTGAAGAATTGAGTTGAAAGTTCAGATTAAAGAACTAGGTTTCCCCTCCCGCACCAGTCACGTGTAATAAGCGTGGAGTCATCGTAGAGACGGTAGCGCCTGAACTGTATACAGTATATGGGGTTTTATAGTACTCGCCAGACTCATGTGGAAAAGGACAGTTTAGACTTTAGACCAACTCACACCCTAGACCTGCTCAGTGGGTAAAGTGGACAGTTTTATGTTCTTAACTAGTTTTAAAGCATCGTGGAGCATATCTTATTTTTAATCATCAGTCGCTTTTGAATGATTTTGACTGTTTGTGTTTACTTGTGGCTCCTTTCTTTTGTGTTGTCCTTATTATGCATGGAGAAAGCAAATCAGCACACACGGATCATAACAACGTAGTGATGATATCTACTGCTTAAAAATCAATCTTAAAATAGATTAGCTATTTAAATGCTAAAAGTACAGACAATGAAGCGGAAGGAAAAAAGAAATGAGAGATACAGTAGAAATCTTGGCTCTATGCTCTATGATAAGGCAAGATCTCAGGATGCACCAGAATTTCTGTCAAGGTCATTAAGGTCAATGCTGTTTTGAAAGACCCTGTATATGCAGTATCTTTTGTGAGTGCTGAATGATAAAAAAAAAAAAAACATAGGTCTATTTATTTAAAGAGCAGATGTACTATAGCCTTAACCTTATTTGGTGGATAATAATCGCCTCCTTTGTGTTTTGTGTGTGTGTGTGTTTAATAAAGAATTATATAGGAAGTCCTAATTTCACACCAGTCCCTGGTGTAATCCAATCACGGGCTTGTACAGGGAGCATTACCGCGGCCCATCTCGAGCCCTTTATTTAATCCGAGCTCATCTTGTTTCCATTAAGATTTGCTTTTATATCATAATGCTGCTCGTCCTGTGGGATTATCTCGGCTGGGGCCTGACTGAAGTGTGGGGAAATGGATTTAGCCATGCGGGGATCCATATTTGTAATCCTCAGTATTCTCTCCGAAAAATGTATCATGGTCAAACGGCAGATTGTTTAAATCAAGTGTGTTCTAAGAGCAGGCTAAACTCTCAGGCAGAACTGGACCAAGCTGAAAGAGAAGCACGGTTCTCCACCACGATCAGGGATGTTCAGTGATGTACACTGTACAGGGGAACTGTACTGTGTTCCACCGCTGAATTTCTAACATATGCAGAAGAAATGTCCAGAATAGCAAGACGATTGTTCTTCTTTCTTGGATTCGAAATTGCTTGAGGTGCACTTGCACACCCACTCAATTGCTCCTGGAGAAATTTCACTGCTATGCTGTGCCTGATATTTAAGAGCCATCCAGATAAACTACAGCCCCATTAGCATGAGACGGTTCAGAGCCTGACATTTAAATCAGCCTTTGTCATTTTCACAGAGGGAGGTCGTTTAACAGCAATCGCAAGGTCATTGCAAATACACTGTAAATTGAAGAAGAGAACAAGACGCCTCTGTTATGCAGCAGTGTTTTGGGGTTCATGTTGAACATTTGGAACATCGTGTTGAAATATTTTAATGTTTTTAATGTTTGATATTTTAACAGAAAGTCCTGGAGATGCCATGCCACGAGTTAAAAATTTATTTTAAAAAGTTATTGATTGATTAATTAAACATTAAATGATACCCGTGCTGGCTTTGCGCAGGTACGTTTTGACTATCTTTACGAGAATGCTGTAAAAAACTAAGGCAGATGTGGAGGAATGTTGAGTCTGAAATCTGGCACTGATGAGGATTTAAAACTTTACATTGATAATAGCAAGCCTGTGGGTTAGGCATGATGTTAAGCTGACAGTGCGTTGTGTCATTGTATTTCACATATCATCTTAATTCTTGCAAAATCTCCTTTAAAAAGATTCATAGTTCTGCCAGAAATTTATGCAAAGTTGACAATAGCCCACTAGGTAAATGCTTAGTTGTTAAGTAGGCCAAAAGAGCAAAAAGCCTGAAAGTGTATCCCAGTGTCAATCAGAGACTTTTCCTCTACCGTTGTGAAAGCTCAATAGATTTTCATTCTAAACAGTATGCACTCAGCCAAACCGAACCGTTTTAGGGAAAAAACATTTTCAGCCTGCAGACTCTCTACTAACAGGATGTTTTGTTTTGTGTCCCATTCTGTTTAAACTCACACGCTTGTGTGTAAAAATCCCATGAGATCAGGAGTTCCAGCCAATTTGGCACCATCAGCCCACCGGTAAAGTCACAGAGATCACATTTTCTCCCATTTTTGATTCGAATATTAACTAAAGCTCTTGACCTGAACCTGCTTGATGTTGTACTCTGTGCTGCTGCGACATTATTTGCTGATTAGATGACTGCATAAATGGGATTGTGTGCAGGTGTTACAGTGGAGATCATACACAGTACAGTACAGTATGTATATTGGCTTCCAGAGTTGTCCTTCAAAACCTCATGCCAAACCTTCAGAACCTTAACGTTTTTTGCACTTTGCTTTATTTTATATTTAGCATGTTTTAAAAAATATATATATCAATATTTGATTCTTTCCCCAAATGTTGTTTATGAAAAAAAAAAAAAAAACGCGTTATGAACGTTCTCGTGCAGTTTCCTCGGGTTTGTTTACAGGAAAACATCTCCGGTAATCTGCGGTGATTTGCGGTGTGTGAGTTGATGCTTTGTTCATCATGTATGGCTTAATGTATAGATTTAAATAACTAAAGCTGGTAAGCATGTATAGTCATAGCCTACAAGCTGCCTTTATTTCTCAAGGAGTTCTCGAGTAGTTCTTTCCGAGAACATAAATTTGATTCCTTAACTTGTGACTATTAACCGTGACTGACTAGAATCCACGAAAAAAAAAAAAAAACAAGAACAAAAAAACAAAAACATGTACAGTGGGCGTTTAAGTCATACCTGGACCTATGAACAAATTTCTTGTGAATGAAGTCTTTACACAAGCACAGTATGTTGATGAGACTCTTAGCCGCAGGAAACATTTGTATTGTGCAAATGTTATTAAGAAGGACATGCGTCTATGAATGCGCAGGCATTTCCCTGAACATTCAGCGTGTGGAATGCTTGATCTTTGAAAATCTATCAGAGAAAGAGACGCATCTGTCCGTTGGAAATGTACACACAATCATTCACCTGGGAGTTCTCACATCCCCAGTACACTCCTGACCCCGCTACAAGCCATGTGCACATGTGTAGGCCATTAAATAAGTTCCTGGGAGGCCGGTGTGACGAACTGTGAGACTACTTTCTACTGTACCTTGATGGTGTCCAAGCACTAGTAAATCTCTGGGATAAGTGCATTACTGTGCCAGGGGATTATATAGAGAAATAAAGCGTGTTTTTCTCTCATAACTGTGTTATAATAAAAATGTGCAGCAGGCAGCGAACAAACATTCTAAGGCGTTCAAGGATTTTTTTTTTTTTTATTGTGCCGAAGTTAATACACTGATTGCCCCATAAAGCTCATTTTATTTTCTATGTCAGCTTCAGTTGTGTTTGCTCTTCTCGTCCGCTTCAAAAGAAGCCCTCATGTACCTGAGTCAGGCTGGCTCACCTCGCTGTCCATCAGCAGCACTGCTTACAGTATGATGCTACCTCGGGGTGATGCTACTACTTCAGACATGTATTATAATCAAATTGATCGCAACAGCAGTTTTTTATTCTCTGAAAGTGACCGAGGAAACGATCTTTACTAGAGTCACAGCGTCTCAAGTGTAAAGCACAATTTAAATGTCAACTAGACTTTAACTGTTAACTATTAAATGTCACCTAGACTTAACTAGGGGTGCTCCGATTGATCGGTCGCCGATCATAATCGGCCGATAATTGCTTTGGGACGATTGATCGGCAGTCTCTATAACGGCCGATATAGAGAAGCCAATCAGATGACGCAAAACTCACGGGATATTTTTTTTGCGCGCTGCTAAAATGACTTCACCAGTCTGGCAATCCTACATGTTGTGTGAAAAAAGACAACACATTAGCAATCGGCAACCTGTGTAACAAGCCAATTACATGAGGCGGAAGCACCCAAAGCATTTTAACACCACGAACCTCATCAGACATTTGAAGGCTAGTCATGTAAAGGAACATGAGCAGTTTTCAAAGTTGTTTAGAGCTCAGCAACTCGCGTGCCGCCACTCACTCAGCTGTCGGTAATTCCTCTAGCTCACCTGCGCGGTTTCGCGCAGTGTCCATGATTCACCGCGAGTTTTGGCCCTGTGATCACGTTTCCATCTTTCCGAGCAAACATGTTATTAAACATGAAAAATTAAGCATGTTAAATCTTTTGGCGGTCCTCGCGGATGCTTGCAGGCCTTGCAGAACTTCAGGCGACTCACGTCCTTCTTCCCTGCTGAAAAAAACAGCATAGACCAGATAGCTGGTGACCAGCTTGACCAGCATATGTTGTGTTTTGGTGCTGGTACGCTGGTATACTGGTGACCAGCATACATTTGTCAAGCTCTAAGCTGTTCCCAGTTACTAACCAAGCACAGGCTGCTATGTTTTATGTTAACGTGTTGCACATGTTGCTTGCCAATAAATACAGTTATAATCGTAATTTCAATACTTAAACTATATCTAACAACAATGTAAATGAATAAATAATGCTACATGATAAGGCTTTGAGTAGACCCTGTAATCGGTGATCGGTATCGGCTTCTAGTGATCGGAGATTGGTGATCGGCCCCAAAAATCCTGATCGGAGCACCCCTAGACTTAACTATTAAATGTCACCTAGTCTTGACTATTAAGGTAATTGCATATACTGTACAGTACTGGTGTGCTGTGTCTGATCGGAGCTGAGAGTGCTACGCTACTCGTTTTCTTTTCTATTCCTGGTTTTCGTATGAAGATAAATTCCTTACAGCTGTTATTAAAACAAGCCGGCATATTAGACCGAGTATAAATAAGAGCGTGTGATGCTGGCGAACCCCCCCAAAGCATGCAGAGCTCTATTTAGAGCTTCAGACAGAAGGCACATGTAAAGTGGAGGTCAGAGAATGGCATGCTGTGAATGACAGATATCTAAGTGTCTTCATCATTCAGGAAAGAATGTGATAAGGCTGTTTTATAGCCAGCTCATTTTTCAGAAAGTCACAGACCCGAATACAAATCAATATCCAGCATTTTAAAGTACATTGGGAGAAACAGAGCTTTCTAAGTGCTTTTTTTTTCTTTTTTCTTTTTTTCTTTTTGGATACAATATACAGTTTTTATTACAGCTTGGTGTTGGATTGAATTTATAGAACTTCTTAATGCATGCCCAGGAAGCCTTAATTAACGTCTCTGTGTGCACTTTGCACTGCGGAGGCCATTGATAATATGTCTCTCTTTAGCCACAGCAATCCATTACCTGAAAGTGTTCTGCAGTGTCAGTGTGTCTGCCGCGCAGAAGTATCGGTTCTAAGCTGAAAGTCATTTACACAGTCATAAACACGAGACGCACAGTGTCTCCGCCTGTCTCCGCCGTCCAACGAACATCTTTTACAAATTTCACGATTTCCGTGGTCGTCGTAAGGCTCAGCGAGTTTCCCAAAGCCTTTCAGATAATCGACTCCGAGTGTATCGTTTATTCCTACACTCTTTGGTGTCTCTAATTGAGTTGTAGTCATGGAAAACCACCTTGAGCCAAGGAAATGTATTCACAAATATATTAATTACTCAGCGTCAGATGCACCTTAGAAAGGGAGTAAAATTATAAATGCATCAAAGGTTTCTTTTGCACTAGAAATGATGATGATGTGGGACACAGTGCGGTGTATTAATGAGCGCTCTGCATTTCAGCCATCAAAGCCCTATTGATATGAGCACCTGCTCTTTTTTAATGAAGCAGATGAATGTTTGACTTTAACAGCCAATGTTTCTCATCAAGTCTAAATAAGTGGCACAAAGGCATTGATCAGTTGCATTCATAATGTAATCATTTCTACTTTGTGCTGTGTGTGTGCGCGTGTGTGTTTTATCTGCAGTGTGTAAGCCTGGGTTCTACAGATCTGCTCTGCAGACTAGGACATGCAATAAGTGTCCTCCTCACAGCTTCACCAAAACAGAGGGCTGCACTTCCTGTCAGTGTGAGCACGGCTACTACAGGAAGGACACGGACCCGACCAACATGGCCTGCACAAGTAATTACTCAGAGCGCATTCTTCATATGTCTGAGCCGAAATAAGAAATACAAGAAGACCGCTTATTTGAAAACAGTATAAAATGTACGATTAGTAAATTATGACGTCATTAAGAGTGACAACTTATTATAGCCTTTTATCATATGATTTAATATTAAACATGATCTTTAATTTAAAGATTATATTTAATATATTTGTTCAATAGAAAATGAGTGTTTTGGAATAATAGTTAAAGATTATTTCTATAGAGACAACTCTTTCCCAGGGACTCGTATACCGCATTCTACACATAATAATAAATAATACCATTTAAGTGTAAAAATATAAAATAAAAGTACAGTTTCTCAGTAATATGTCAAGCTGGTATTTTTGCCTTATTAACTTTTTAAGATTTTGATGCAGCTTTTACATATAGATATTACAGGTACATCAATTTTACCCAAATAAATTAAGTAAATGTGCTTTTTAAAAAAAAAAAAAAAGTTTTATTTAATAAGCTATCGCAAACATACCAACTGTATCATTTATATTAATTAAAAATATTTTATATAATTCTGCTCTTAATTTAATCAGTAATATCGTATAGCTTATACTGTATGCCTGGATGATGTATACGGTATATAGATATATAACATAATAACATATTTATTATGTTATATATGGATATACTGCATACATCATCGAGGCATATAAGCTATAACACAGAAGAAATAATAGGATAATAATTTTAAAATATTTTCTATATTTACAAATAATATTGTATCAGTCATATTTGTGTAATATAGAGTAACATATGGGTTTTTTCTTTCTGTACAATCTAGTGCAACACGATGAAATTAACTTCATTTCATTTTGACTAATTATACAAACATGACTGAGCAACAAATAGACAAATAAATGGGTGACATTATGGCAAAAAAAATAGCACAGATCATGTCATCATGTGTTTTTTTCTTTCTTTTTTCGGCTGTTTCTGTGACCAAAAAAATGTGAGTTCTACATTTTTGCGACATCGTTCATACATTCCTGCAGTATTACAATTTACGACAAAAAAGAAAAATCACATTTCCGAAAACCCCAATGCACAGTTCGATGTCTGAATATATGTATATTATATATTGGAGTCTTTTTAAAAGACTCTTTAAGATTTAAGGGTTATAAAACTATAATGTTGTTCTTCCATGTAGTAAAGAAAGGCTATATAATAAACATAACCAAATGTTGGTTGTACAATAAACAGCAGTATCACACCTAGGGGATGGAAAGTTTTTATATGCATCAGTGAAACCGTTTTAGAGCCTGAAATTTTCTATACAGTATATTCATGTGCCATCTCCAAGGATATGCAGCTTCGCATTATTTCATAAGCATAAAAATCTGATAATAATCTGTATGTTTGGAGGGTTAAACCGTAAGCCACATGTGGGCCATTGAAAAATTGAAATGAGCCAGATTCAGTGCAAAGGTTCAATAGCTCTGTCATACAGCACGAATGTGCTTATAATAGTTTCACTCTGCATTTTCCCCAGAGCCTCCTTCAGCCCCACGCAGCGCCATTTCAAATGTAAACGAGACAAGCGTGTTGCTGGAGTGGAGCGCCCCGGAGGAGACGGGTGGCAGGAAGGATGTGACCTACAGCGTGGTCTGTAGGAAGATGAGCGCCGAGTCCAGACAGCACGAGCCGTGTGGCAGCCACGTCCGCTACCTTCCCCAGCGCACTGGCCTGAGCAACACGTCCGTCATGGTGCTCGACCTGCTCGCTCACACAAACTACACCTTTGAGGTGGAGGCTGTGAACGGTGTCTCCGAGCTCACCAAGCCACTGCGGCAATACGTTTCTCTTAATGTCACGACCAACCAGGCTGGTGAGTGGACTGGACCAGGCTTGTCCAATTCGTCTGCTTTTGTGTCTATTTGTTTACAATACTGCAGGAAAGACTCCCACCTGTGAGTTATATTCAGCTTGTTGCATCCACATTGTATATTTCCGCTAGCTTGAACGATGAGACGCAGAATCATACAGTGAAGTCCACGAGGCAGGTTACATGCAGCTGATCCTCCATGCCGTATAGTAAGACCCTGTCACGTGTACAATCAGAGCCATGCAGTGTACAGTAATCAAATGGCATTTGAAGTCGTGATTAGTTGCTGTATTTATTTATTTATTTATTTGAAAATCATTACATGGAAGCTTAGCAAGATTGCAAGGGAAAAATGTTTAAAAATGGACAAAGTCTATAATTTCAGGACATCAGAGAGTCATTGTGGCTGTTTATAACTGTTATTACGGCAGTGTTTTTTTTTTTTTTTCCAGTAGGGCTCTTTAAATGGCCTAAGTATACACGAGGAGAGCAGAGCAGTACAACATGGTAATTAACCAGGCTTTTTTCCCCCCAAGTTCTCGTAGACCACACAATTTATCCCCTGTTGTCTATGCTTTGTTTTTTGGGGGTTTTTTTTTGTAGTTGTTTTTTGCTGTCCATCAGGAGTTGCATATTTATAGCAGACATTCTGTACCAAGTTAGCACAAAAATGCACATTGTTTTTAGTGATGTCCCAATCCTACTTACATTTTTTTTTCTTTAAAAGTCTAGATACCAGAACACTTTTGATACCTGATACTGACTCAGTATCAATGTCGCAGTATTGAACAACTTGTAATTAAATCCTCACACTGATCAGTGTTACCAAGTTATACACACTATTGCTATCATGATAACAAGTTGTGTTTCTCCATGTCGCAAAAAATCTGTGCTCCACCTGCTGCACTGTGCGCTTGAACCGAGGCTGTTAGTCAAAAGAATTTGGGGGCGACGCAAACAAAAATTTAATTTTTAATAATCAACTGTAAATGGCCATTTATCAGGTGATTAAGCATCATTACTGCTAGTGTGAAATAAACCATGCAATAAATGTACTTTAAAACAGTGAATTGAAGTATAAAAGTGGGTTTATTGTCAGTCAAAAAACCACACAAATGCACAAAAACAAACAAAAGCTGCATAAACACAGGCCAGTGGCACTACTTGAAAAGAAATTTTGCTCTCCTATCTTCGTTGAGAATGGTCCAATCATATGAGCCCAAATATTTAAAAACAATATTGATTCGCTAAGAACAAAAGTAGGAGGGTTCGGGGCGCACAGTGCTGCGCCCTAAGGATGATTTGGAGAAATCCAATTAGAGCGCAGCCTCAAGTCATCTGCTTTTCAAAAATTGACGTGCCTACATAGACGGCGCTCCGCGTACACGCACACAAACGATGTAATACAGTTGTTATATTGTGACTAAATGACTTTATTTCATTATTAAAATAAATAATTATTATGTTAAATAATTACATGTTAAAGTAGCATTCTTCTTTGCCTAATTTTAAGGGGGGGGGGGGGCAGTAACGGTGAAAACAGGAAACGATAGGAAACTGAAAAACTTACCATACAATGCAACATTTACAGTAAATTGCTTTATCACTTTAATGCTTTAAGCACATCGAGATGCTAGCTCAACTCAAATGATGTCTTTATGTCTGAGTCACGCCTCTCTTCGATTTAAGTTCGCCAAAGTGTGTCTCAGTGTATGCATAATTATCTCATTGTACCTTTTTATTAGATTAGTTCAATTGCTGCAGTTTATCCTGGTTAATTGGGTTCCTGGGCATAACATGGCAACACATTGGAGATTTTATTTGCCCTGTGGACTAAAAATGTGACCCGATGTCTACCCCGTATCAGTTTCACTAATGCTACTCAGTATTTGTACATCCCTCATGTCAGTGTGTGTTCCACTGACTTTTCGTTTAGATAATGAAGGCTTACTGATGTGTGACCTGCTTTATCTGAACCAGGGTCTGTAATTAACATCATCACATGGTGGCAGAGACGTAGGAGCCTGTTGCACAGCTGCAGTGTGTGTGTTTGTGTACGAGAGTGTGCACATGCGCACGTGTGTGTGTGTGTGTGTGTGTGCGTGTGTGTGAAGAGGCTCAGCCACGATAAGACAGCCTTGAAATAAGGGATTTCACATAGTCTGTGAGGAGACTGATGTAGAATACTGAACACCTGCTTGCCTTGTGCGGCAGCGCTCAGGATAATCTGTTTGGGTCGATGCATCAAGTGGCAGTCATGTTTCATGTGAACTGCTGGCTCTAGGCTAAGCACCGTGTTTGGTAGGGTGTTGTTAGAACCTTTGTTGTGTGAAAAGTGGAAAACACTGTGATATTGGGATTCACTGTGCTGTGTTCTGTTCCAGGAAATATGAAAACCGTTTGCTTTAAACCTTCTTGTCTAGTATGATCCTTTTATTCTTCGTAAGAAAGTTTTTTTCTATATTTTTTTATTTCGTCAGTGTATATTACATGGTTATAATCTGAAAGAAAGCGAGGCAAGGCTTTGCACTGAACTAAAAATAAATGGTTACAACAATCGCATGTACTTTTAAGCATTTAATAGCTGTCACTCATAATTTACTCGGGAACATGCTAGGCATGACTGCAGATTTAGCAGTGTAATGTGTTTATTGGCTTGTGCAATATAAAGATTTAATCATTTCTCTATATCTGCCAAAATGTACAGTAATTATATTATATTTTATTACCGGACATTCCAACCCTTATTCATTTTTCTTAAGAGCTCAACATCACATATAATAATCATTCACGTTATTGTTTAAAAGTACCTTAAAGGAACATTTTAATGCTCCAATAAAATAGAATACGAGTTAAGTGGCATATGAGTCTGAAATTATGATATTAAGGTTATTTTAACTAATAATAAATCTCATGCACCTTTCATTTGCCTTTTTTATGTGAAAAAATGTGAAGACACCTTTTTTATTAGTTAATATTAGACAAATAATAGAGTCTAAAAGGCAAAAAAGAAAAGTCCAAAAGCCCTTGGGATTCTTATCTAAAACTATAAATAAAAAGTTTTTGAAATGTATAAATATGTAATACAATGTCAATGTTCAATATGTTATATATTTAATATTCAAGATGCTGCATTATTACTAGGTCGTAAGCTCCTTTTGTGATATTGACAGAGCTAACTGCTTTGTACAAAAAATCAGATTTTCCTTACGTCCAATCTCTTCTATTATGTGTTAAGACGATCATATGGATCACGGTGTTCACAAACTATTTTGTTGTGAAAATTAGTATATTCAATTAGAAAAAAAAAAAAAAAATTAAGCATTTTCTGTTCTTTCTGTTCCTTCTGTTGCCTGCCATGCTATACATTCTAACTAATGTCAGTGAACTATTTATTTGGAATGGCGCTGAAATCTTTTGAGGGCTTAAGTACAGGTACAACAGTAATGCCAAAATCATAGTAAAGTTAATGGTGATGATAATAATCAAGTTAAGACTCCGATGATGATCAAGAGTGAAATTTACAGCCATGTGGACATTTTTTTTTTTTTAAATAAAATAATTACAGGGGTACCACGGCATATGAATCTATCTTAAGGCGAAAATTTGCATTTCAAAACACATTTAACTATAGTAAATAATGTAACTGCAGATAATCTATTTCAGCCACCCTAAAATATTACCAATTTCCATCACTATAAAAATTTTTTGCCTGTAAATATATTGTATAGTTTATATATCTACTGTAAATGTTCTACTTAAAAGCATTTAGAAAAGACATCAACAATGTAAAATATGAAATAAATAGACATTAAACCTCTCTTAACCTTAATTTATAATTCCTTTTAGGTCACAAAAACAATTTCCTACTTTTTGTTTGTTTTCTATTTACCAGTTTTTAAACAGGCTGCTACGATTCACCCCCCTAATGTGACCTCATATGAGTGAAATCCCTAACCTTTTTTTCCCTTGTTGCTTAGCTCTGCTCAGCTAGGCAGTTCTCTTAAACAGGGGGAGTTTAAGGGATCAAATTCATTATTTAGGGAGTATTTTGGCTGAAGCATTAACGGACGCACTTTGAGAGAACTCTGAGGCCTGTGTTATCTTTTAAAGACGTAGTGAAATATGGGACTTTTAAAATCCAGCTGTGTTTTTGTAATTGCCACTGCACAGCTTAGATTGTTAGAACCGCTGCTTTTTACATTACTGAGAATTAGCATGATGGAGCTACTTATTTTCCTGGCTTTTTTGGCCAAGTTCAGCATGATTAAGTTGTTTATTTTGATTTTAAAAAAGAAAAGAAAATATTAAGGCTGAGTAGAGAAAAAGAAATGGTGCACAGCCCTATGAAAGTAGAGGTCTTTGTGTAACCGTGTCCCCCACGCCGGATGGTGCAGACATGTTAGGTGATGTTAGGTGAAGCAGAATTTTCTCGCGAGTCACCTCCGGACACAAAAGTAGCAGGAGGCAGTGAAGAAGAAAATGAAAGAATTGACGAAAATCCGTTTTGACCTCTAGTTTGAAAAAGTCAATGCTGACTAACCCTGAACCTGTGACACCGTGACAACCCTAACTCACATTTTTCTGATGAGTTTGTCAGATGATTATTGCCTCTTGCTGTGGATTCATATTGAAGTAAACACTGCTCTTTATACAGCGACCGCGACTCATCCAAGCTTATTAAAATGTTCCACTGTGTGTTGGTGACCGTGTCCTGCTCCATGCCTCCACTCTCTTTTCCGCTCCAAGAGCAGGTGGCACAGGTGCTGCCGGAGCCAAACCATTTATTTCCTCTTGCTGTCTGTGTAATCCATTACTGTAAACTCCCAGGCCTTTTGCACAACCCCTGTGAGCCGCTGCTCCAGTCTAATTTAGGGTGAAATATTTACCATAATATTTGCACTTATTTCCCAGCTACTACGTCTCTGTCACGAAACGCACCACCTATGCACTTCAGCAGTACGCACACACACACACACACACACACAAAAAAACAATATCATTGTGCTAATTTATTTTACAGGGATGGCACGGCAATGTACGATGCGCTTTACACTGAATAACTGGCTTCAACATCTGCCTCAGTCATTAAGGTGCTCTGAGATCAACAGAAGGTTTAAGGTCTTTAAAACACTATTAATAGAGACAAGAGGAATGATTCTGTAGCCCGAGACAGCCTGCCTCGACTCGGCTTCAGCTCGCGCAGCGTGTGCGGAATTAACGTCACAGTCGCGAACGAAGCGCAGCCTCCTAGCATGCTCTGTAAAGAGGAGGAAGAAATCTGTTTCTCCTGCTTTGAGGAAAGCGAGATGTTCATAACTAGGGCAGTTTGTGTGGATTGATCAAATGTTCACTGATTTCAAGTGAACTAGATTTCAAAACAAACTGAATAGCACGCAGGTGCAAGTGATTAGCGCTTTAGTCTTTCATGTGCCTCTGAAGTGTGCTCGTATTTCCCCAATGAACGTTGACAGGCACATAAGTGGTGGCATTTGCAGAGCTATTCTGTGAGCTTTTAATATTTGCCCATTCACAGCGAGTAATTGACATATCTGTCTGCAAAGACTTGCCACACTCAATATTCCTAATTACTCCCAGTGAGTTGGTTTTGGGACGCGGTTGAGAGATTTCGCGTTTTCCCTCCATTCGGCTCCAGCGCGCGGCTACAGTATATGTGTTATCAGCGGTTGCAGCTTAACAGATGGTGACCCAGTGAGTTATTTAAATAAGTCACTTATAAACATTTCCGCCACATGATAAATGCTCAGGCCATTGTGGCAAAGGCTTAGAGATAAAAAAATACAAATAAAAAAAACTTTTTGAATGAGAACTTTGCTTATTTGTTTAGACAGTTATTCCATAATAAAATGCGCTTTTTTTCTCCCCCTTAATTTATGGAGGCATATTTTTTTCTGCTTGTTAATAGTGTAGGGCTTCCGGCACTGTATTTCCACATCGTGACTGATGTGTTTAGTGATTCTGGCACGGATTTGTTGGCTGGTGCTGTAGTTTCATTTCTCCAGCGTCATGTTAAAAAGAACTCCAACGTAGATGTAACGGAAATAGCCGACCACTGATTAGAAAAAAAGACAGGCGTTCATGCTCGGGAAGACAAGATGGCCCACACAACTCCAGGTTCAGCAGGTGATTCCAACTTTATGGCTGCTCAGAGCATGAGCAGTAAACAAATTAGCACTTGGTACTTGTTAGCTTAATTGTGTTAAATCTGGATCGCTGAATGCACAGTTTTGCGGAGAAAATATAAATTGTGTATAAATGAGGGCTGATTGATTTGAAAGAAAAAATCACACTGAGATCATTCTGACACGTATGCGGTTATGATTACTTATGATATATAACTATCGGCGGCACAGTGGCTTTAGTGGTTAGCACTGTCGCCTTGCACCTCCAGGTTTCGGGTTCGATTTCCACCTCAAGGTCTGTGCGCATGGAGTTTGCATGTCCTCCCCCTGCTTGGTGGGTTCCCACATTCCAAAGCCATAGCGATTAGGCTAATTAGTGTTTCCAAATTGCCTGTGTGTGAATGTTGAGGTCGTGCTACTGTTGTACAAATGGGAATAAATAAAATGGACACCACTGGCGTCAATGGTCCCTAGTTGGACTAGAGAGGTTCCTAGATAGATGGATGGATGGATATGACTATTAAATGTACCATTTTGTTAGATTAACACCAAATAATTGAACAAATGATGGCATTAAGAGGATGATAAATATTTATCTCTTTTAAAGAGACTTCTGGATAGAGACAGAGACAGGATAGTTGTTAATATGAAGCCCACTTTTTTTTTTTGAAGGCTCAGGTGAGAAAAACTGTTTCAGGTGAGTCATCAGAGAACAACTGTCTCCATTACCCGAGTGCAAAACCTTCTTCATGGAGGTGGAACCATCCCCAGTTACCACACACATCCCATGAAGTCCACACGTGCTCGCCATGCTACAAGGTCTCCAACCAGAATCTGGACACCGGCATGAGTCAGACAGGTCTGGAGGGCAGAGTGGGTCTCGATCACTGGCAGCTCAGGTGCACCGTGTTTAGTTCGACAGGGAGAGAGAGAACAGTTAGGCTTGGTGACAGTCACATAATGTACTGTATAAGGTGAATGTATACTTAGTTAGTCCTGCAGAATTTAAACTCTGAATTTAAACTCTTGCACTCTACACTATGACAGCATAACTAAAAGAGAGAGCCAGAACACAGACATGAGGGCTCCCTGGGAAGTAAAGAACGTCTTTAGACTGGGGAAAAAACCCACCAAGCTCGGGGAGAGCATGCAAACCCCCACGCAAACACAAACACACATGGACCCAAGATGGGAATCGAACTCCCCCGTAAATTACTGCTGGAAAACTATACACGTTTAAATTCAGGATTTCTATCCAATTAATTGAGCAACGCTACGTAGAATAGTTAAATAGGAGGAAAATGTTTTTTTTGTTTCCACTTTGTATGTCAAAAATTATGTTTTTTTTTTTTTTTCAAGCTTCCTGAGGTGAATCAAATGTTGCATTCCAGCACATAGTCAGTGTTGAAGTGGTAAACAGAATGAAAATGGGCTAACTTGTCAAAAAAAGAAAAAAGTAAATTCGGTTTGATTACACATGGAGATATAAATGTCTGATATCCAAGAGTGCATTTTTTTTTTTCTTTACGCTCTATTTTAATATGTTCTCTGTCTGACAACTGATATGATATGTGAAGTGCATCAGAGGAACGGTGGGGATTTTGGCAGCCGCATAAATTCTGGTTCCTCATGAAGCGTTGCATGATTTTTAAGAAGACCCATGTTCGTGCTGCCGTGCCTGCGTTGGCATGGGAGCCTGTTGGCAGGAGTCATACCTCAGTGGTGGTTTTGGCCAGCGGGCCGCTCAGCCCTGCCAGAGGTTTTTCATCTTGCCTCTCAGCAGGACTCCCTCCAGCAATACTTGTTTACAAACACATAGCCTGCTGAGAGCTTCAGCCTGGCACTGAGACCAGGTCAGATTGGAAACAGTGACCTTTCCTGCTTGCACTAAAACCGCACACCCAGCATGCTAGTCTCAATTAAATTACATGCAAGTGCCTGCCTGAAAGAGCTTGGTTAAAAAAAACAAAAAAAACAACAACAATATAGCCTGCTGTCAGTCTTGTGCCACCAAAAAGAAGCAGTCTTCTAATGGAGCTTAAACGCAGCGTGATGCATGCTGAATACGAGTGATTAATCGAAGTCACTGCTACCGTGCGATCGTGTGATCTCTCTTACTGGAAATAGGAGCGTTAACACGTCTAGGTGTACATCTAACTGTGGAATCAGTGACATGCCTCGCTGTTTGGCGTTAACAGCTCCTTGGCTGGCAACGGTGCAGCGTGAACAGATTCATGCACTGCAGAATGGCAACACTTCCCAATCGGAGCTATTAATCAGAGCACCATCACACTTCCTCCGCCACACTTCCTCTAGTACGGACGTGTTCCATCTGCTAATGAGAGAGGATAGGAGATGCTGCCATGCTGAGTGCACAAGGAGCTTGTTTGCACTTGGATTTATTTATTTTTTTTATACTCTTTGTACAACAAAATTTTCTGGCTCATTGCCTTAACTTTTAAATTATTAATGATGCTTGATTTTTTTTTGATGAAAAATGAATTTATCAAATTATTTTGTCTGACATCAGTTAACTAATCACTTAATCCGAAGCACATTTCCTGTCTAGGTAGCTCAGGTTCTCATTTCCTAGAATAGATTCTTAAACAGTATTGGCATTTTTAGGAAAGGTTTGCACAAGTATTAAAATTATATTCCAGTTGTATGCACGCAGAGTCGGTTTCTTTGTTTTGACCCTCAACTCCGATGTAGCTGTTTTTGTTTCCTGTCGGTCCATCATCAGAAATATAGATCAAAATTCCCCTGGAAAGCCTTAAAGCTTATTGTGAATCAATAACTCAGAGGAGCTTCGTCTCCTGCCTGACTGAAAGTCAACCATTTAGCAGGCTGCCAGACTCTTTAAGTAGCCCAGCCACCCTCCACAAAGCAGCTCTTTGCCTGCCAGCCGGCAGATCGGGTTGCCAGGTATTCTGTTTCAGGCTTTTAAGATAGGAATGATTATAGTTTTGTCTGGGTGAAAGGAGGGATACGGTTACTCTTTGTTTTCAAGAGGCGAGAAGACTTTTCATGGCTTCCCCTATCACCGGACCCTATTGAGCTCTAAATGCTGCCCCGGTGCAGCCGGGCTACTATATCGGCACCTCTGGGATCATTTGAACGTGCTTAAATAATACTTATCTCACGGCTACAGTCTGACACTTCAGTTCCTGAATACACAGCCGGCTCACATTTCTGTTTTACGTGTGTAGATGGGTGGCACTAGGTTTGTGTGCGGAGGATTTTGTTAAGGCAGTAAAAACAGAAAAATGAGAACACTGAGGAGATAGAATTGATTAATTGCTGTTGCAAACTGTAGCTCTGTGGGGGTTTTACATATGCTGTCTTTAGTCTGCTTGACTTGAATCCTGCTGCGATTTCTCCTCATGTGGTCTTTCGAGCCAAGTTCGGGATTGTCTGAGTAAGGTGGTGCGGGACTGACCCTGAATCGACCCAAGTACAGAAAATGAATCCAGCAGACTTTGTGTTTTGGATTGGAACTTTTATGGGACTGATGACTAGCTGATTAGTCTGAGGTACTATCCTGTATATCTGATTCTGGCTCCTGAGTGGTGCATCAGAAACACGTTCATCTGGAGATCATGAGTTCGAATCCCATTCGTAGCTGGGAGTGTGGCCATGCTCTAAGTGGGGGAGGAGCGGCATGCTTTCACTCTCACATCTATCATAGTGACACTAGCGCTCACCGGGATGGGACATTACTCCTGCCTGGGCAGCCGTTCGAAAAGTTGCGGTCATTTAAGCATCGCATGTCTCAGAAGAAGCACGTGATGGGAGGCTCACCCCCTCGTCTGTAACAGTCACCTCAGTTTCACTTTGTACAAAATGGTCGGTCCAGAAGTTCACTTAGAGTTATCAGTCTCAAAAATCACCAATTAACAAACGGCACCTCGGATTAGAGCCGTTATGAAGGCGTTACAGGGCATACAAGTAGTAGACACATGTTTATATGAGATTATTGCATATTTTTGATGCCTTCAGCATTTTACAATTTTACAATTTAGAAGAAAATAAAACTACAAACATGTATTTGATTTATAATAATCTCATAGTAAGAAATAAGAAATAAATGTACTATATTGGGCATATTTACACTTGAAACTACTATGAAATGGCCTCCACTGTAACCTGGATCTCTTTTTATTTTAAAAATTGTTTCCATGAGGGGAAAGTGCTTTAACCTTAATGTGGAAAAAGTTGCAAAAAATGTATGTGCATCCTGGCGATCAAAGTTCTTCAGGGAGTCAAAATTAGAAACAGCAGGTCAGACTCAAAAAAGGAAATGGATTCAGCCAAGAAAATTGCATCGTGCATCTCAACAGTCAATATAGACAAAGAAGTCTAATATTTACTATTATAAGATCAGCCTGAACCATCCATATACAGTAATTCCCTTTTTCTAGACTTTTTGACTTTTCTAATTCGAAACTTTTTTTTTTTTTTTAGAAAGCGATCTAAATCATCTGCCAAAAAAATAAAAACAAGAAAACTGATGCTTGTGCTTGTTATTTTAACACACAGAAGGTCAGCTCTTCTGGAACAGTTCTTACATTTGCATTTTCATCTGCAAAAACACATCAAGCATCATAATGAAACTGGTTCACATGAAGACCAAAACTTATAGTACGGTACCTCTTCTGCAGAGGAGACGTTCATTTAGAGTTCTCAGTCTCCGAAATCACAGAGGAACAAACGGCACCTCGGATCAGAGCCGTTATGAAGGCGTTACAGAGCATACAAGTAGTAGACACATGTTTATATGAGATTATTGCATATTTTTGATGATTGTTTTACAATGTAGAAAATATAAGAACATGTATTTGATTAATAATAATCTCATAGTAAGAAATAAGAAATAAATGTACTATATTGGGCATATTTACACTTGAAACCACTATGAAATCGCCTCCACTGTATACTGACTCATGATGTACGAACAAAGGATGAGATGTGTTTTGTATTTTTGCACCGGTAAACAGAAAGAGAAGTGTATGACCCTGGTAAGCAGCCAGAGAGCTTCAGAGAGAGCAAATCTCCTTTGTGTTTTGTTTTTTTTCTACAAGTGCTTTTCACTGCTTTTGTTGGCAGAATTATTCACTGAGGACGAAACACAAAGGGACAAAAACTCACAATTTTTTTTTTCTCTCTTTGATTTTTTTTTTTACAATCAAGCTCACTGTCAGATGTGAGACACAAAATCTTTTAAATGAGTTATGTCTTTAATTGTCTAATCACCTACAAGCTGCAGATGGAGTGTACTCCATGCTCAGATGATTTTTTTGTGTGTATTCTGCACACATTTACTGTATAAATGATTGTTGAATGAATGCTTTTTTTCTGCTTGTTTCTGACTGTTTAATTTTATGATTTTATGATTGAGCGAATCCAAAGCAGACCAGATGAACTCCTCAGTGTGCAAGTACCTGCAGAGTGCAATAGGCACGCATGTTATCTGCAAACTGCACAGGAGATTGTATAGTACTGTATATACGAACACACAATGAAGACAACAACAACAACAACAAAAAAGCACAAGTTTAAACAACAGCATAAACACAGTGACAGTATAGGTAAGGTGACGGAGGGTGACCGAATTACTTTATGGACGATTGTACCTGTATTTGGCGTGCTCTATAAAACAATTTCATGCTTGTTAATGTTGAAATAGTGTGCAGACAGTAATGGGACGTTTGTGACTGAAGACGGATTGTAACCGGATGCAGGATTGTTTTAATACGCAGTAAATGGAGTGTGTAAACAGTGTCAGACCATGTCATCTCCCAAAGCCATTTTCAACACTGAATTCATTTCTCAGCAAGCAGCTGAAACCAAAAAAAAAAAAAAAAAGTCTGCTCATGCACCATATCTAATTGTCTTTACTGCTCATGTTCTCAATATTTCACATGCACATTACTTGAAAGCATGAAGAAAAAAAGGCAGGCAAAAAGGCATCATGGCTATATTAGACAAGCTTATCATTCAGAAGTGAACATTTCCTTCAACATGTATTCTTGTTTCTGTAAAAAATGAAATGCAATGTAGGTCTAAATCATATACCAAAATGGAGTTTTAGATGATTTAGGTATGATTTTAAGGATGCATCATTTTTTACAAGATATCTCAATAACAAAATCGAGTTTATATTTTGCAGATATTATGCTGATATGACTTGACATTCAGGCATGATGTAGACACTGATAGCTATAATAACGAACTGTTCAAAAGTACGAGGGCTGTACCAAAAATAATGCAAAAGTGGGCGCCACCTTTTTTATTAACTGACGTATTCAGCTCCCACTGTGCTACAGAATGTTTAAGGAGATAACATCACTGACAAGAGCAACGTGCACAGATGGACGAAGGGGAAACCAGCACTGAAGACACGACACGCAGCGGGAGACCATCAGTTGCGAAAAAGGGGATTTTCGAAAACGATTCAAGAGTTGGGATCAACGATGGCGCAATCGCATCGCTTGTGACAGAGACGGTGCCAAGTACTAGCTTTGTGTGGAGGAAGTGTTACTCTACTGTACCAACATCTACAATTTGAACGACCTATGTCGATTAATAATAGAGCTATGCCCATATTCGCATTACTTTCGGTTCAGCCTCTGTATAAATCTCCCCTTGAAACTTGTAAATCTGTACCATTATATGACTTTTTATGCAGTTACTCAATATTGCATCACACCTTCGTATTGCATCCTGAATATTTTCCACCTGGACTGTGGAGTCAACACAAACAAAATCTTTCTTTCTTTATTTATTTTTTTCCCCCTGTTCAGCTCCATCTCCCATCACCGTGGTGAAGAGAGGCAAGACAGCGAAGAACAGCATCTCTGTTTCCTGGCAGGAACCAGACCGAACCAACGGCATCATCCTGGAGTACGAGATCAAGTACTTCGAGAAGGTGATTACAGGAGGGCAATTAACTCCATGCAAGGGCGAGGCGTGAGAGAAATTAACCAGATATAGATCATTTTTGTATGGAATATTGGCATTGACATGAAATGATGAAATGGATGTGGATGATGAATATCTTTTAGCCTGTAAGCTCTTAGTTTTAATGAACTGATGTCTAGATTCCAGATGTGCAAGTTACCAGATGTGCAAGTGGATTTTCTGAATTGTAAAGTAAGGTTTAAATGCGTGAGGTAGAAAAGTCTAAATACGATTTGTGACAATTGGAGTTTTACTGGATTTAAAGGTGAAGACACATAGCGTTGCTTACAAACACCAGGAGAAACAAACGATATGGTTAAATGGTGAAATCAAGTCACTGTTTACTGCTTAACCATTTTGGTTATGGCCCCAAATAAGACCTCATTTTAAAGTGTTTTTTTTGTTGTTGTTTTTTGTACAGTAGTAGTTCACTACGACTTAAGACCAATAGGACTTCATTCTATAGTCTATTTTTATTGTCTTCTTCTGTTATTTTACAATTATACAAGAGAGGTTAAATCTATTAAAGTCTGTAAAAGTTCCCTTTACTTTTGTTGAGCTGGGTCATGTTCAGAAAACTGAAGATGCTAGATCGCAGGCAGATTTTCCGCATATGATCAGTCCTTCTTCAGTATTTATTGCTTCACTGAAATACTTTGCTGATCCACATCTGTATCACAGTCGATCACTTGACGCAACCTCCTATGTATGATTGCTATGAAAATGAAAAGCCCAGTAATCATAATTTGGGCTTCTACAGTATATCACATGTCCGTACAAAATTTTGCGGTTAAATGAAAGTACTGTATGTTCAGTGCAGCGATGCGACAGGCAGCACAGCGAGCAGTGGAAACAGGTCTCCCTTTGACGACAAAGCTCACAAAAAGGCTGAAACCAGACCTGGCTCTGATGCGTGGCTCAGATAGCTGCTCACATCGTGACTCCAGTGTTCAGGCCATTTGAAGAGACAATCGGACATAAAGCGGCTCGGCCACTTGGACGACCTCAGCACAGCTGTCTGGTCTGGGAAACACTGATATAAGGGCACTTTAAAAAGAAAAGTGGCCCTTCCTGTAATGGATAGAGCCGTCACCATACTGTCTAACTCTACCTCCATGCATGTGAGCAGCGTGAAAGAGCTCATACAACCTAAGCACACTTACACATTCACTCATTCTGTGTCTTAGAAGACACCAGAATGGTTCTTATACTTTTTTTTTATTCTTCTTTTTTTTTTTATTCTTTTTTTTTATTTACATAATTCTGTCCATTGAGCATTACAACGGTCTCATTTTGCTTTGTGCCCTGAAGGATCAGGAGACGAGTTACACCATCGTTAAATCGAAAGAGACAGAGGTCGTGGTGGATGGGCTGAAGCCATCTTCAGCGTACATCTTTCAGATCAGAGCTCGCACCTCGGCGGGCTACGGAGGCTTCAGTCGACGCTTTGAGTTCGAGACCGGTCCTTACTGTAAGTCAAAGGATTGCAGCATGCACTGTAATGCCACATTTATTCACAAAATATTACTCATGTGAATTAAACTAATGCTGACTGATTAAAAAACAAAGTCTGTTCTTATACCATTTGACCTGTTAATTAAAGTCATTAGTAATAACATGGTCTAAAATGCATTTAAAATGTATTGGCAGCAGATAGTTTTGCTCATCTTACTGTATTTACGTATTTACTATATTTCTCTTTAGATTAGAGGTAAGGTTTGAAGTGAGCTGTGTCATGCTGATAACAGTTGTGACTGAGTTTGTGCTCCCTCCTCATTTACATTTATATTTACTGCATGTAGTAGATGCTCTTATCCAGAGTGACTTACAGAAGTGCTTGCTTGTTTACTTGGAGAACATCTCCTTAAGCTAGTGCAGATAGTTTTGGGTTTAAAGATACCAGTGCCGGCAGACTATGTATCAGGAACGATACATAAATAAATACATTAGAAAATACGCATGGCTCACAGCTCTCGCCTCTCTGTAGTGTCCGCCTCCAGAGATCAGGGCCGCGTGCCCGTCATCGCCGTGGCTGTCACGCTGGGCATCATCCTGCTGGCACTGATCACCGGCTTTTTGCTCAGTGGAAGGTGAGAACGTGATAGATTTTTACCGCTCAGCTTGATATAGAAATGTGAGGCGGTGTTAAGAAATCTGGGTAGTGTATAGAAAACTTGTCGATTTATGTACACAATATTACACAATAAACACATATTAATAAAGAAGTTATCAAATGGAGAACTATAGAAAACTTAATAAACTGTGTATAAATCATATTAATATTGTATTATTATCCCATGCACCACTCTTTAATGAAAAAAAAATATATATATATATATATATATATATATATATATATGTTTTTTTTTTTTTTTTTTTACTTATATATATTTAATCAAGCAGTGCATCACAGTATTATAACAGTGCATGTACATAGGTAATTAATATGCAGATAAATTATACATTGGGGCGGGGGGGTTATTTTATGATGATTACCTGCCAGTTATGATTAGCCTTACATGATAAAATCTTACATGATATACACTCATCTGCCATAACATCATAACAGCACATAATACTGAGTCAATTAATATATTAATCATGGTATATTATGGCATCCCCTTGAGCTTACCCTGTGTGGAGCAAAGCTAGCGTGTCTGGTCCGATCCCACAGAAAAGCCAATGTAGCACAAATCATTAAAAAAAATCAAAGCTGGCCATGATAGAAAAACATCAGAACACCCAGTGTGCCACAGCCTGCCAGCACGGCACCCGGCAGACAAACAGCCCAAGGCCGTCAACCTGACTTCCAAATTCCCCACATCCCAATCCACTTGTGCACCCATGTGATGCACTGTACAAACAAGATCCACAAACGCTCCACCCCACAACCCACAGCACCCAAAGGATCTGCTGCCAACATTCTGGTGCCAGAGACCACAACACACCAGGAGAAATCTTGTTGAGTCATGCCCAGAGGGGCCAGAGCCAGACGGGTGGGACAAAAAGAACCTCTACACAGTATTGGACTTAATGTTTTGTGTTGTAAAGTTATGGCTGATCTGTGTACACATTCCACTTTTAAATATCTTGTTCTGTTCGTTATATCCGACTTTGTGGTGTCTTCTTGTTGGCTTTGTAACAATAGCTGAGTAGGAGGTGGCAACGTGACAGTATCCTCTTTAACACATGCTTGTCCCTCGGTGTGTTCGGAGTGTGTGCTTACTGTATATGTGTCTGTGTGTCTTAAAACACATTGAAAAGTGATATGCAAATTAGAAATGGGATTGAGTATTTGAAACGCGTACTCTCTTGGTAACTGCCTTAAGACAAATGTAGTGAAATTTGGTAGAATTTTTCACGTTTTCATTTCAAACTTGTTTTTTTTTTCATAGGTTTTGTATTAAAATGCATATTATGTTCGTAAAATAAGACAAAGGACTTTCCCCGTAGAGAACTTGTCTAGAAATGAGATGTGATTGGAGGGCTGCTTGTCTTTCTTTTGCAATCATTGTCCTTTGCCTTGGCCCTCCGCCCTTGAACAGCCCTTAATTCGATGCTGTCAAGTCCTTGGCGAGATTTACGCCAGGCGCTGGGGGCGGACCACGAAAACACACACTGGGAGCAGGCAGAATTTCTAACGAGCCTTCACACCACCACCACCACGCGAGCGGCAGCCCCGATTGTTTAAGCAGGTGCCGTGTAACCCCTCAAGGACAGAGCACGTTTAGGCAATTACTCCTGAGGTGTATCATCGTATCATTTTTCGCCCCAGCCTTGAAACATCCGACTGACCTTTAATGTCCAAGGTATAGGTTGGAAGCCCACACTGGTGCAGGAAGCTATCAGAGTAGTTAATAGCCTTTCTTGGCCTCATGAATGAACTACATTGCATTTGTAAGACGGTTACAGCAGGTAATGCTGAGCATGAGCAGTCAGACAGCCTGGGAGGAATCAGTGACACATTTAGCCTGTCAGTGGAATACTCATGTCACACTTTGCTGTATAATAATTAATTGTGCCTTGTCTTGTGGAAAAGTAAAACTTTCATTTTCTGGGGCTGTCGGCTCTGTTTACATTAGCATGTCTATCAAGTTACCTCGCACTCAAGCATGAGATATTGCTCAGAGAAGCAGCATCTTTAAACGTAATTAGTCGGATTAAACTGTGACGTTTCATCAGGATTCATACGACCAGTCTGTATTTACAATCGGGAAAGGTGTTTTTTTTTGGATTTTTTTTTTTTTTTTTTTTTTACAGTTTTCTCCCATTACAGTTTTTTTTCCAGCTATTAGCCAGCTCTCCACTAACACATGGCTATCAAGCATGTGCTTCCTCTGAGACCTGTCACCAGATTCTTTAAAACTTCTACTCATTCAACAGCACAGCACAGAAGAATACACACAGAGGAAGGCATACAAAGAGCTCGCACGCTGCCCTGATTGGTTAGTGTCACGGCACCAAGCGCACAAACAATAGGACCGATGCTTTTCTGTTTCTGTGTATCATGACTGGTCCAATCGGATGCGCTGTTTAGGTGCAGGGAGTTTGCAAAGTAGGCTAAAGGTCATGTGCACCACTCAGCTAGTCAGCAGCCACATGCGACTCAGTAGTCTGTGTGTTCTTACACGGGGTCAGAGCTGGATAAATCATAGAGGATTACAGGAATATTTTCCTCAGCAAAGCACCCATCAGGGGACAAACAACAATCCACTAATCTGTCCAGCTCAAAAAGAGGAAACAAAAGCTTCTTGTGCATTGACATAATAAAGGAGAGGCAGTAATGCAGGTTTTCGTGCTAGCCACAAATTAGTGGGTGTTTTTTTTTTTTTCACATCTTTAAGAGAAAAAAAAAAACTTAGTAGTTCTGGGTTATTGTCATTCATTTCCCACCAGTTTAATGTACTGTAGGTGAAACGGCATTATTCTTCAAAATGGAAAAAAGTGCCTGGATTATCGATGGCTTCTTGGCTGGAATTGGATGCTTTACTATTGGTTACTAGTGAGAAATATATGTGGATGTGTTTTTTTCCACAGTAATAACAAGATAAATATAGAAGTAAGACAATAAAGTAGTATTAAGTGTTAAAATTAAGATGGCATTATGTTGTTATAAGAAGTTATGGGGAAAAAAAAAACTGTTCCTTATAAACTCCCAAATGAAATGTACAGTAATCTTGCGTGTGTGTCATTATATTTCATTTGTGGAATTATATTATACTTCTTTGAGAAATAAAATGGTATATAATGCTGCTTTTCAGAGGCCACAAGGGAGCATCAGTTTCAAATCAAACATAATATGGTTTAAATCATCTTCTTTTTTTGTCAGTTCCTTTGTGCAGTCGAAAAATACGCATGGAAGACTGGCTGAAACAGAAGTTTCACTATTGCTTTACTACCAAAAAAAATCAGTGTAATAATGACATTTATTGTACTTTATTTAACATTCTTTCCACAAAGAATGTTAAGCAAAAGAGCAAAACCTAAGTACAGCGCAGTGGTCCTCTGTACTTCCACGGCTTGTCTCTAGTGTAACACTTGCGTGTGCACATGTGCTGAGACCCAGATAAAGACATTACCTGCTTATCTATTTCCTCTTTCTGTTACCTGTCGCTCTTTGTCCAATAATGCCTCTTATACCTGTTGGAGCAGAGTCATTTAGCAGTGCTGCATCCAAAGAGGAAACGAAGAAAAAAGAGAGCGATTATAAGATTTTACCAGCAGGGCATGTCTCTGTGTGTGTATTTGTATTTGACCACAGTTGTGTGAATGGTGTTCTGTTCGCCAGGCGCTGTGGCTACAGTAAAGCAAAGCAGGATCCCGACGAGGAGAAAATGCACTTCCACAATGGCCAGAGTAAGACATGCCAGAAAAGCGCATACACAGATTTCAGCTAAGAACCTGGTTGTAATATTACAAAGTGACTTTATGAGAGCGTTTCTAGAAAGAAAAACAAATCCTTTTTGCTCGTTGTTTTGATGTTTTGCAAATCTCTATTAATAAATGGCATTTCCCTACATTTTAGAGGAAATTGTTATTTCAGCAAGAACACCTTCAAATGCATATGCACTAGGCATGAAATCAACATGCACTGTTAAAAGAATCTTATAACTGTGAAGACAGAATGTCTCTCAGAAGTCTGATTAACACTGTTAGTGCAAAGTAGATTTTATCACAATAGTTCCCTTAAATGTGCAAAAAAAAAACAATCATAAATGCTTAAAGATACAGTTATGTCCAAATCTATCACTGTGTTACACTTTAGCATTGATTCTGATTTGTGATCTTGTGTTATACCCAACTTCATGTAGCAGTGTTTCCATTCCCTCATGCCGTCTTGTAGAACTCTGTTAAAAAAAAAAAAAAACTATAACGGCTATAAGTGATGAGTGTACATGATATCCTTTCTTTCCTTTATTTGTTTTTCTCCTCTCGATTTCACTTCGCTCTTAGTCAAATTCCCTGGAGTGCGTACGTACATCGATCCTCACACCTACGAAGATCCCAACCAAGCTGTCCACGAGTTTGCTAAGGAGATTGATGTCTCTTGCATTACAATAGAGCGTGTGATAGGAGCTGGTAAGTGAGAAAACACAGCAAGGCTCTAAAAGCAAATTCAAATTAAGCCGCAGATTGAATGACTGGAAAGTGGAAGGCTGCTTTGAGATTTCACATCCGTTTCTGTATACACTCAACAGAACGACGCTTTTGGGTTACTGTACCATAAAGTCAAGGATATACATAAACTTGATGTAGAGCTCAAGCCAAAACTCGCAATAAAAAATACTCGGCTCATAACTCAGTGGTGTAAAGTAGACACGTGAAAACGGAAACGGCTTGGCGCCGATAATGACTTGCCGTATATCTCGCATGGTCTCTTTCAAAGTGTTAACTTGATAAGGCATATTTACCTGTCCCTCTCAGTCTTCTTGTCCTCATTGTTGACTGTGTGCTGTTTGTCAGGTGAGTTTGGAGAGGTGTGTAGTGGGCCACTGAGACTGCCAGGGAAAAGAGAGATCGTGGTGGCTATTAAAACATTGAAAGCAGGGTACACTGAAAAGCAGAGGCGAGACTTCCTGGCCGAGGCCAGCATCATGGGCCAGTTTGATCACCCTAACATCATCCACCTGGAGGGCGTGGTCACGAAAAGTAAGTGATGGGCCGTCTCGATCTTACTTTTTTAATGTAGTTTTCTCTGCTGCTACATTGTATGAAAAGTATATGTTACAATCAAGAATACAGTATGTTCCAATTATTGCGCTACAAATGATTTGGCAATGTACGAGGGGCGTTCAAGTCAAACCAGGACTTTTGTAATGCTCAGAATAACAGAACAGTAAAACCTATTTTTGTTCCTGCTACATTAATTCACTCATCCGTCATGTTGCAAGGATCCGGCATTCCACAAGTGCTGTGGGCTCAGAGACACCTCGGCCATTCGTTCACGTACAGTCTTCTTTAAAATGTTTGCACCATTATTAAAATGTTTAACTTCAACTAGTAGTCTCATCGGCGTACTGTCAAGTCCCGGTTGGATTTGAACGCCCATAATTTTGTTTTATTAAATTATGTCTTTCTTACAATAAATGAGTCCTTTATCCTTCATGCCAAAAGTAGTACATATGCTTTGTTTTCTTTATTTCCTTTAGGCAAGCCAGTGATGATCATTACAGAGTACATGGAGAACGGATCTCTTGACACTTTTTTAAAGGTGTGTGTGTGTGTTTTTTTTTCCTTTCACTATCATTTAAAATGAGATCACATTTAGTGTCTTTATTTTATCCAGTTTTTATGTCTATCCTCTATGACCATAGAGTTCAAGCTTGTTAAAGGTGTTATAGTCTTACACTAGGCTCGTGCCCTACCCACTATTTGATAAATTAGATTTTGTTCCCAACACTTTTTTTTGTCTGTCTAATAGTTCACAGCAGGACAGAACCATCTCTTTCTAAAAACCAGTTTCTCATGGTGGCGTCTGTCATAATGTTGCTGTTGTGATGAAACTTTCACAGATCTATTAATGAACACGCCGCAAGCAAGATTGTAGCACATGTTTATTAATACCAACGTAACATGAATTTGTAATGATCACTTTGTATCATGGATGTATTCATGGGAAACTATTATTATGATTGCGAATATAAATGATGTACAGCGGCTGTAGCTGTCACTCCAATTGCCAATTCAGTGACCCTCTGAGAAGCTGGATAGAATAATAATAAAGTTTTTTTTTTTATCTTTTCGGTTTAAGATTCGGTCAATACTGGAGTGACTTATTTCAATGAGACAACGAATCAGAAAGCGAGTCAGGAATATTTTCAGTGGAACTTGGCCTTGTGTCTCTGATATGATTTATTTTTTTTATCACCTTCTTACATGTCAAATGTCCTCATGTCTCACCCTGCAGAAGAATGATGGGCAGTTTACAGTGATCCAGCTGGTTGGCATGCTGCGTGGCATTGCCTCGGGCATGCGCTACCTCTCCGACATGGGCTACGTGCACCGCGACCTGGCCGCCCGCAACATCTTGGTTAACAGCAACCTGGTGTGTAAGGTGTCCGACTTCGGCCTGTCTCGAGTGCTAGAAGACGACCCGGAGGCGGCCTACACCACCCGCGTACGTGCTGACTTGCATTATCCGGCTAACCGGCTGACCTCCCTGCCATAAACCAGCACTCCACATCCATTTATGTCAAAGCTGAACAGCCTTTAGCACACTCCTGCTCAATATCACTTGCTTTTCCTCTTTCTTTCTGTTTGTAGTGAGTATTGAACTAGAGCTCACCGTGTCTCTGACAGCATTACATCAAACGGTGGGAGTCCATAATACTATTAGGTGAATGTTTGCTGTGATTGCGTTGAGTGCAGCTAAGGTCTACAGCAGAGCTTTAAATGCCAGTCTGAATTTGGCATTAATAAACAGAACCGAGTGATCCTGGCTTTGAAAGAGAGATAATTAGTAGCTCAGTGTCAGAGTCTGTAATTCAGCTGATTATTATTTCCCCTTTTTCCACCTTGGCATGTCACAGTAGCGTGCGTGCGTGTGGTTGTTTGTGTGCACGCAGACTGAGGAGCAGCAAATTGAGATGTACTTCACTAATAGGTTCTGAGAGCTTCCGAATGGCAGACGTCCATGTGCCGCGTTCTCGCTCTTACCATGTTTACCCACGTGACGCGCTGGTTTTCTCATCTGTGTATAGAAAGTTAGAAGTGTTCCTTAAGATGCGTCGACAGTGAATGTTTCTGACGATTATTGCTCTGTTTGCCGTTCAGGGAGGGAAGATTCCCATCAGATGGACAGCACCAGAGGCGATCTCTTACAGGAAGTTCACCTCCGCCAGCGACGTCTGGAGCTATGGGATCGTCATGTGGGAGGTGATGTCATACGGTGAAAGACCTTACTGGGAGATGAGCAATCAAGATGTAAGTTTATTATATTGTGTGAGATGTTGTGTAAATCTGTCACCAAATGATTATTTTTTTTTTATTTGGTTAGATTTATGAATGCATTCCTTTGAAATGGAATGTGTCAGTCAAGTAAGCATAAATAATGAAATGGCATAAGTGAATATGTTGTCGTTCTGCATTTCTGTCGAAAGCATGGATATTGAGCAGTATTGCATTTATTGAATCCTGCTGTATAAAGTGTTGTATAATCTTGCTGCAGTGTCCTAAATATGCATATGTTCAAGTTGTAAATGATTTGCTCTAGAAAATAATCATATACTGGATATCACTATTCAGAGTCAATATGTTTATCGCCTCTGAATTCTTTGCGTACACTGCGTGTATTCCTGCACAGATACTCATTTCCACAATAATGGCAAAAAACTTGGTAGCATCTCATTAATCCAAATCATTTGCAGTGAACATAGACAAGTTAATTGATACATTTCAGAAGAAAAAAAAAGACACACACACCAAACTTATTCATTTTTACAACCAGGTCATCTTAGTGTATGATGAATTCTGTGCCAAGTCTTTGGTGAGAACTGACTACCAATTATTCATCCACGGTGGAGATGGCGTAATTGTTTTCCCAAGCCATTTTAATTGTGTGTGTGTGTGTGTGTGTGTGTGTGTGTGTGTGTGTGTGTGTGTGTGTGTGTGTGTGTGTGTGTGTGTGTGTGTGTGTGTGTGTGAATAGCATTTGAGATGTGGTCTGCCACCGGGAGGCTGAAAAATGGGGTCCTGTGTGCAGTCAAATGGTGGGTTTAGCTGACATTATTGAGAATGGTTAATGGGGATGGGAGCTGCATCGACAACAATACAGAGCGGTTTAAAGGGGGATGCGATATTCAATAGTCGAACACCCAGTGGGCGAGTCAAAGGCTGATAGTCTATGAACAGTACATTCATGGATGCCGGGGATCGCTGGAAATGTAGTCAGAATTAGGCTGGGTTTCTGACTGCAGTGAACTCGGTGAACTTTGCCTGAGGTGTTAGAGTTTCAGATCAGACCCATTTTTAACGCTTCCGCGAAACACAATCTGAAGCTGCATAAAGCGTGGCTGCGTCACAGAGATGCTGGTAGGGGACAGTTTTTAATTAGTCTCCTAATTAATTCGATTTTTTTATTGGTCAGATAATTGAATGTTGCAGTATGCTACATTCTTTTGTTCTCTGCTATACAAATGATCGTGTCATATTAGTAGTATGATGTCTTGCGTCTGTGTCTGTGCGAGAGCAGCATTAGAAAGGAGGACACAATGCAGAAGTTTTCCGAGAAGGTCCCTAAAGGAGGTGCAATTTCAAGTCATGTTGTTGTCAAGCAGAACTGACCTTTTTTCTCCCCTCCTCGCCAGCCAGTGACAACTTCATTCGCGCCTCAGATCCTCTTCTCCTCTCCATCATTAATCTGTTTCACACGCTTGGGAAGGAGAAAGTTATTTGATGTTTTATTTAAGGCCTTCATGAGAGCTGCCTCAGATCTCTCGCTCTGCTGTACTCAGCTCACTCTCCCCTGCTCCCACCCTGTCTCTTCTCCTCTGACTATGTCTCTCTCTCTCTCTGCCTTTCTCACACTTGCTCTCTCCTTTTTCTTTCTCTGCTAGACGTTGCTGCCGGGGATTGGTTTTCTGAGCCGCTCTTGTTTTGGCTTTCTCCTTTTGCCAACATAGCGAGATAATTTTGTTGGAGGCTAAGAGAGAGAGAGATGAGAGTTTGGCATTGCGCCCAGTGCAGCAGTCTGATCCTAGCTGCCTGCAAGCTTCTGAAACTTATAGACCGTCAGCATATCTCTCAATCTACAGTAACTGTGTGTAATCAATATAACAGATTTGTTATATACATTTGGGGAAAGTTTTTGAATATTGAAATAAAAAATTTTCAAAACTTGCTTTTCATCTAACAGGTTCACAACTGGCACTTTTTCTATTGTGCATCGAATCAAACTAGAATTACTTATAGGCAGAGTAGGAAAGTTTACATTGACGTTTTTTAATGTGTTTTTATGATTTTTTAAACCGTGCACATAAAGTTTTGAGTTTTTTGTTAAGAATGAAAAAAAAAAAAAAACAAGATAAATAAATCAGAAAGACATGTCAGTTTTTAGACATGTTTTTAATCTTCGTGACAATCCTGTAATGGTAATTCTCAATCAGTGTTGCATCAGAAGCGAGACAAAAGCATGCCTGAATTATACACCAACTCAGATGTCAAACATAATCACATCCCATAGAATAAAAACAAGCAGATCTTTTCACGTCATGGAATTAATACCTATTCTACACTAAACAAACCATGAGAGCTGGCTGGTGGTAAACTAGTTGCGTTTGCTCTGTATTTGTGTAATTGAAAATCTACATCCACGGCTGATGACCAAAAAAACGAGCTATTATTATAACATTTTTGTAATATCCCAAAGGTATCAGATTATGATGTGGTGAACACTTGCATGCAAACACTATGCCTGACGAGAAGAACAGGCAGTTTTGTTGGACAAAACTCAGAGCAGCACTAGAAACTTGTCAGTGGTCTGTGAATTTGATGGCCAGGTCGGTGACCTTGGGCTTGTTGCTTGCTGGGCCCCATACATGGTGGGCTGTAGTGCACTGGGTGTTCCGGTGCCTTTCTATTGTGGCCAGCATTGACTTTTTTGGAGATCTGCGCTGCATTAGCTTTTCTGTTCAGTCGACAGCTGGCTTTTGGTCTCTGTGTGCATAGATAACCCTTGATTGCCCATGATCCTGTCACAAGTTTACTGATATATAAAATTGACAATCAATGGTAATGTGCTAATGTTGTGTGGCGTAAATATTGTGGCAGATCGATGTTTATGCACTTTGAACCTGTGAACCTTCTGTAATACCCTATGAGTTTTATTTGACATTATAACCATCATCTATAATTTTTTTTTTGTTTTGTATTAGCACTTCATCCAAATACAGTGTCTAGTTATTGGCCCTCAGTGTTCAGATCATATAAATACAAGGTGAAGGTAGAAAAACAGCTTGCCTGTCGACTCGAATAGTTTGACATAAGCCAGATTGAGTATAATATTATGAATAGATAAAAAAGAAAAAGTTGGCTGGTGTTACTACTGTATGGTGCATGCTGTGTAATGTATTTTTCTGTATCTATCAGGTGATAAAGGCTGTAGAGGAGAGCTACAGGCTGCCGGGCCCTATGGACTGCCCCACAGCTCTCTACCACCTCATGATGGACTGCTGGCAGAAGGACAGGAACAGCCGGCCCAAGTTTGATGAGATAGTGAGCCTCCTGGACAAGCTCATACGCAACCCGAGCAGTCTGAAAAGCCTCGTCAATCCCTCGAACAGGTACAAAAGCAACATCTTGCTTACGCTGCGTTTATTCACTTCACTAGTTTCTGGCATTTCGTGCGCTCGCTCTCATTTTCATTTGCTTCTTGCTTGCTCTTTGTCCCAATATGCTTTTCATCTTTGCTTTGTTTCTTGTATAAGCAGAGATCCAGCTCTCTGTAAAGTAAATTCTGGTATTTGGCCATCTGTGTCGGTGAGCTCAAAAACCATGTCATGTCTGCAAAATGCCGATAATGCGGCGTTAACAGCTTTTGTTACATGGATGACACAGGAAATCACGATTTAATGACACTTGAAACAAATAAGCGCCGGTACTTCATGATTTAATGCCGAGTTAAGTGGAAGTGACAGCGTACAAATGACTTCCAATTACGGTGATTACATGGTATCAGATATATTTTCTGCATTGCGAATCACTCTGTGCTTTTTTTAACATGCGGGAATCTATTTTCTGTAATTGTCTTATGGAATTATGTTACATGTAATCAATCATTTAGAGTGGGGGAATTTATTTTGAGTGTTTTTAAATATAATTTTTCAATTAAGCTATTTTTGCCCTTATGGTAAAATATGGACAAAAAAAAAAGATTGAATAATATATAGTCCATGTCACCAAAGATCAGTAGTAAACTGAGCATTAATATTGATCATAGTTACTGTATATACTTTGCATTTATAAAATAATGCATGAATAAATATCTTAACAGTGCTAACATAATGACCAATTTTAATGTTTGCATAATTAAAATGGCTCTCCATGAAACATCCATTTAGGCTTGTGTTCCTTTTTTTTTTTCCGTACAATCTTCATATAGCATGCTAATGTTAGATTTATGCATTTATTCCTTCAACAGTCCATTTGTCTTTCCCACAGGGTGTCCAATTTATTAGTGGAGCATGGCAGCGCAGAGCTTTGTGCATTCAGCTCTGTAGGGGAATGGTTAGATGCCATAAAAATGGGTCGATACACAGAGCTTTTCATGGAAAGTGGATACACTTCATTGGATGTAGTCACTCAGATGACCTTAGAGTAAGTCCCCCCCCGTTGTCATTTCCTGACAAAGTGATCATGGGAATAATCTGATGCACATTAACACAGAGAACAAAAATGTCCATTAAAAATGCAAAACCATTTCATTGTGGAAGGATTTTCTTTTCTTTTGGGCTTTTAATTGAATTTTTTTTATCTACAGTATATTATTAGGCAGATATTTTGTAAAACATGACAAAGTAACTTTTCTTCACTGATATTTATTTGCTCAGTTCTATTAAGATGATTGTAAAAAAAAATAAAAAAAAAGATCTGTATATACTGTAGGCTGAACTGATCCAATGACAGGTTTTGTTTAACCATGTCGTTATTCCCACAGACCAAACAAAACCCATGAAACTAATGACAATTACAGTTAAAATAAGGATTCGTTTCTAATAATAATCTTGAATAGTGCTGTATTAAAGCCAGGCACACTTGTTGAAGAATGGTAAAACCATTAAGCCTGGAGGAAAAAAGTCTCAGACAGATTTAGTATTAATAAAATATGTGGTGTGAAACAAGTCCTTAATTACAATGGATAAGGATCATTTTCACTTCCGCAGTCACTTACCATTTAATAATAAACAGTTCTTGATTCAATATTTGTGGGTTTGATTTCAAATGTTGCTGTAAGATCATTTAAAAACAAATGCTTACATATAATTCCAATATGTATATACTTAATTGCCTGAATTTGTATTTGTATTAACCAGTTTTGTTTAGTTTTTTTTTAAAGCATCTGTATTTTAGCAATTTTTTTCTGATTGTTGAGCTTGTGTTGACATGGAGAAGTTTTGACCTGGTGGTGTAGTAGTTAGCACTGTGGTCTCCGGGGTCGAGGGTCCAATCCCTGCCCGTGTGTGAAGGTTTCCATTGGATTTTCCGGTGCAGATTTTAACCTGTCCGATGTTTACCCCACCTCGTGCCTGAAGTCTGTTGCTCCCCACAAGACAACAGATATAACACATGATGAGGCAAATCACCTATACTGGAATTTGTTTGTGGACCGTAGCATTCCAGGCCTTCCTAGATGCTGTCCATGGGGTTTTTCTTGGCAAGGATACTGGAGTGGGTTGCCATTTCCTTCTCCAGAGGGCCATCTACAGTACGGGCAATTTGGAAACGCCAGCCTAACACTTAGCCTAATGTCTATATCTCTGGACTATGGGACGAAACCCGGAGGAAACCCACCTACTGCACTACTCACCGGGAGAACTTGCAAAGTCCGTGCACACAATCGAACCCAGTAGCTGTAGTTGCAAGGCGACAGTGCCAACCACTACGCCACCGTGCCGCCTATAGCAGCATACCCTGTTCCTTATTTAATAGCAGCTGATGTTTTACAACAACTATAGAAGTGTTTAATTATACTATTGACTGTTTTACAGAGATGTAAGGCGGGTTGGAGTCACTCTGGCTGGGCACCAGAAAAAGATCCTGAACAGCATCCAGGAGATGCGAGTCCAGATGACGAATGCCACTATTCCTGTCTGAGGCAGCTCTTAGAGCTGGAGATCTACAGTAGTAGCCTAGCACTTTTTCACCAGGGACACTTATTTATTGAATATGGAACAACTAAACTCTTAAAGGGAAACAACTCGATATTCCTGCAGAGCAAAATGAGGATCGATTCAATGACTGGACAGAGTTGCGTGCGTGTGTGTGTGTGTGTTTGTGTGTGCGTGCGTGCGTGTTTATGCACAGCTTGTCAGCCTCTTGACAGCTCTGACAGGACCGAGTCAGACGTGTCGGCAATGAAACATTTGGAAAAGTGTGGCACATTTCCAGGTAGGACCACTGAGCGGCTGGTGGGAGTCTCCAGGCTGAATGTATAGCACTTTTTCAAAACCTCATGCAACGATATTATTACCTCCAGAAACCCACAAAATCTCCAGTCTACCTACGTTGACAGATGTTATTCCACAAGTTCACTCGGAGGAAAGGTCATGCAGTAAAGACTTGCACCATATCAATCGGCGACGGAAGAAGCGGCTGTGTATTACAAAGCAATATTAGATTTCATGCTTGATACCGATTTCATTTTCTTTTTGGACGTGGATGAAGAAATGGTCGCGTATGTACAGTTTGCATTTGCACAGTACGTGTCTTAATCCAGGGGGGAAATACGTTTAAAAAAAAAAAGTATCAGGCTTCAAGAACAAATATTTGGCACCAGTTATGGTAAAGTTGTATGTGTAAATAGTGTACAGTTAGCTAAAGCAATTCGTTCATGTGGGGTTCATATACTTTTAGCTGGAAAACATTAGTAATGAGATGTTGACATAAAAATAAGAAATGTTTATAGTGCTTTTGAGTAACAGCAGGTCATTTTACACTCGATGTATGAATTCTACAAGTGGCTTTGTGCTCTTGATTTCTATTTAATTTAATTCCACCCAAACTTCTCTAGCGTATGATTTTACTACTGTTCGTCTGCAGTTCATTACAAATAATATAATTATACAGGGAAAAAAATTTAATAAACAGTAGCTCTGAGTATCTTTATGAACTTGAGTTATGGAGGTCAGTATTCTCCCTGAATGTCAGTACAGATAAACAGCTCTTCTAAGGCCGCTCACGATTATTTTCCACTTTTATGGTCATTATTAAATCTTTGCTAGAGGAAACTGTAGTCAAACCAAAGCATCACATGAGCAGCATCGATTAATGAGGTAATGTTTACTGTGACAAGTGCTGTGTGCTTTGTGCGACGAGCACACCGGACAGTCGAGGAACGAGGACCACGCAGGTTCAAACCGCTTAGTGCGAAGTTTCGCTTGTATTATAAACAGCGCTGAGACTCAGCAAGCACACGGACATTATTCGTCTCATCTTCCATTTAGTTTCTAAGTGCTTCCACTTATTTAGCAGTTAGTATAAACTATTTTCTACGCTAACTGAATGTGCTGGGTTGAGTCCCATCAGTTAAGACAAAATAGTTTCGCAGTTTATGATTATGTAACACACATTTTCCCAAAAATTAATAATGCAGAACAAACCCTTTCAGTCGTGTGGTGCATTCGAGCACAGGAAGGAAGGCATTCGAATCACTGGTAAGGTGATTTTTCATAACGAGTATTGCGTTATTTAGTATTACACTACACATGGAGATTAACTCTTGATGTTTTTGCAAAGATTGTTTAAAAAAAAAAAAAAAAGGATGTGAAGGAGAACAAAACGAACATCAGCACACACTACAGATGATTTATACAAATACTGTACCTTAATGTCTGCAAACTATTATGGGACATTTGCTGTTCTTTTTTCTGTTTTTTTCTTTTTTTCCTGTTGTCAGCACCTTAGGCAACCTCTCTACTGATTTGCATTGAATATTCACTCTTTAACCAGCAGCATGTTCTGCTAAGTGTTTTTATTTAAGTTGTATTTTTTAACCTCAAATTAAAATAGGTTTTATCTAAAAAAATATTTTAAAAAAGGGCCAAGGATAAATTAAGCAATCCTTTATTTCTAAAGTGACCTTTAATTTCTATATTTTTGGACTGATATTGTTCTTAGATCTAAACCTGATTAGATGTTAAAGCACAGGTAAATCATTAAACATGAACATGGACTATATGCACCCTATACGCCTCTCTCACAGTGAAAGACCGTTTCTGAATTTTAAATTGGCGTATACAGTTTTAAAACATGGTTTGAAAGATCTGAACATGGATGAGAATGGCCTCATACAGTACCATCAACAAGACAAACCTTTTTCGTGAGCTTTTTAATTGCTGAAAAGCCTGACAGATCCTACCATCTGATCACTGAAAATGTGACTCAAACCACATTGAGGGTTTTACAGAACGCCACGGGGCCTCTTGAGATCTTCCTTATTAACACCGGCACGTAGGAGAGAAACAGACGATCCAGATGGAACAGGCATGAAACGCAAATGTGCATGATATCGAGGTGAGGTTTGCTCAAACATATTTTCTAAGCATAAATATGTTTTATCCCGTCAAAAGCCACAAATATTTTAGGATCAGCATTGTTTCAAGGAAAAAGAAAAAAAAAAAGTGACAAGCACAGAAAAAAATGTTGTTTTGCTGTTGTGATTATTTGTCTACGCCCTTTTATTGTGCGTTTTGTTTGTGTAAATGTCTTTTGTAGTGTAATATATAAAATTTTCTATTTTTTTCTAATAAATTCAGAAGAAAATCTGATTGGCTTAAGTCTTCCTTTTCTATTTTGTAACAATAGAAATTATTAGAATTTTTTAGAAATAGTGTTGGAGACTAAACTAGATGCATTTTTTTTAGAGTTTGCTCCTGAATGGTGTTAATATATTAATAAGTAGATAAATAAATAAATAAAACAGCAGTCCACAATGCACTAACTCAAGAGTATACACTACAATTGGAGCAGTTCAAGCCTGATAAATTGTGCACATTGTTGTCATGAAATATGCCCATGCCATCAGGGAAGAATAGAAAAACATTTATGTGATAACCTGGTCATTAATTGCTGTGATTTATGTGATAACCTGGTCTTTAATTGTACGTTTAGGTCATCAGCTGACTTCATTTTATTGCCACATAACAAAGCTGAGCTTAGACCTGACCAACTGAAACAACCCCAGGCCATCACACTTCCTCCAGAGGCTTGTACAGTGGACACTATGCATGAGTGGTTCGTGGCTTTGTGCTCTTCCCTTCTTACACCGACGTGTCCATTGCTCCGGAGTCAGACCACATGAATTGCTTCAATCTTAATGCTCCTTAGCAGTTAGAAGCTTTTATTCTAATTAGTCTTACCTACAAGTGGTTTTCATAAAGCCACACAGCTGTTTAGTCCCAATCCTGTGAATTTTCATCACATTGTGCATGTGGAAATGCTTTTATTTTAAAAATTAATCACAGTCTTGTCTTTTTTTTCCCCCAATGCAACTTTACCAAGTGTTTAAGTGATCTCTGATCTTTAATCATTTTTATAAAACCAGATTTCTTCTTCAAAGTTGACAGTTCCTCATTATCTTTCCAGGTTTTACTAATACAAGGAACATTTCTTAACTTAGTTCCTGTAGTATCAGCAGTCTCCTTAGTTGTTTTCTTTGTTTAAAACAGGCCAATAATTTACCTCTTCTAAAAATAAAAACAAATCCATAACTAAGGGATATATCTTCAGGTTAAAAGAATTGTTGCCAGCTGAAATTTATGAATTATGGTAATAATAATCCATTAAAGAATCCAGAGAAATATTTGCTTATCTTAAATCGAATGGAAACTTGTTTGGCCGGGCAGTTAATTATAGGCAGAAAAAATTGCATTTTGGTCAAAATAAAAATATATATTTCTCCAGAACTCCGTCAGGACCACGTCTATTGTGATTCACCAGACCACCACACAAATGTGTTTATTTTTTCTGAGCAGTCCTATTTCTCTTTCACTTGTTTCTCTAACTTTCTTTCTCTTATTATATTATATACTATATTATTTCTTTAATTTTTTGATAGCAAACAACAATAGATTGTTGAAATGATTAGCATGAGGTGGCATGGTGCCTTAGCGGTTTAATTCCCAGGTCGAGTCTGTGTGCATGGAGTTTGCTAGTTCTCCCCATGCTTGGTGGTTTTCCTCTGGGTACCCCGGTTTCCTCCCCAAGTCCAAAGAGAAGTAGATTAGGCCAATTCTCCGTAGTGTGTGAAGGAGTAGTGTGTGCATGTATGCCCTGCGATGGATTGGCACCCTGTCCAGGTTTCCTGTGACCCTGTATAGGGTAAGAAGTATAAAAGAGGAATGAATGTTTAGCTTGATGCATTTCATGCTAGTTGATGGAAGTCTCTGTTTGTGATATTCTTCAGCACAGTTCTTAGTTTTTAGTTCCTGCATTTAAAGAGGATTTCCTCCTTGAGTCTGGTCTGAAGTCAGTGTGTAGCTCAATACAGATCAGGTCAGGTGATGGACTTGGCCAGTCAGGAACATTCCACTATTTGGTCCTACAAAATGTTTGACCTGCTTTATTAGTACATCTTAGGACAAGAGTTTATATTTCTATCCACAAAGCACTCGGCTGGCTGCGGGTTTTCATTCCATCCAGGCCCGGAGCCACACCTGATCCAGCTTCCGTTGTTTGAAGTCATTTAATACGAGACCAATTGATTAACTGAAGCCTCACAGCGTCATTGATGTGAAGCTGCACCCTCACATAGCAATCGGCTGCCTTTTGTGCCTGTTCTCATTTCCACAATTTGGCTGAAGTACGCAGGTGTGGGCTGAATATTGGGGTGGCTGACCTGAATATTTCGAGATGAGATACAGTCGAGTGCAAAAGTTTGCATACCTTTAGGGCAGAAGGAAGAAGACAAAGAAATGTAATTTAGAGCAACAAGATATTTAGCGTGCGTGGTTTTAGCAATGTCCCTTCATTTTGACAAGGAAGCAATAGTATAATAGTGAATTTGCGTCATGTAAGTATGATGAGTTGTCATAAAAACAACAGTTCAAAGGGATTTCTGATTTGAAACATTTGAAGCAAGGTGATGAATAACCAGGACAGTCACTTGTTCATCACTCACTCACTCACTCACTCACTCACTCATCATCTATACCGCTTAATCCTGTATTCAGGGTCACGGGGGCCTGGAGCCTATCCCAGGAGACTTAGGGCACATGGCAGGGTACACCCTGGACAGGGTGCCAATCCATCGCAGGGCACAGACACACACACACATACACTCACTCATTCACACACTACCGGCAATTTGGGAACACCAATTAGCTTAACGTACATGTTTTTGGACTGTGGGAGGAAACCGGAGGAAACCCACCAAGCACAGGGAGAACATGCAAACTCCATGCACACAGAGACGGGAATCGAGCCTGGCCAGGGACGAACCCAGACCCTGGCGGTGCAAGGCGACAGTGCTAACCACTACACCACCGTGCTGCCTCACTTGTTCATCATTAGACTTTAAAAACAAACCTACTGTATCAGAGAGATCAAAACTTTAGGAACATCGAACACGTTCATACACTCATAAAAAAACAGCAAAAAGTCTCTGGTGGAGAAACGCATATCATTGAAAAGTCTACAATCAAGAGATACTAATATCTATGTAAAAGACAGAGGGTCGACCTCAAATGCAGACCACTCAAGAAAAAACCAACTAGACCTGGCTAAAATGTATTGATTAGTTAATTAACTAATTAAAATGTAAAAAAAAAAAAAAAAATTAAATTAAAAAATTTTTTTTTTATTAAATGCCTGCAAAATACAAATTCAGGAATAATTTGTATCAGAATACTTGAAAGAAAAGAACATGGAGAATGAAAGGAAGGGCTTATGTACTGTATGCAGAAAACCCCAAAAATGAGCAACAAATGAAAGGTGGCTGAAGTAAAGGAATGGCAATGTACAGTAGCTAAAGGGAGGGAATATATCAATTTGTTACTGTAGCTGTCAAACTGCATTAAAGTCTGTAAAATGCAGGGATTGTGTAAAAATGTATATTACTACTAAATATTTAATGCAATATTTGGGATTTGGTTAAACCCTTCAAACAATCTTATTTGCCTCATTTAAAATCAACTGTAGTAGTGTATAGAGGCAATAGTACAAAAATGTTGGACTTTTTTTATATACACTTTCAAGCCACATCGTGCAAAGAACTTACAAAAAATAAAATGTGGCCAGAGTGACGCTGTTCCATCAATGAGCATTTCAGGGGAAGTGATGCACCCATCATGCATAGTGCACACATAGTACAAGCCTCTGGAGGCAGTGTTATGATCTGGGGTTTACTCAGTTGGTCAGGTCTAGACTCAGCAACGTTATTGGGGCAATAATATATAATAAGTCACCTAAGGACCTGAATCTACTGAATTACCTACCGGGTTATCACATCTATGGAGTTTTTCTTCCCTGAAGACACGGCTACAGTATGTTCAAGGACCCAAATTGTAAAGCATGGTTCTAGGTACACAAGGAATAATTTTCACACACAAACTGGACACCACATTGTGCAAAATACAGTATTAGAGCATATAATTATTATTATTATTATTTTTTGTCATATATACCTAGGAACAATGAAATTCTGTACTAAAAATGTACTGACTGGGGTGGTGGATATCATTGCTGTGACTGTAACATTTTTTCCCCATTTTATTTTTTTTTTTTTACATGTTTAAGAATGTTGCCCCATAGATGGTGGCTCTTCCACCTTCACCAATAGCAACATCTTTAATAATTACACCTTTTTCATTATATATACAGCGCTTTTCACATGCTTAGTTTCTAACAAGGCTTATAAAGGCATTCTAAGGATTTCAAGGAAACAAGCTTTTTAGGAATACATGACTTAGCATGACAACGTTTTTGTGAAGCAGGTTTATTTAGGTAATATTTTTATAATAAAAGTGTTAACGTAGAAGTGATATAAACAATTTCTGATCATTTATTGTTACTGAAGACGTCACATGGACACAATTTAACCAAAAATCTGCTAAATGATTGACATGTCCAAAATGGTCTTTTCTATAGTGTCTAGTGTAGTGTCTTGCCTTAAAATATAACACAATTCCCACAGCTCCAGGAAGAACTGAAATGGAAGTCTGAGGATTTGGACACTTCCATTTCTTCAACATTGTCACCTTAATCGAACTCTGACCCCCCTCTCACCACACACTCACACACATACACTCGCACTTTCATCCCCAACACATCTACTATATATGTTAATGTCATACACTCATATATTTCAAACCAGCACGGTTGTTTGTTATGGTACAAAATTTCATTTTAACCCTTTGCGCCCTCATGGGAAATTGCACCTCTAAACATTGCTCTAGGTGTTAATTATCAATCCATGTTTTTCTAACCTCTAGGGCGAAATATATATCGAAATAGTGTGGAATTCCATATCAGCAATAAAAAAAAAAATTTGAAAAAGCTTCGTCTGTACCATTTATCAGCGACTGCTTTCGCTCGTGCTGCACTCAGGTCTTTTGGAGGAGTGTTGCTGGAGGCTGTGGAAATGCGGCTGGAGGTGCGAGTCCCACGACGTAGCCCTTCACTCCTAATGCAATTTCCTTGTCTGAAGGTGCCACTGGACTCTCGGTCCCGCGAGTCATTTACAAATCATTCCGATTTTAATCATTATGAATGACCTTCATCAGAGACGTTTGTTGCAGCCGGGGTGGGGGATTTCTACTCTATAGTTTAGGAATATAAAGGACTCCTGATATATTACATACGTCTTGGCTCATTCTCAAAGTTCATTTCTTGCACTCGTTTTCTAGGAATCTTTTAATTAGTTCACAGTTTCTTTTTTCTTTTTTTTTTTATTTCTGATGGCTGGCTAAGCTTGAAGTTCATATAATTGGTTTGAGGTTCAGTTGGAATAATTATTTCAAGGCAATATGAGTAACAGAAAGTACAAATCATTTTATGTTTGTTTGTTTGTTTGTTTTCTTAATAATAACATTCCAGTTTTATAGCTTCTTTGTTTTTGTTTTCGTTGTGTAAACATAATTGTAATTATTTTACGTACATGTTCTGTGATATGATGTAAGGTTCCTTTTTTTTAAATTCATCACTGGTGCCATGATCAGTTATATTATGGTTATTTCCAGCTGCAGTACCCTTACATTCCAACTTTCCATTCCTTTTGACACCAAGACTTTTTCCCTAGTAACATCTCTACTGTAACCCAAAGTCATTTGATGTCAACAGTGTCCCGTGTCCTAGTGCATGCCTGGCATTATACATCTTCATCTCTTCCAACCAATTATCGCCGGGCCCCTTTGTCTGCTGCATGCTAATGTGTTTGAATAGATAGCAGCTCTCCAGAGCCACATGGCTGGTGCAATTATCTGCTCCTTTTGCTGCGGGGCGCCTGCTTTATTTTTCCATCCTTCACCAGCTTACATCACCGTATTGATCTCAGCTGCGCTATGTGATCCCAATAAAGCTGCCCCATGTCTCCGGTGTGCCCACTGTCACCTCCTTGGAGTGCTTTCCCAAGCACAACATGCCTTTGGGCTGAGGGTCATCCTGTTTGTCACTGGAGGAGGACTTTCCCAAGGTCTTGTGTGTTTTTGAGCAGTACTAGTCTCCTCTGTACACCCGAGTTCACTAAATCGCTATTGTCAGCACAGGAGTTGACAGGGTTATTAGGCACGTTCTCTTGGAGGTCGTCCAAGGTGAGATGGAATAGTAGTTAACCTGCGACCTCCCCAAGCAAAGGCATATTAATAACAGCCAGCGTGTGTAAGCCCAACCATTATTTCTTGATAATGAGCACTGCCAGTGCAGCTTTCTGGGCTTAAGCTAGCACTCCTTCTTAAAATGGACACTTGCTCATCTGATATACAGCAGGACTTTAAACGGTGTGCGGGTATGGAGGATGTGTGTGTATAACTCACCAGACAACTTAATGCATCTTTAAAATACGACCTGTTGTTCTGTCCCTTGAAATTGATTCCCTGTTCAAGGTCTGATCTCTACAGACAGAAACCTGTCATTGTCCGGTAACATGCTGTACATGTCTCGTCTTGCTAAGATGACTTTCCGCAGTCCTGTCACAATTGTTACAAGTAACTTATTTTTATCAGGAAGTAAACCACACCTTTCATTACACTTTGTTTTTTTATTGTAATAAATAAAAATAACTTATTTATGATTCCATTTCTCGTGGCCATGTTTTTTTTTTTTTCTTCATTTGTTAGGGGTGGGCTCAGTGGGGCTCAAAGATTCTGGAATTTTCCATTTTTTGCATATTTGTCATATTTAAATGATTCAGATCATCAAATTACAAAATTTAAAAATTACACAATTAACCAGAGTAAATACAATGGCCCAATGTGCAAATTTAATTTAATTTGCCACACCCAGGTTAGATTACTGCCAGACCTGTTGAATCAGGAAATCACTTAAATAGAACTTATCTGACAAAGCAAAGCATGCTAAAAGAGCTCACATCATGCCCTGATCTATCAAAACACATGAAAACCAAAGTACTAGACATGTACCAGTCTGGAAAGGGTGACAAAGGGTTTTGGACTTCAGTAAACCACAATGAGAGCCTTTATCCACAAAACTTGTGAGCCTTCCCACAAGTGGCTGGCTTACCAAAGTTAATTTAAGAGCACAACAATGACTAGGTTACTAGGTCAGTACGGTCCACAGTACTGGAAAGAGGGAAAACAGCTGCCTGCCAAAACCCACATTCACAACCAGTCACAGAATCACTTTCAGCAACAAAACACACCTGATAAGTGTGTCTACTTAGTTACAAATAGCCTCTGAAGCATGCATGTTGTTCTGTTCACAGCTAACACAAGCTACAAAGCTAATTAGCTTCTTTCACAAGACCCAAATCTCTCTCTAACTCCTGATTAAGGACGCTCCTTGGTGTGTGGATCAAGGGATTGTACACCCTAGATATTGCACTAGCTTTCTATTTAGAAATTCAATGCAGGAAGTTAGCTAATATTGGAAAGTGGAAATATAAAGTAAATATCATAATTAACTCTGGACTGTCATACACCTCCATCGTTTATTCTCCTCACCTTTTGGCTACATACTACAGGTATGATCTTAAAACTGTCACAAACTGTCGGGTGACTGTCACAGTTGGTTAGTTCAACCAGTTGCGGAAGTATATATGTTGGCAAATGTTGTCTAATGTGATATTATTCAAATGTAAAAGTTGTTAGAAGAGTTGAGGCTGCTATAGCAGGAAACGAGGGACTGACTCCCTATGAATGCCCATGGTTTAGGAATGGCCTGTTCAACATATGGCTGTGCCAGTGATGTCTCCACAAACCTTTTTAGCCTAATGAACTAAAGAATAAAAGAAACTCCATTCCAAAAAGTAAAACCATTCATTTTAATATTCCATATTCACAATCTGGACAAAAGTATTTGACTAAACCTGTTAATTATTGAATTCAGGTGTTTCAATCAGCCTCCTTATCCCCAGTTAAGGGCAATCTTAATACCTCAGCATACCAAGACATCTAGGACATTGCCATGCTTCCAACTTTTTAGCAACAGATTGGGGAAGACCCTTTTCCATTCCAACATGACCATGCCCCAGTGCACAAAGAAAGGACTATAAACACATGGTTTGATGAGTTCAGCGTGGAAGAACTTGACTGGCCCAAACACACAGCCCTGACCTCAACCCCATCGAGCACCTTTGAGATGAACTGGGAACGGAGATTGCGAGCCAGGCCTTCTCATCCAACATCAGTGCTAGACCTCATAAATGCTCAACATATTCCCACAGAAACACTTCAAAATCTTGTGCACAGCCTTCCAAGAAGAGAGCATGCTGTTATAGCTGCAAAAGGGCGACCAACTCCATATTGAAGTATATGTGTTTGGATAAAATGTCACTGCAGGTTTGGCCAAATACTTTTGTCCATAGAGTGTATCATACAATATTTGGCTGATTCTTATAGCCTTTTCCTTAAAAATAAATAAATAAAAAGAAATGTTACCTCTAAGACGTGTTGGTCTTGGTTTCTTTGTCAGCCCTTTTTTTTCCCCCCACGTTTCATAGTTTTGACCTTTGCTCATGTTTGACCGTGGAGTTTGATCTTTTTTTTCCCATGTTGTCCATACCCGACAATGATTTGTCCATATCTTGCACCCGAATAAGATATGACGATGAAGAAAAGAAAAAAGACAGCACTTAAATCTGACTGCCTTTGGCGTCCCCGTGTTACATTCGCTTCATCTTGTCTCATCAGCAGTGTTCCTGGGAGTCACGGGAATGCTGTAGTGATGGTGTGAGTTCACAAATGATCCCCCTCATTATGCTGATGAGCAGGGGGACTGCTCGAAGCCCGGCTGCTCACGGCCACTTTGTCATCCGTCCGCTCCCTCCAGATGGGCACGTTTTCAACAGCAATCAGGGACGCACAAGATGTGATTTTCAGCCATGATGAATAATGGTTATGTTTTAATATGGGATTAAAATGTCTGTTTCTGCTGTAACATTCCTTTTCAAAGTGGGCTGATTTTTATTCAGTTGGGTTTCGCCAGCCTGTCATTAATTAAAGATAAGCCTGGTATATAAATCAAACTTGAATAAGAGATATATGAGTTTTTTAGACAGAGATTAGTTATTATTATTCACGTCAGGTAATGCAAAGCATAGATTGTAAAAGGAATTTATGTACATTCACATGAATATATTTCAATGTAAAAGTAGTAAATGCTAATCGAATTTAGTTGTACTTTGTTACAGAGCCTGTGCAGTCAATGACTATCTGTATCCCATGACATTCAAATATCGTTAGACCTGCCAGGCCTGTAATGCACTCGTTGGAAGATCCTTCTAGTTTGTCATCGGTAAGTGAAATACATGATTATTGATGTCTAGGTTGGATGATTAACTTGGCTAGTGGCCTGAAAAACATCAGTGTTGCTTTATTGCTATTTTCCTGAATGTTGTCAGGAGGCAAGATGAAACACTTTAATTGCTCACCAGGGTAATTATTTGAAATGACTAGACTATCCCTTAGCTCTCTATTGAAAAATATAATGATAAGATGATGAACAGCTGTCCTATTCTCCTGGAACTCCATCTCCCATAATTCCTTGCCGACTATGACGCCCATTTCTCAGGCAAATGACTCAGTAATTCCATTCACCTGCACATCATTGACTAATCACCTCTGCAGCCTTAAATACCTCTCATCGTATTAGTGGTGGTTTTCAGTAAAAGTAGCACTATCCTAAGGAAGATTATTTTTATTCTCGTAAAAGTAGAAGTGTACCATTTAAATTTACACTTGAGTACAAGTACTTACCATCAATTGTGCTGTACTGTAATTTATTAGGGCTCTGTTAGATTATTATTTGATCTAATGATGTGTTTATATTTAAATTAACATCAAATTAACATTTAGTATCTAAATGTGTGCTGTGTAATGATGTAATACTGGAGTGTTTGATACAGTAGCTTTGCATAGGTTATAATCACAGCTGGAGGAAGGTGAATTTGTGGGATTAGCAGTTTGCTAAAGTAGAACTCCACTCTACCTGACAACTGTTTCAACATCATCATCATTAGCATGTAAAGCTAGTTCAAGCAGCTTTTATTTACCTCAGTCCAATTAAGTGTCAACACTGAATGTTTACCAATGTATGATATGAGAGCATTTAGCTGATAAGTTTTGAACACTACAAACTAAGGTACAACAGCTAGCCAGCTAATGAACAACTTAAAGTGAGTTGGTAGCTCCAGTTTGTATTGTTTTTGTTGAATTGCTGCTCAAGAGTTACCAAACACTCACTGTAGTAAACTATCTGGGGAGGCACACAGCATAATCATAGTAACTAAGTAAAATATCTATTTAAAACACCATACACACTGACAGATTTCTCTGCTGAAAGCTAACATTGAGTTACCCATTAAAGAAAATGACCATAAGCACAAAAATTAGCTTACCTAGCTTATTAGCAGACATGTTTGATCAGATTTTTACAGAGGTGGGCCGGGGAAAAAAGTGTTTGAAAGTTCTGTTCAACTTGTCCAACATGTGGTGAGTCCTTTTTGCAGGTGCTCAATAATGCAGGTTAAAGAAAAGTTTTTTTTTTTTTTTTAAGGTTTAAAGAAAATCAATCAGAATCTGTATTCTGATTGGATTTTTTTTCTCTCGTGACAAAGAAGAAATGACGACAGTCGCATAATGTAGTGGAGGAGAATTTACAACATTTTTTGCCTTGAAATGTTGTGGAATAAAAGTTAAAGGCTCCCCAAAAATCATAATAAATTACAAATACTTAAAATGTAATGAAGTACCGTAATGAATTATATTTACTTTGTTACTTTCCACCACTACTGTTCATCTTCTGTGTATGCTTTCTTATTATATAAACTGAAATATATGCTAAGCTGGAATAAATGAATACCTTATTAGTCCACAATGGGGAAAGTGGCAGTGTTGCATCAGCAAAGGGAATCGCAGAATAATGAGAGGTATAATTAAATAAATCAATATGCACACTTAACGAGTACGTTTACACAAATTCTCATCATTGCACACACATGATTGCACGTATATACACACACAGTGTATAGTGTATATAAATAAATCATGCTATGTAAGTTAAAAGTGAGGCTACCCTAGTCTGATGAATTGGACTACATGTGATCATCTTTTATTCACACACCCTTCAGTGAGCCTTGGGTGTCCATGACCCAGTTGCTGGTTCATTGGTTGTCCTTCTTGGACCACTTTTTGTAAGTAACCAGTGAGTAAAAAACACATCCCACAAGACCTGATGCTTTGGTGACGCTCTGACTCAGTCATTTAGCCATCACAATTTGGTCTGGTCAAAGTCACTTAGCTCCCTATGCTTGCCCTCATTTCTAACACATCAACTCTGAGAACTGACTGTTCACTTCTGCTTAAACTATGCCATTGTAATGCAATAACCAGTGTTCTTCGCCTCACCTGTCAGTGTTTATAATATTACTGCTTATCAATAAGTGACAGTGTGGTATCTATCTCTGTATATCTATGCACATACATATCTATATGTATATCTATGTAGATGTACAGTATGTATGGATATGTGTTCATGAATATAGGATAAAATTATCATTGTTGCTAAAATATATTTGCTATCGTTAGAAACTTCAACTTTCACGCAAAGGTGTTCTAGTATCTTGTATATCCGTCTCTTTACCTATTATCATTATTCCTATATATTGCTAATATAAACCCTGTAACCTACTGTAGTTTGTAGAATCCTACAATTATGAACTATGATATGTACTGAGTATAATATTTCAACTATACTAATGAAATTACGCTTCATGCAAATGTATCCTATGTAGATGTTTCCAAATGCTTGATGATGAATTACCTTCTAACCCTGGCACAGACGCCGCTCATTTGATCTGAACACCACTTCTCGGAAGATGGATTTGGCTTTTAAGCGGTTAATGATGTGGAATCCACCAAATGGCTTGAGAGATGTAAATCACAGCAAAACTAATCTAGTCTATAAAGGATGAACCAGGGTTACATCATGTCAAGTTTTGAAAGGCCAGCAAATTTGAAGAACAACATTTTTTATGGTTTAATTCTCAAACGGCCAGATGCCATAGAATGCCTCAAAGCTTTTCATTTATTTATTTATTTATTTATTTTATGAAATTAAGAATTTGCAACTTGTAAAGCATTTGGAGTGCAGGATGAGTGACTGAGTAAGGTAAGATTTTTAATCCCCCCTAAAAAATAAAATAAAAAAATAGTCTTGTTTGTTCATCAGCACTTTTTTCCCCCTGTGAACTTTCACCTGATTCACCTTGAAGTGACAGTGAGAAATGTACTTAGGAGTATACTACTGGGTCGAACAGGAAGGTTGGCCTTTCATCACTCTTTGTATTTGCTCCGTTCTACAGCAGTGCCGCTAATGACCATAATCGATCATCAGAAAACTGTGGCACTTCTATAAAGTCCTGCAGTGATTTTTTTTTCTTTTACACATCACTTGCTGCGCTTCTTTTAGTGTTAAAATGCCTTCAAATGTGAACAGTTATAAACTGCAACAGATTTTGAAAAAATGAAACCACTTATTTTTTATTTATTTAATCCCATTTGTACCATTTTGTATAATATTTATTGAAACTATTAATTTTAATGATAATTAATCTGCAAAAGTCTAAAATCCAACTTCATATTTTAGACCATGCTCATGGACACACTTACAGTATCAGTTCCCCTTCTCTTGTCTTTATTGCCAGTGGCGGTTTTACAGACTTGTAATTATCAGATTTGGGATTAGCACACAATTAACTCACTCATTCATTATCTATACCATTTTATCCCGTATTCAAAGTCACGGGGGGACTGAAGCCTATCCTGGGAAGACTTGGGGCTCCAGGTAGTGATGGGAAGTTTGGATCATTTTAGTGACTCATTCACCAGAATGAGTGAATCTTTTTTTGAGTCATTCAGTTCATTTCGTACTTTTGATCAGAAATATTAAATAAAATGTTACATTTTCAATAAACAGACCCCCAACACATCTACATACAAAAATTTGGGCTACAGTTCCAGTAATAAAAATATTACAATGCAGCTAAGGACATATTATGATAAACAGAATGAGCAGCTCCCCATCATATCTTCTAGTCCAAGTTGTTTGTTCTTTTGAATCTATTGCACTGCATACTGTAGCGTCTATGGGTGCCACGTGACAAAAGAACGAATGACTCGGACTAGAAGACACATTGAGAAGAAACCGCTCGATTCTGTTTCCTGTGTACTGCACTGCAGAATCTATGGGAGTCACGTGACAAAAGAATGAACAATTCGGACCAAAAGATTCGAGAGATAACGACTCATTTCTGTTTCCTGTATGTGACCTACAGAGATTTTGCGATGCTTTACGCATACGCGCAAAGAAGTAAATATGCGCAGAAAACCCAACAAGCATGGGGAGAACATGCAAGCTCCATGCACACAGACCCAAGGACGCAGGATTTTTTTTTTTTTTTTACAATGAAAAACTAAACCATGAATTTATATTATTGATGTTGCTTTGATTCACCATATTATCCTGTGATAGTAATTCACAATTGGGTATCATGATTTAAAATGATCTATTAATATTTTCAAAAAGACATTAATTGATGGGGAAACTCATGTCATATACTGTGATGTATGACTTTGAAATGTATATAGTTTATATAAAATATGTGGGATGCTGTATAGTTTGTAAGTACTTTTTCGGGCAGATAAGGGAGTGAACAGGACTCATTATTTTCAGGGTCACTCCGCATATGTGTTCTATCATTGTATCCTGTGCAATAACAATAAAGAGTCCAACTCAAATCCAACGTTGTATATTCTCTGTAGCTTCAGGGCTGATGATGTCATTCTGAATGATGTCATTGATAACCAATCATCTGATGAGTCCTTTGTTTCCTGTGGTTAATGCATGCACATATCCATATATAATGGGTAAAATTAACATTTCTCTCACATCCTTTTGAAGTGGCAGTGGTAGCTCAGAGGGCTAAGGCACCAAGTGCCACTACTAATTGGAAGGCCGGTGGTTTAAACCCCAGCTCCATAGGTTGCCATTGTTGGGCCCTTGAGCAGGGCCCTTAACCCGATCTGCTCCAGGGATGCTGTATCATAGCTGACCCTGTGCTCTAACTCCCGTTATGCTGAAATATGCGAATAATAAATTTCAGTCTGCAGTAATGTATATGTAATGTAATTCTGTGGAGTGTAATTGTGTGAAAATATTATGTACAGTATTTAGTGTCCAATGCTTTTGATAAGCTGAAAAACAAATTACACAAACTACACATAGGAAGGGACCAGACATGACCATATTGTCCATCTAGCTAGCCCACTAGAGTGTAGTCCAGTTTCCACTTTCACCATTTTGCTATGACTCACTAAAACTCACAAACTGTAGTGAGTCATGAGTGGTTATACCATAAGACCTTGTGTGTGTCCCAGGAGTGTTCCATAGTAATCTATAGCTTGTTGACATGGACTACAAATATTTTGGACAAGCGCACAAATTGTGCGAGTCTTTTTATGACTCATAGGTCTACTATATGGTTCCATAGGCCTGTCCATGACCTTTCGTTGTCAATCCTAGGCAGCCGTAGCCAGCCATGGGGCTTTGCAGTCCCCTGAAGACCCATGACCGGTCTACAGCAACAGTTATTAGTTATTAACTTTGACTGGGAGTCTACAGTACCTACAGTATGCTCACAGTACCCAAAATCAAACCACATTAAGCAAACAGAGAGTTGGGAAACAACTTTTTCATCGGTTTCCATTATGTGCTACAGTATATAGATCAAAGGAACATGGAACCCTGGAAACCTCGAACCTTTTCTAACATGGGATCCTGCAGGCACAGAACCCCAGAACTGGGAAATATATGTCAAGATCCCATCGTATGCCATGTAAATCTGGGGACCATAGGGCCCTGAGAACATAGAGATAGACTAGGGATGGTATCACTGGTAAGTGAACTTGTTGGAATTTTCCATCCATACACCCTCTCGGCACAGCATAGAACGTTTCTTATGTCAAATTGTTGTTTATTTCTTGCATGACGCTCTATGTCTTAGCTCTGCCTTAGTACATCATTGCTACAGTATGCCATTGCTAATGACATCCGAGTGTGTCGGAGCCACAGCAAAGAACATTTTTCCTGGGACACACACAAGGTCTTACGGTATAACCACTCATGACTCACTACAGTTTGAGTTTTAGTGATTCATAGCAAAACAATTTTGAAATTGAAACACTTTATTGCCAAAATCAAGAAAGTGAGAACTAGGCTTAAGCACATTCAGGCTTAAACACTTAGCATTGCTCCTGATAGCATATTTACGCCATGGAGGACTTTTTCAGGAGCTTCACACATTGAAAGTAAAGAATTCATGCAATTAGAGGATTAATCAAACGATGTGTGGAAGTTCCCTAAAAGCTGAAATAGGATTCCGTGAAGAAGTCGGAACTAGTTTGAGTGTTTTATACCCAGAAATCCTAAAACATTGTTCTTTTAACTAGGTTGAACTTTGAGCCATTTAGTTCAAAGGTATTATTTAGTAGTTCCTCAGAGACACAGACATGACCCCTCTGTGTGATGTTCCTGTTAAAGTGTGTGATGTAATGAAATCAGAGCAGTGAAAGACAAGGCACCTGTGCTAGCGCTTCTATTATCCACGTCTCGCTCCTGGCTCCTCATAAAACATGAATGAGTTTTCAACCATAAAAGACTCGATTTTTCTTTGATTTACACAAGAAATGGAAAAGGTGAAAAGTCCAGAGGGTAAATCTTTTATGGTCCTTGCACAGGATAATGCATTTAAAATAAGCATCTATAAACTGGAAAAAAAAAAAATTCTATGCGCTTGTAAATGTGCAAAAATGCCCAGGCATCGCATCGAGGTCGGGTTTTAGACTCTGTGATCTGTGTGGAATTTCTGCGGCGTTTAAACGGAACGATCGGAAATAAAGAAAGAAAGAGAACGAATACACAAATAAACAGTTAAGCGAATCTCCTGACAGATGCACAGAGTCATCATTGTTCTATAATTGGTGTTTTAGAAAAACGCACCAAACTGGAGTGCGAACAGATTTTTAACACCTCACTGACACAACAGCTTCCTTCTGTTGCTTCTTTAACAGCTTTTTTTTCTCACTGCCAGTGTGATCACTCACAGTCTCAGTTTGTACTCAATGTGCCGTGCCATTTTATTCCAGCGCTTATGTTCTGTGCTCTTAAAATGAACATTTTAGTGTATATGTTTTAGATATTTTTTGACCTGAAAGTAACACGATCGGGAAATGTTGACAATAACTGTTTCTTGTGAAACATGGCTAGTTTTGAGGGTTTTTTTTTTTACACTCACTTTGCGAGTAGTGTGGGTAATGTGTTCCTGGGTTTGGCCACTGATGTTTTAAAAAATGCACCAACACAAAACATAGACCAGTGTTCTGGAAGTGATTGTCAGGGTTTAGATTTTCGGCTGCTCTACAGCTTTAGCCTTATAGTATTACATATATTATAGTATTATTAATATACAGTATTTATTCTCTCTACCGCTCAAGGGTCGTAGGGGCACAAGGTTGTGTACAACCTGCACACACACACACACACACACACACACACACACACTCACTATGGGCAATTATTTTGGAAAAAAACAACCAAGCACATGGAGAACATGCAACAAGGCGGGAATCAAACCCATCACCCTGTACTGTAGCACAAGGTACAAATCAGGTTCTGTTTGATCTTCGCTTGTTAGATTCGAAGCCATCTTGGGTCTGAAATAAAAGTGAACGTAGTACATTTCATATCAGGAAGATGTCTATGGATTTAGTCTTTGTGTGTATATAATTATACAGAGGGGCCGAAAAAATTTACTGTACTGTACACACACTGCAACATGAAAATTATATGCATCTCTTCTGATGGTCACATGATAGCATTAATGATGGTGCAACTACTGACATCGTTAGAGGAAACATAATACTATACATTGCTGCCATATTTCAATTCATATTTGGGCCCCTCTGTATATACCATTTATATCTACATATGCAAGTTCCCTTATTTCTTCATATTTTCTAATGTAGCCTTGAGGAATATTTCTCCAGGCTTCCTGAACGACTCTTTTTGTCTCTCATTTTCAGTCCACTTCCTGTACCTGAGCAGATTCAAAGTGATGTTTTCTGTTTGTTACGTCGCACAGTGATCTATGACTCATTAAAGAAAAAAAACATCCTCATTGACCCATGACCAAGTGGAGATGGGAACAGGTGCAGATGATGGCATTTGATCAGGCTGGTGATTAGTATACTGGTGATGCTGAATGCTGAGGGGTTGGAACAGACAAGAGGGGAAATGAGGTAGCTGATGAGGTTAT
>QNUK01000301.1:0-82500 GCA_013621035.1 Clarias magur
AGAGAGAGAAATTCAATCAGAAACATTGGAAAATATTTGATTGGCTAACTGTTACGCCTTGTTTTCAGTCATTACAGCCACAACAGTATTTCACGTGCACCTGCTCAACTGTTCATATGTCAGTGAAGCAGGTTGGAAAATATGAGTCCAAATCCATGGACAAGATCTAAGCATTTCAGCTGACACAAAATTCATGATCATAAATCTACATGAAAGAAATCAGCGCCAGCCTCGTCTCTTTGTACCATTCTGTATATTTTTATTATGACCATGGGTGGTGCAGTTGTTCTTGGTTACACAAAAGTCCTAAATAATCTACAGTGAGACAATTATTTAAACTTTTTTTTTTCTTGTAAAAAAATGTTTTATATATTGTTTTTTATATACTATGCTATTGTGTGGTACAGTATAACTGTAATAGTTTTATAATATAAACTTATAGTTTCACTATATACAGTACTGTGCAAATATCTTCATTTTCCATACCCCTCATTACTTCATATTAAATTGATTGATGTAGATTAAATTAAAGAAATGGGAACAAATGTTCTACTACAACAGACAGAAAGATAAAAAAAAAATGGTTGTCTGTGTAACAACGTCAGCAGCAACCTCATTTCCCCTCTCGTCTGTTCCAACCACTCAGCATTCAGCATCACTAGGACAGTATACTAATCACTGGCCTGATCATCTGCACCTGTTTCTCACTGCTTCATGCCTGAAGTTAGATGGTGCTTTTATGTATGAAAGATCCATATGGACTGGATTGGAAATGAGAGCCAAAAAAAAAAAAACACAATACTCACACATATACTAACAATACTCGTCAATACTATGTTAGAAAGAAATAAAATAAAGTCTGGCTCTTTGGAAGCAAAATATGAAGAAATGAGAGGTGACGCGAGACATTTACACAGTACTGTATATAATAAGGTACCCAATAGCAATAGTAGAAGAATAAAGAATGATGATATACTGTACAATAGCACAGATGCTAATGCCATGTCTCACATTATATCAGTGGATCTAAAGGTTCCAGTATAAGCCGACACCAGTTTAAGTGTCACCTCAGGCCAGTCGCCTTCACCACATTTATCCTGAAACATTCACTGTTCTGCTTTAGCCATGGAATAAGCACATACTGTAAAACCACCATTGTTAATTTTAATTAAACCCATATTTTACAGTTTATTGCACTTTTTACACTTCAGAATGACTGTAATCGATAGAGCGCGGCGGATAAGTGCTGAGGCTGCAGTGTTATTGGAGCTGCTTTCTGTCTTCACTCAGAGCGGCTTGAGAAAATAATCGATTTGCCTCTGCTCTCTTCCTGGCACTGCTCCTCCTGAAATCACGTTTGTTACGCACTGATTCGCTGATTCTGTGCCTGTAGATAACGTGCGCACATACATACACCTCTTTGAGGTTAAATAGGAAAATGACCCTGATTTGGCATCTCATACAACCTGAAAAATGTATTCTATATATCGGATATGTACAAACATACAGTAAACTATGTACAATTTGGAAAGTGTATTAACACCCACTGACTGACTGGAGCAGCCAATAGACAGTCAGCAGCAATATACTGTACAGCGTATTATGATGTCCTGCACTCAAACTAAGAAATGCTCGATTCTGATTGGTCCGAATATGTTGATTAACTTTCTAGTTTCACAGCAGGGATTTGTTTGGTAACAGATATAAAAATTGTATAATCACTTATAGGTTGAGGTTTTATGGAGTATGTATAACTATAATAAATAGAAGGAGACGAAATTGTCATTTACGGCTGAAGTTGTTTTTATTTTTCCGCATCATTACCATGTACTGTATAAATGGAGAAAAAGTAAGAAATATTAATTAATGAACCGTTCATTAAGAAAATATTGTACTGTAGTTGTTGGCAAATTGCTATATGCAGCTATAACACCATGCCTAGCTACCCAATTTACTCACACACAGAAAGACATGGAGGGAATTTATTGAAATTATTCAATGTTGAATTTATCTGCAATGTGAAAAAAATTGATTGATCATTTTATGTTTTTATTATTTATTTGTCCCAAAGTGAGCAGCACGGTGCCTCAGTGGTTAGCACTGTTGCCTTGCACCTCCAGGGTCCGGGCTCCATTCCTGCCTCGGTGTGGAGTTTCCTCCTGGTGCTCCGGTTTCCTCCCACAGTCCAAAGACATGCAGATGAGCCTAACTGGTGTTCCTGAATTGCCTGTAGTGTGTGAATGAGCGTGTGAGTGTGTGTACTGTATGTGTGTGTGCAATGGATTGGCACCCTGTCCAGGTGCCCATGTCCTCGCCACGTGCCCATGTCCTTGTATACAGGATAAAGTGATATAGACGATGAGTGAGTGATTTCAAGAAAGAGTTTGTAGTTGCGTGTGTATTTTAAGCAGCATTATAGCATTTATAAAGGCAGATTTCAATCGTTCTTTTTTCTTTTTAGTGTTTCCCGTCTCTCTTTATTCTTTGACTCTGTAATATTGACTTTATCAAGATCTATATAAATCTAGCAAATAAAACTGTGTGTGTGTGTGTGTGTGTGTGTGTGTGTGTGTGTGTGTGTGTGTGGGTGTGTGTGTGTGTGCGTGAGTGTGCTCTTCTCCCGTCTCTGCTCAATGGCATAAAGCAAAAATGTACCCCAAGGAACTTCATTGAATAAATGATCCCATTTCTTTCCCCCCATATTTCAGGAAAAAAAAAGGAAAACATCATGCATGCATTACAAAGGACGTAGCAAGCAACTAAAAATATCCCAGCTTCAATCTTTGTTGCTAAGGTTCAGTCAGTAGCAGCTATGCTATGCGCTACGCACACCAGTATCACCCACAGATGATCGTTTTTCTTTGCACAAGGGGAATTTTTAAAAATCAGAATGCTTCTCATGTTGCTCTTTGTAGAACCTGACACATTTGGTGAGGACGGGAGGTGTGTGTATAGAATGTAATGACATCAGCAATCAAAATGTTTTTTAAAAAATAATAAAAAAAAAGCTACACTACTTGTTTAAACAACAAACAGTTTCCGTTGCTTGGAGACCAGCCGAATTATGCTCACAAGGTCCAAATTACACACACATACACAGACACATTGAACCCTTAAAAGCCTTGCTACTATTCTAATAAAAAAGATCATTCCTGTAGACGCTTATGCAAATTTAATTCAATTATAAGACCTTTTATTATAAATTCATTTGTGATTTATGATATTTACAATGTTGACTTTTATACACGTGCACTATTGGAAGAAGTTAAGTACACTATAGATCAACTATAGCTGCCAGACATTATTTCAGCCATTTTATTAAGATGATTTTAGTTGTGCAGCAATAAAATAATGACAGGTGCTTTGCAAAGACCTTTTCTGGCTTGCGCCACGGTCAAAACATCACTCACGCACGTATCGCATCTCTGGTAAAAACCTTAAGTAGGAAGAGTGTCCAGCAGTCGATAAAAGCAGCGCACACTTAATGGCTAATCTGTTATTACAGCACAGCTTAATGCTTGAAAGCATTTGTAGTGGTGCCAGTTCCATTCAGGAGTTTTTTTTTTCCCTTCCCTTTGGGGACGGCATGAGAGGGTTTATGTACGGTAGACATTAATCCGGCACTCCATAATAACCATTAATAACCTCATACGAGAGAAAAGTGCTGTAGTAACTTCACTGTCATATTATTTATTTGTTCAAATATTCAGTTTTCAGCATTAACCCATAATTTATTTGTCATTTTAATTAGGCACGGTAATTACATATATTCCTATCACCAATGGAAGAAGAAAAAAAAAACCCATGGTTTTAAAAAGAGACCCCTCATGAAGGTGTTTCGATGAGATATAGTAATAACAAGGTGTATGTTGTGTGGCTTTATTTCAGAACACCACTAAAGAGGATGAGGAGGAGAAGCAGCAGTCCCTCAGTGAGGAAGAGGTCAAGGCTAAAATAGAGGAGTATAACTCGAAAGTGTCCGAAAGTGGAATGAAAATAGTAAGTACAGACTGTTTTTTTTATATATATATATATATATATATATATATATATATATATATATATATTTCTTTTTTTTCAAAATTAATAAATAAGGTTATGATAATAAAAACATTCCTACATGTAGTGCATTCATTTGGCAATGTATTAAAGAGTAACAAATAGAATTGAATCAATATTTGTATAGTGCTGTATGAAGTGTAGTTGCACAGCAGGTAGCGTTGCCGCCTTGCAGTTTCGAAATCCCCCATTCGACTGAGCTTTGCATATTTTCCTTGCACGCATGTGGGTTTGCGACACATTCTTGGTATCCTCCCACCTTTCCAAAAACACACCAGTAGGTAGACCTCCTACTCTGGATCGCCCCTAGGTGCAAATACATTTGTGCTTCCTACAGTATGTACAGTTACTTTGTTATTGTACCTAAGTCTGGTATTAATATCTCTACGTCGCTCAAGTACTCTTTTGTGCCTTCATTTCAAAAGGACAATGCTTTCTACTCATAATGCTTTAAATGAATCTCTGTAAAGACATACAATTAATTTTTAGCAGGAGATCGCTTTGACGTTCTATTGTTAGTTAGATTCGAAGTTTTCTCACGCTCCATGGTTCCTTGGTGAAAGCGGCACAAAAAAAAAATCAGCCAGGCCCTCTATTAGTGTATGATTTATTACTTCTTGGTTTTGTTCATCTTTGTTCTACTTTTATTTTCCCACTTCCAGTAAATTTATTTTTAAGTTTATAAGCACTGCCTAGCCCGAAAAGATGCTGATTCATAAGGATAAAAAGCAACAGGAAATATAGCTAGAAGTACCGGAATATGGTTAAGTAGCGTCCGACACATTACTGACATCGTAAAGGATTGTGTTTAATTGCCAACTTTATGCAAACGATGTGGTTGGAAAATAATCATGAGCAACTATTACTGGAGATGACTTAAACTCTTGGTGAAGTTGCATCATAAAAAAAAGAAGAAGAAAAAAAAGTAAATAGCTACAGTTATACTTATTAGTGCATTCAAGAGCGCTTTCACATTACGGTCTTGGGCCCGGACCGGAGCACACCTGGGATGTTTGTGTAATATGAACACTCTGTATCCTGCCCGGGCACGGATCAACGTATTGCGCTCAAGTCCACTTGAAAAGGTGGTACCAATATGAGCATGGTACAGCGTACTCGGATACTGCTCCAATCAAATATGAAAGCCAATTGTACCTGAACAAAGAAGTGAACAGCAGTTTGGAAAGCAAGATCATCGGGCTGGTCTGATGAGTCAGTCTGATTGACCCTATGTCAGAGCCACAGGGGCATGGCGTTAGAAGGGAAGCACATGGAGCGATGAACGATCATGCGATCTACGGTTGCTTCGGTTGGTCAGGCCGTAGTCTCGGCAACTTTACAGTATGTGGCAATAAAATAGTGTCAACTGATGACCTGAATGTAGTGGAGGCAAGTTGAGACATATTCCAGGAATCAAATTATGAAAGAGTAGTTCTTAAAGCATGATTGCTACAATATATACAGTATATATATTTTGGGAGCATCATTTTTACAAATGACTTGGCCACCCCATTACACACTGAAATCAAAGCTACACTGTAAAGGCAGTCAAATAAAATATCACAGGGTGTGTCACTTTATTTTTATTTTTTGGGGCCAGGCAGTGTACTTTATTTCTACGTTAACTTACTTTGAGTGCGTATGTAGATGTGCAATCATACATTTTCATCGGATTATAATGATGTACAACTTGTTCATCACTTGTCTATGTCTTCGATCAGGCTGCTGATGGCACTTACAACGGGTTCATTAAGGTCCACTTGAAGCTGCGGCGGCCAGTCACGGTGCTATCAACGGAAGCGAACAACTTAGGGAACTCGGAGAACAGCTCGGCAGCGACCGATATCTCAGACAATCGCACATCCTTCTATCTGCCCAGTGAGGCTGTGAAGCAGCTCCATGTCAGCAGCACCACCACAGTCAGAGAGGTCATCGAAGGCCTGCTCCGGAAGTACATGGTTCAGGACAATCCACTCAAGTTTGCACTCTACAAGCAAATGCACCGCCATGGACAAGGTACGGAGGAAACTGTGGGGTTATAAGCAATTCTCCTTTTAACAGTGTGAAGGACTCTTTTACTGACCCTTCTGCTTCCTGTGCTTTCCAGATCTTTTCCAGAAGCTGTCAGACTCCGAGCACCCGTTGCTTCTTCGCCTGCTAGCGGGTCCTGATCTAGAGAAGCTCTCATTCGTGCTGAAAGAAAACGAGACCGGAGAAGTTGAGGTCAGTTATTCAGCCGTGCTACACAATGACCTGTAGTCGTTATTATTATGATGTTTGTAGTACTGGAGTCAAGGAAGCCAGGTCCAAATATGTGAAGGCTCAGTTTGCAAAATATTTTTGCAATTGCTATAATAGGACTAAATCATGAAGCCCAAGCTCTAATCATTTTACAAACCTGTTTTAATTCACTTAACATATTTCAATTCCGTAATGCCCAGTTGGCCACACGTACCATGTGATCTGGACCACATATTGCCGTGGGATGACAGTGATGAACTCAGATCCTTACAACCAGAACTCTGCCACAAGTCAACCGTAAAGAGACCACATTTTATAGCAGAGCTTACAGCTGAATCACTTTGAGCCAAACTTTAAATGTGGCAGTGGTTGCATGTGGGAAAATGTTATACCAGTTTTGAAATGGCATTGGAAGGTTTAATTACAGTTGGATCACTTCTGGCTTTGCCATAACAGGCCCTTATGGGTTTAACTCAAACCAAATTTGGCACAGAAACCTGAGTGGTTTTTGTATATCATACAGTATGTGGAATGGCTAAAAGGATGGAACGATGTTTTCATATCTATTGTTGATCAATATTTTCCCCTAGTACTAAAAATGATAGCAAAATATAATCATATGTTATATCCTGGTTTATTTATACTATTTCATCTTTATTTAGCTCGGCATAACAAAAACCGTCTCCCTGTATAATCTTAACATATCAGTTATCGAACTGTAAAAAAAAAAAAAAAAACGCTTCTTCAAAATCTTTATTAACGATATCCTTCTCTTGTTTGTGTGATTTAGTGGCATGCATTCTCCCTGCCCGAGTTGCAAAACTTCCTGGCCATCCTGGAGAAGGAAGAAACAGACAGGGTGAAGCAAGTAAAGCAGCGCTACGTGACCTACCGCGATAAACTCTTAGAGGCTCTGCAAGAAGTGCAGAACAAACCTGGCTAAAGCGCTGAGCCTATGGACAGACTCATTAAAACAACAACAAAAAAAAACTCTCCACTTTGGATTTCCCCCCAAAACACCCCCCCGACCTCCCTCATGACCTGAACAAAATGACCGGAGAATGTGTGTGAGGTCGGGTCAGGACATAAAAACACGAGGGGAGAGTGATGGACCGCGCAATCACGTCACTCAGGACGCAAACGGCACGCACATCAAGATTCAGGAGTGTGTTTCTGACTGACGTGGTTGATGTCTGGAAGGATTTATTTTGTCTGTACACATTTCTGTGTGATGTTGCTGCTACTGCGAGTGTTCCTTAGCATGACTTTTTTTTTTTTTGGTTTTATTTAGCTTTGCTATCATGTCCTCCATCAGGGATTTTTTTTTTCAAGTAGACAAAGGAGAAAAGTTATAGAGACAAAGTTATATGGAGAAAAAAAATCTAATCAAGGCTATAAAGAGTCTGCGTTCCTGGAAGTGAACTTAAGTAAGTAAATAAATGTAAAAGCATAAGATAAGCCAAGAAATCAATACTCGTTCACACTCACTTGCATTTTACAGGATCATTTGTATCTTAACTAATACCATTATGAACAATGTAGGTACTGTATTCAGACAGACTGTTGGAATCAATATACCATTTGCTGAAAGCCTCCTCATATAGTCACACACCTTTCAGATCAGTAACCTCAACATGTCTCTCAATAGCCGATCATAAGCCCACCATCCAAATGCATGCATGAGTAGATTTGGAATGTTTTTTTTTTCTTTTTCGTTCTAATCCATAAACGTTATAAATGACCCTGAACAAGTATACATTTTAAGCATGTTCTAAAGCTGGCATCTCAAACCAAACCTTACGGAAATGTGAAACAGCTATTGCATAAGTTTAGAGTGTAGTGTACTGTGTGTGTGTGTGTGTGTGTGTGTGTGTGTTTTTTTTTTTTTTTTTTTAAGTAAAGAAGTGTGTTTCCTCTGTTCTGATGTGACGTGAAAGCATATGGAAATTCCCAGCTTCAGAACACACCCATGACCCATTAACTTTCTCGCTAATATGTAGATATATAATATATAATATATATATATTCTCACTATTTCTTCTCACAATCTGAGAAATGCCATTGTGGATTTTACACCAAAGTTAAACACAGATAAACAAACCTAGTATTTTGTACTGATATTAATGCAAAGCATTTTTTTTTTGGTGCATTGTAGATTAAAAAGGTAGTTACGTGCACAAAGCTGAACAGATCAGTCCTGAGCCAGAATCTATAGTACTGTATATAATAATCCTGGCTATTAAGTAATGATGGAATGATGTGCATTGACCTGAAAATGTTTTTTTTTTTTTTTTTAATAACAAAGCGATTTGTGTTGCCTTTAAGTGTGCATGAAATTTCATCTCTGTCCGACACTGAATATCATCATGGAGCTCATAGCAGTGTTACTGAAAGCACAGAAAGTTGATGAAGTATTGAGAGAAGGTCGACTATACAATCTGATAATAACATCGGAGTTCCAGCATTTTTTTATTTTTTATTGTGGGGGGACGCCAGTTCCACCTCTGCGATGCAAATTAGTAGCCGGGGACAATCCAGACTAACACTCACTGTGTTATGTTAGAATGTTAGTCTTTTGTCTACAGCATAATCTACAGCCTGTGTTGAGTTAGCTGCACTCAAATGATCACTGTTAGATTTTATTTAACACAGGCTACATTTACTGTATAAGCTTAGTGACACACTGATTGGACATTAAGACCAAAAATGTCATTTGAAGGCTTGATTTTAGAGCCCTGCCTCCACCACTTTTTTTTAGCCCCTGTGCTGCTCTGCTGGCTCTGATGCTAATTTTACAAGTGCGCCTCCTAGAGCAAGGGAGATATAACATACAGCCATGAGTAAACTGGGTAGAATGGGTTGAATATTTCCTTCTGTCCTATCCTACTCGCTCTTGTGTTCCTGCTGGCAGTGCCTTTCGTCTCTGTGTAGCCTTACCTGAATGTGTGTGTGTGTCTGTACTGTACTGTTTTTCCGTGTTCGTTTGCCTCAAAAGTGAGGATAAAACGTGTAGGAGTGAAAGAATGAACATATAAGAATGTGCATATGTGTAAGTCTGTTCTTAACTTATTTTATGATACATTTTTGTGTGTACATTTTGGGGTTGTGGACAAATCAGACAAAAACTGTAAAAAAAAAAAAAAGAACAATGAAATAAATAAAATGTCATCCTTTTATCTTACAGTCTCTTTATGATTTGTATTGATTTATAAAATAAAGGTCAATTGAACAAGATTTATATTGGATGTTTTTTTATTTTAAATTTTTTTTAAGGGAATATGAATGGGGGAAAAAGAATATTCATCTAGTAATCATCAGATCACAAACACATGACTTACTGCATCAAAATTCACTATCCTTCCTGGCAGCAGGGTGGCGTAGTGGTTAGCACCTCCAGGGTTCAGGTTCGATAGGATAAACCATTTTTTTTTCTGTTTCAAACTCCTCAACATGACTGAACACAATGATAGGTTCTATGCAGTGAATGCAGGTGGGGTTCATTGACATGAAACATGCCATAAACACAAGACAAAAACTGCTTTAAAGCCTGTCACATCATGCCCATGATGTTTCTCATGACTTAAACATCCAGAAAACATGTTAGCCCCTGCTGTACCATTTATATAATCGCATATAGTACTTTTTAAGGAGCAGCTTCCTCTTTTTTTTTTCTTCTTTTTTTCTTAAAGTTAATAAGCCACAAAAATGCAGCTTGTTGGACCACAAAAAAACAACAACGCCCTCCTTCCTGTAGACTTGTTCGAACATTATGGCTGTAGAAAGCACTGACACTTATATTTTTGCCAAATATTGGAGCCTCCACCGAGTCGCTGTATAGAATAATCCTACAAAAATATACTGTTAGAGAAAGTAAAATGCATTACAGTACAGTATATTAAACAATCAATGTGCATTTAGAAGAAATGTAGCTCACTGAGGCTGGTACCAGGTAGAACCAGCAGAGGGAGTGACTCACACACAAATGCATATACTGTAAATACAGTATCTTGCTAAGCCTGTACTACATTTGTGCTTTCATTATTAATAAGCACTTTAATGTGGTCATTTAATCTGATATGAGAACATTCTTTTAAATCAGTTAGTGTTTTTTTTTTGTTTATAGACATGAACTTACTTAAATGATTCAAGCATTAATGTTTAAAGTTTATCACTTGGTGCATCTTCATTCATTCATTCATTCATCCAGTCATTATAAGTGCTTTATTCTGGCCCATACAGGATCCACAACCTATCTTAGGAAAATGCAGCATGGGATGAAAATACACCCCGGATGAGACACAAGCACATTGCACGGCACTTTTCATAACTTACATATACATGCATTAACATACTCATTCTGGTGCATCTTTATCTGTAATGATCCTACAAGTTGCTTAATATTTTATTTATGCATCAATTCGAATTCGCTTCACTCTTAAAATCGCAACTCTGTTAGAGCGCGAAGTAGCACACAGAGCATGCCCATACATAGAGAAAACATACAGGTAGTCAAGGACGCGGACTTTTCAAGCACCCCTCAGTAGCCACCGGTTGTAAGTGTCCATCATAAGGCCTGAGTCTAAATACAGCATTTAACTCTCATGAACTGCTGTGTCCACTGAGTTCCCTTGGGGGGATTGGAGGGGGAGGGGGTCAGAGAGCCAGCTGCCAAGGGGTCAACTTAAAAACAGTGTCTGTAAGTTTTCCCAGCAGTATATATAGATGAGCTTCTTCTTCCTTAGCTTGCTGAGAATAGCATCTACTACGGGCATGCTGTTGCAGGCTTGCCCAATTTAGCACAACATGCTACACCATATCATCTCCTCTTACTCCACTGCTGTTAATAGTCTTGCTTGCTTGCTAAGGCAAGTTTATGTTATGTGTCCTGTATCCTTGTCCATGAGTCGATTGTGATTTTGACCCAAAATGCTATTGTTGTTAGCTCTTAAGTTGAACTGGACAAAGGAATGAGAACATTTTTTCAACGATCTCTGTTGCATGATTCATTGTAGACTTTTTAAGGCTCCCCATAAGATTACGGGACTTTATGAGCATCCTGGACATTCTGACAGTATACAGTATTGCAAACTTCTTCAGAAGTGCACTGGATAGTGAAAAATATGTGCTTGTATGTGTCATACAGTGAGAGCCAGGATAAGGTTAATGATATTCAAACTTGGTTGTTCATAACTCCACACATTTCATGTTGCTATGCTGTTGCTTATGTTGTTTTTGGCAAGTCTGTTAGAGGGTCTACTTTCTTCACTATTTGACTGGAGAGATTTGATTATGATACTACATGGAATTCTACATACATTAATTTGACTGTCTAGAAAAGTCCTGCAATAACATGGCTGAGCAAGAAAGAACAAGAAGTTTTGCAAACTTGACAGAGTTACACCAGTTCTGTAAGGAGAAATGGGCAATATTGAAAAAGTTTGTGGAGCGTTACCTCAGGCTTCATTAAAAATCCATTTACAGTTACCCTGGAAACTCATCACCTTCTCTTATACTGTGATTACATACAGTAGTTACATCTCTTTAAAAAGCAACAGTGCAGCCAGATCCCTGTCATTGTCTGTCTAATTAATGCAACTCAAACGCAAAAGCCTAATATAGTATTCTGCTCTCACTCTTAGTTCACTTGAAAGATCTGACTCAAAGAATGAAAGCGCTCTGTTCCTTTTGTGGGCACCTGAACATCATAGCAAAATGTGGACCTTCCTCAAACAGTTGCGACAAAGTTCAATTCAATTTCAATTCAGTTTTATTTGTATAGCGTTTTTAACAATGGTCAAACCCGGACCCTAGAGGTGCAAGGCAACAGTGCTAACCTAAGCCACTGTGCGTTTGTTGTTGCTACTTAATTATCTAATTGCGTATGTGATATTTGATAGTTTTGTAGTTGCACGGGGGCGCACAGGTTAGCAATTACTGCGTTTGGTGGGTTTCCCCCAGGTACTCGGGTTTCCTCCGACACAGTCCAAAGACATGACCAGCTCCAGCGGAATTCTTCTTCATGTTGGTTTGGAGCTACACATGCTGCTCCTGAGCTCACAGTGATCCAGACCCCCATCTGCCCTCTGCACCTGCTGACTCATCCCTGTGCTGAACTGGACTTTGTGTTAATTTAAATAACGTCTGTTATATCGAACTATCAGCTGCATAACACACATGATGGTATACAATTTTTGTTATCTGTTATCACCCAGATGAGGATGGGTTCCCTGTTGAGTCTGGCTCCTCTCAAGGTTTCTTCCTATTGCCATCCCAGGGAGTTTTTCCTTGCCACTGTCGCCGTCACCCTTGGCTTGCCCATCAGGGACAATCTCATTATCTAGACACATTTTTTTTACACATATATACACTTCCATAAATTTTCTTTTCATTTCTGTGAAGCTGCTTTGAGACAATGACCATTGTTAAAAGCGCTATAGAAATAAAATTGAATGGAATTGAGCGTGTGTGTGCGTGTGAGCCCTGCGACGACCCAGGTCGAGATAAGCAAAATATAGGGGATTAATGAATGAATGTCCTCGAATTAGAAGGTGTATCCAGGTGCTGAGATGTTGAACTTATACACTACATGGACAAAAGTATCTGGCCAAATGACATTGTATCCAAATACATACACTTCAGTATGGAGTTGGTCCCCCTTTTGCAGCTATAACAGCTTCCACTCTTCTTGGAAGCCTGTCCACAAGATTTGGGAGTATTTCTGTGAGAAAGTGTGCCCATTCATTGTGTAGTGCATTTATGAGGCACAAGAAGGCCTGGCTTGCAATCTCTGTTCCAGTTCATTCCCAAAAAAAGATGCTCAATGTGGTTCAGATCACCTGCCAAATTCTTCATCAAACCATGTGTTTATAGTCCTTGCTTTGTGCACAGTCATGTTGGAATAATGATTAAAAAAAGGTCTTCCCCACACTTTTGCCACAAAGTTGGAAGCATAGCATTGTCCAATACATATTGGTATACTGAAGTGTTAATTTTGCTCTTCACTGGGGTTAAGGAGCCTGATTGAAACACCTGAATTCAATAATTTAACAGGTTTGTCCAAATACGGTACTTTTGTCCATATAGTGTACCTTTGACCGTGTGGACTGGAGACACGGCTAGTGAGGAAGTGCCACTTTCAAACGCGCTCGAGCGCCGCCCCTCCCCTTTCCGTCTATTTCCCCCCGCCCCCTGGACTTCCCCTTACTTTGTCTGTTGATGACGCGTTTCTAAAGCAAGCAGAAGACGCGCTTAGCAACAAGCTAAGAAGGCACATCTATCTGTGAACTTGGAGTAAAGTCGAGCTCAGGAGACACGCCGAGGGCTTCGCGACGTTTTCGAAGACGGAGCCTCTTCACGAGTTGACATTTTGGGGAAAGAGAAGTAAAACATGTCGTGCGCTCCTCCAAGTTGAGAGACGAAGATTTTAGCGACACGTTAGCTAGCCTGGAGGGGAGCTAGCGTGTGTGTTAGTAGGGGGGGGAAAAGTACGAAGTATCTGGGTATCAATCGACAACAATTTTCACACTTTCGATAATTTCCCCCCCTGGGATTGGGATGGTGCTTTTGATCGACGGAAGTACCCATGGTGTGAAAGGGCTGAAGAGAGAGCAGGGTGGACATCTCTGTAGGATCTGGACTGGTTCAGGGAGCGGCGCTCATTTACTGGATGTGTGTTTTTGTTCTGCAGCAAGCTGACCGTTTTCTTTAATCCCGCGGGATTTCCTTTCTTAACGAATGAAAAAATAAAGCATTTACAGAAGAACGACTTAAATCGATTGGTTTTTTTTTTTTAATGATTGTTTTTAGCATTTCTCCCCCTCACCAGCTCACTTGTTTGGATCCAGGACTGCACTGGTTTATCTTACAGGATCTGGCCTGTAAACACTCTCACTAACACTGTGCAACACACCAGACTGGGATTTAAAAGCAACTGGGAATGAATGCTCCCGGATCAGTTGTGCTTTGCATTGTCCTAGACTTCACATCTAACTGAAGATTCAACAGGACACGTTTTCTAGACATGAATTGAAGCTGTATTGAAGTTAATCCAGTCTTTTCTTTTTATTTTGCTCACATTCTACCACAAAGGAACTATCGCAAAGACAAACAAACACAAAAAGAGAAATATTTCATGTTGACCACAATAATACTCCGGAAGCATGATGATCCTTAGCAGAAAACCAGATGGTCCGGTCACAGCAGGTAATCAGACGTTTATGTCTCGTGTGTTACGATGCGAAATTGAATTCCAGGTCATTTAATTTAATCTTGAACCGGTTTCAAGCTACCTGTGTCCAAAAGTTAGAGTGAACAAACTGCTCCCGAGCCTCTGTCTTGGTCACGTGATGCCAACATTTCCACAATAAACACAAAGAGATCAGATGTTTTTGTTCAACAACACACACATTATCATCACCACTACTGCAACCTGATTATCGTCTATATAAATAAAATAAATGTTTTGTCTGAACATTAGTCAGAACTCACTATTTCAATGATGTCTTCATGTGTCATACATTAGAGGACCCGAAACCAGTCTCAGAGAACTTATTGTCTGTATGTCTGTCCGACAGAATTTAATGACACTTCTGCAGTACTTGGATCTCTGCCTGAAGTTTAACCTGCACCATAAGTGAAATCAAAATATTGAGTAAAAGCGATGTTATGAACAGTTATGTGCCGGACTTATTAATCAACTTTAAAATAAGCTGCTTGTTTGATGTAAACAAACACCTGCACCAATAGTAATAAGAATGATGTTAATTAGAAAAACCCAAACTTAGCATTTGTACTGGGATTAGTTCATATTTTCAGTGCTGAAATAACAGCGCTAAAGTGGTATAAGTGAATTTTAATTTGCGCTGTACTCGTTTTAACACAAAACTTAAACTTTATCCGATCTACTTTTCCGATTTCTCTTCTGTGATTCACTCTCTGATTACTAAACAGGAAGTGTATCTGGCTGACGACGAAAGAAGTACAACTTGGCGCAAACAAGCCATGAACACAAACGTATCATGACAGATTAAAAATCTTGCTGTAGTATATTTTATACTATTTCCTAGCTACCAATAAGATATAATGTCATACCAACCAAAATATTGTGCAATTAGGTTAATTAAAGAGTTCATCTTTGTTGCAGGTAGACACGTATGTGTGCTTCAACCCAAATATTAATATATTTGATTAAATTAAAGCTGATGAGCTCATTTTAAGCTTTAACCTTTTAACTATTTCTACAATCTCTTAGTATTTAAGTATAGTATTATTTTACCAAGCTAACTTTCCTAAGCAAGATCTGAGCTAGCTTACATCTAATATCCCTTATATTTCAAACTGGCTTAGTTCACATTTTTACACAAAGCCCCTGATCAAGCCAAGATTGTTGCTTCATCCTTAAACCCGTGCACCATGTGCTGACTGTTTCAGATCAAAATGGTTGTCTTCCAGGGCTTGCGTTTTTTTTTTTTTTTTCATTGCTCACTTGTTGCTGTAGATACAAACATATCATTCGTCAGTCAATCACATACTCTCTCAAACGCCCCTTCCCTGCCACTGTGAGTAAACTGTGGCCGTCCCTATAAAAGTGTGTGGGTTGTTTGTGTAGCTGTGGCTCTCCAGCTTCCTGTATGTTATTCACCTTCCTTTCAAACAATTACTTGTGTGTGTGTCTGTGTCTGCGTTTATCCACCCCTTCCCGAGTCTTGCTTTTGTAACTGTGATACAGTTTATCATACAGTTACCTAGCCGTGATATTTGAAGATACTGTACATGACAAAGCCACAGTGAGAAATCATTCGCACCCTCTTATTTAACCGGTTTGCTCAACTCCTTTTGTTTAGAATTGTCAGGAAGTGTGATGTATCTCAGACGCAATTTAATTAAACCCTTTAACCTGACTTCTTGTTTTAACAGAAAGCATGTCAGCACGCGGAATCAAATCACTGCTCTCGTTGGACATTTAATACACTTTATTTTAATCCGTCTAGAACATGGGCATCATAGCCGCCGAGGGTTACCGCACGTTTGGCCAAACCGATAATCAGCGGGGGAACCTTTTCCCAAGGACTTTCTAGTAAACATTAGCTGAATGTTTTTGTCTCGGAAGAGTGGAAGCAAATCCTTTATGCCTTATCTTTGTCTCACCTGGCTTAGGAGCGTAAACACTCTGCATCATAAAAAAGCTAGCTTAGGTGTTTAACAGGATTTACATAGCGTAATAGGATAAAGTTTAACAGTCTCCTGAAGTCCCAATGAGTAATAATAAGTCGTTGGCTGCTACATTGTGATCTCAAGAGACGGCTGTTGTGAGGGTAGCCTGTTCTCTGAGCACATGCGACATGGTTACATTGTTCTCAAGGGTAAGGTTACAGTACTTCTTGCCGCGATTGTGCTGCTCATTCCCCCCGCTACAGCTGTTTTGATCTAGCAGCAGAACGCATGTTTGTACTGAATCATCCATGTTGTACCATAGTGTCATGGTCTGTGTATGTTTTTGTGCCCCACAGCTCGACACGGAGACGGTCTGTATGACTCTTACATGCGCACGGACCACATCGTGAATGAAGAAGCTGACCTGAACGGACAGAGCCCCGGCGCCCTGCCCCCATTGCACAAACACACAGTAAGTGCGCACTTCCTCTTTTTTTTAGTGATTAGACCTGGTACCATGCACATCCTCTTGGTCATCGCTCCAGGCGGGACATGGATGTTCAGTTTCCCCTCATTTGGGCCCTTAAGCAGGAAGCTGACAGATTCTAATGTACGCATGTAATGTCCATAAGTAAATAAGCACATGTTGAGTTCAGAACACAGAAGGTACATATCAATGTATAGGAAATAAAATGCTTTTTGCTTTTGGTTTATGTCTAGTTAGCTTATTGTTGTGGAACATCCATGGCTCAAGGGACTCTCTTGTAATTTCTGTTGTAGGAATTATAAACATATAAATATATGTATATATATAAACAGTCATTTCTTCACTAGCCTCTTTTCCCCCTATCTCTCTTGAAGTTAACCAGACAAAACAATGTTGTCATGTCTTAAAGACTTTGTGACATACAAGACACTTTCCTGAGCTGTTTAATAAATCTTTTTGCAGCACTGTTGTCGAAGCTGTTGTTACAGAAAACGATCACCTCTTTCTGACCAATCAGATTCAAGGATTTTATTAAACTTTTATTACACCTGCATGATTACTTGATAATACATATCATCTGGGGTAATGAGAGTCCAGTCATCCATGCACTTATATAAGTACTAATTAGTTGATAATTAACTACTTAATCATAATAATTCCATTGCCATGTACACTTCTGGATTTTAGCTGAGCCCGTTGCCTTGACAGTTGAAACCCCACAGTGAGTTGATTAGTAAATGCTGTATAAATAATTAGACTGTGTGTGCGATTTTCTGGCACGTGACTAAGGAACATGTGCTGCTCTTTTACTAACTGCAATGCCACTAACTCTGTGTTCACCATTTATTTAATTTTTTTCTTACGTTTATGTGCATTTATATATTTTCTTGGTCAATACATAAATATAATAATAAGAAAATATCTAACTGTAATGACTAGTGTTTGAGAGTGGACACCTGATTTATTTCTCAGGTCTCTGTGAAATCTATCCATCAGCTCACAACGCATGCAAATCTATTTTAGTTTGTCGTTTCCTTGGAACTGAGTCCAATTTCATCTCAGCAGCCTTGTTTGGCTTTCACTTTGAAGATTTTATAGATTTTTTTTAAAACCTGGTTTATCCACATGACCGTGTCTCTTCTAGTGTTCAAAGCTTTTGTTTTGTTTAATAGAATGTTGTTTTTTTCCCCCTTAGTGTAGTGGTGCTTTTCATTTTTTCTTACCTTGCATAGAAATCAGATCTGAAATAATCTGTTAAAACATGTTAGATTTTAGAATGCATTCTGAATGCTGCATTAGTGTCTGTCATACATGCAGCTGTAGTGTATGATTTATTTATTTATTGTATTTTTTAAATTGCATACATTGAATCCCTAGTGAAATTATATACTCTGGCTATATTTTGCTCTTCATTCACATGTCACAAACTTGATTACTCTATAAATATTTTTTTCTATATAGATTATTATTTTTATTTTATAAAAAAATATATATTTACTTAATTTATTTTACATTCCGTTGAGATTAATAAAGTATCTATCAGCCTTTTCCAAAAGTTACTGTAATTATTATTGAAATATAATATCCTGGTTGGATATTGACTTGCCAGTGAATAATAATATGTTTAATCTTTTGACCTTCTATTCAAGTTTTTTTTTTTTTTTGGTAAAAAAAAAAAAAGTAATACTGTAACAGAATGTGTCTATAGTGTATATATTTGTCATGATTGTACTTTCGGCTGCTCCCATGGGGTGGGTCGCACACAACCTGGTCCAGGTTATACGCCCAATGCCCTTCCTGACACAACCCTCACATTTTATCTGGGAATGGGACCGGCACTGCATCCAGTGGCTGTAGTTTGTGCATTGGGTGGGGCTTTTTTAGGGGAAACATAATACTACACACTGCTGCCATATTCCAATGCGATCTGTACATACCCTTTTTATTAATTCATAAAAACTTGCTTGCATACAGCTTTGCCCCTTCATGAGACATACAAACAAATCTGTTAAAATATGTTAGATTTTAGTATAAGATATAACCTACTTAAAAAAACTCCGAATTATATCAGCCGCGTTGATGATCACCTCCATTGGTCTAGACTCTTCTGTGGGAAGCAACTTGAACTCTGCGTCCGTTAGGTTTACAACTGTGGAAAGCGGTGACGCCAGGGTTAAACTCCCAGTGCCTGCCGACACACACACACACACACACACACACTAACACCCGGACTAAACTCACTCTAATACACACGTACACCGCTGACTCGACGTTTTGCGGACAGACTGAGGGAACGGCTTTTAAAGTCTCGTATCCATTCCAACATGCGCCGGAAAAATCGGCGTCGTAATTTAAACATTGTGACGCATCGACGCACAACGCGGAAGTCGGCGTAAAGACGTAATCTATCTATTACGTCGACGCGGCGATGCAGGCCTACTAGTGGCGGATTCTTTCAGTATCCCACAAAATATAGACCTTAAACCTACATGGCTAGAAAGGTATTCTTTAATTACATTTATTTCTTCACCCATTTTTAATTAATAAATATCTTATTTATAGATAGATAGATAGATAGATAGATACTTTATTGATCCTGGAGGACATTCTAGAACATGTTTATTTATCACATGTACTTTGATTCTGATACTTTGATCTGATTATTGATCCTGTAAAGCAGTTTTTCTTAGGCAATGACCATTGTTAAAGGTGCTATACAACTAAAATGTAATTAAATTGAATAATTTGACAGCTTTTAAAAACAGATAATGCTACTACACTGGTTGTTCAGTCCTTCTGTGTTTCATATAAAGTTGCAGTGATCACTCATACTGTAGTTATTGTTTGCTACAGCTTTCATCTGTCTATTACTTAGTTATGATTCCATTGGATCTAATAGATGTTTGCTTAGGGTTCATTATCAGAAATGAATGCTATCACATTTTGCTCATCTTGCTTTTTGTTTTCTATAACCTTCATCCTCATTCTTTGTTTATCTCTCTCTCTCTCTCTCTCTCTCTCTCTCTCTCTCTCTCTCTGTCTCTCTCTGAAGGCTGTAAACAAGCCAATGATGAAGGATCATCTTGGGGTTCGAGGAGGTCAGATAAAGATGAAGTATCTATATGAGGATTCGTACAGCCACAAGTCTAGTGGCCACCACAACGGTACCAGCCACACCCCTGCCAAGCCCCACTCTGTCCTCTCCAAAGAGCGGAGCACGGACAGCAACAGTTCAGCCAAATCCTCTGAAAGCTCCTTGAAGCCAGCCAAGCCGGGAGGTCCCCTAAGCCCAGACCAGGCAGTGAAGCAGTATAGGCAACAGTTGAGTGCACTGGAACAGCAGGAGATCCTCAATTATCCTGAGATCTATTTTGTGGGACCAAACGCCAAGAAGAGACAAGCAGTTGCAGGAGGATCTAACAACTCTGGATATGATGATGACCAGGGAGGATATATCCACGTGCCACACGACCATATTGCCTATCGTTATGAGTTCTTAAAGGTAATCGGTAAAGGAAGCTTCGGCCAAGTGGCGAAAGTCTACGACCACAAGTTACATCAGCATCTCGCCCTAAAGATGGTGCGCAACGAGAAACGCTTCCACCGGCAAGCCGCAGAGGAGATCCGAATCCTCGAGCATTTGAAAAAGCAAGACAAGACAGGCAGTATGAATGTAGTCCATATGCAAGAGAACTTTACCTTCCGCAATCATATCTGCATGTCCTTCGAGCTGCTTAACATGAATCTCTATGAACTCATCAAGCGCAATAAATTCCAGGGCTTCAGCCTGCCTTTGGTACGCAAGTTCACCCACTCCATCTTGCAGTGCCTGGAGGCTCTGCACCGCCAAAAGATTATCCACTGTGACCTAAAACCAGAGAACATTCTCCTCAAGCAGCAGGGTCGGAGCGGTATCAAGGTCATCGACTTTGGTTCTAGCTGCTTTGACCACCAGCGCGTCTATACCTATATTCAATCCAGATTTTACCGAGCACCTGAGGTCATTCTTGGCTCACGCTACGGGATGCCCATAGACATGTGGAGCTTTGGCTGCATTCTTGCTGAGCTCCTGACAGGATACCCTCTCTTTCCTGGTGAGGATGAGGGTGACCAGTTGGCCTGTATGATGGAGCTTCTGGGAATGCCGCCTCAGAAGCTTCTGGATCAGGCCAAGCGAGCCAAGAACTTCATTAACTCTAAGGGGCATCCGCGTTACTGCACCGTCACCACACTTAGCAATGGTGCCTTGGTGCTTAACGGGAGTCGCTCCCGGCGAGGAAAGATGCGGGGTCCTCCGGGCAGCAAGGAATGGTTGACGGCACTCAAGGGCTGTGATGACCCCACCTTTATTGACTTTCTGAAGAAATGTCTGGACTGGGAACCCAGTACTCGCATGACGCCAGTTTTGGCCTTGCGACACCCCTGGTTGTACAAGAGGCTACCCAAGCCTGTGCCCGGTGGAGAGAAGACCTTGGTAGCTAAGCGAATTACCGAGCATGGCACTACCTTCCCCAGCATCGTCCCTAAGGTTCCTCCTGTGATGGGCCCAACCAATAACAAACTGAGGACCAACATGATCGGGGACTCTGGTGGGAATATACCGTTGCGTACAGTGCTACCAAAGCTTGTTTCATAGAGCTGATCACCTATTCAGGGATAAAGACTGTAATGTAGCAGAGATTTTTAGCGCCGGATTTAATGTTTTTTTTTTTCTTTTTAAAATAACATGTGGCAATCCTCAGTGTTTTGACTTCGTTTTTTAAAATAACGAAGCACAAAAATACACATTTTTATATGGCAGTTGAAAAGTAGTTTTTGTTTCCTTGAAATGGCCTTTGAAAGGGCATTCAGAAATGTACTAATTCAGTTTTGTTTTTACACTTTTGTCAGGAATGGAATGCTACTCATGTGCACAAGTGGGTGAAAATATTATACTGTACCCTTAAGGGTTTTTACACTATTTCTTATAAGACAAACTGTTTTTCTAAGGGCTGCCTTTTAAATCTATACTGTTAAGAAAAATACTGGGTGTTTTTGAATTCTCCTAAAATCTGAACGAGACTTGTTAGATAGATCTACAGCAAAGATCCTCATTGCGTTGTTCCAGCAGACACACAATACATGTAATGATTTAACTTCACAGATTGTTACAGTAAATTTTGGGTTTTGATTTTCGTTTCTCTCTGCTCAGAATTGTGACACTAGAGCGTGAGTCATGTGGGAAGTTCTGTCCTCATGTGCTCATTTAGGCCAAAACACTGAGCATTTCTAGAATGAACCAGACTCTAGTGTTTCTCTAGTAGGAAGATTTTAATTTCCTTTGTTTCCCATCATCTTCCAAAAAGCTGTTGCAAAAGAGCTTAGATGCCCTACAGTCAGGTAATAAAAAAAAAGTTAGTTTATGTTGGGAACAGCAAAGTGCACCAGGTGTGTTAAGGTGTGTTTTTCTGTTGTTTGTTGGTAAGGGTTTTTTTTTTTTTTTTTAGCTTCAGTTGGTTTTTGAAAGCTGTCAGTCAGGTTATGCGTGAAAGAAAAAAAGCAAGATGACAAGTGGGCCTGTGTGAATGCACTAGGAAAGTTGTGCTTGTGCTTTAAAGCTGTGGATGTGAGCTCGAAACAAATCTGTGTTCCTGGGCATGTTATCTCTCAAATCATTTATTGCTGTATTTAGATTAAGGACAAATCAATCGAGTAGGCTCTGTACATCATAGAGCTTTCAGCTTCCCCCTTTTTTTTCTTCAAAGCTGAGAATTCCTCACTGATTCAGCTTGGAACCCTGCCTTTGTGTCTTCTGACACGGCGCTACACTGTGACCTGTTTTCCTTCCTTTGTTTCTTTTAGGACTCGCTTCTATGATGTCACTAAATGCTTCTATGATGTCACTAAACGCTTCCTCTTCGTGCACTCACACTCTTGACTGCACCACATAGCACGTAGCCAATTATTATTATTTTTTTTTATTTTTTACTTTTAGGGATAACCGCAAACAACTGATTTAACAGAAGCACAGCTGTTTGACACTGCCATGACTTTTCACATTTAACTGTTTAACTGACACTAAATGACTTAAAAGACTAGTTGTTACAAGGCCAAGACTCTTCTAGGAAACGAATGGTGCTGCTCACCTACTGTACGTGCTGTGTCTATAATCTGCATCTCTGTCTTTAGGACCAATGTGTTTTACCACAGATGTTAAAAAATTAACTCTGCATTTGTACACCATTGCGGTCAAATTGTCTCTGTCTCGAGTTTTCGTCTCCCCTTGGTATGCATGATTACAGAGGGGAAGTGTTAGCAGCTTCAACGCATGAGATTTACATTAATTTGCTAGATTCTTTAATCCAAATAGACTTTCGGCTGGATTAAGGCAGGATGTAAACCAATCAGGTTAATGGCTCTTTTACGGCAACCTTTACTCTTACCTCTTTTAATTCCACATCATAAGGTTAAACATAACCAATTACCATTATTCAAAAAATGTAGGGGCAAGCACAGATTATTAATACCCATTGTTTTAGCAATCAAGTCTAGGCTTCTGGATCATATCAATGAATGTGTTTATGGAAAATTATTGAGGCCTAACATCCAGCATTTGTTAGTCTACCTCTAAATTGCTCGTCTCAGGATCTGGGTAAGATCTAAAAACGCTCGCCGTCAAGTCAAGATGCGGCATCTTTCACTTCAGTGCTTCTCTCTGTTAGCTTTAAGTCATTATTTCCCTAATTTTCTTATTTCTGGTTTTTTTTTTTTTTTTTTTTTTTTAGCACACAGGCCTTTCTGTTTAGAGAAGGCCTTTTTTGGGGGTTTACCTTTAGTTGAGTGCATCACTAAAACATCTACGCTGTACCCATTGTCTCTATTTCAGCTTCTATACCTTCTATGGTCTTTTATTTTTTTTTGAACTGGTGTGATCTCAACCTCATCCTCATTTTACTAGTTTGCAGGTTGACTTCAGTTTCGAAAAGAGGACGCAATGGCGTGATGGTGTAATTTCCCTTTTGAGGTGTGTCTTATTAGACATTTGCAGAAAGACTATGAAAAAATGGTAAAAGGACTGTAAAATGGGAATTGTCCGTAAAAGAATCAACCAAATGAGCTTGTATTAGTTTTTTTTTAAAAAAAGGAGAATAAAATCAATATTACCATTTGTCTTGTTCTTTTTTTTTTTCCTTCCGTTCCTCAAAAGTGTCATCTCACATGCACTGTAAATGTTCTAGAGACAAGCTACGTGTTTCCCTTGTACTCAAAACATCTCAAACAAAACTCCGAATCTGTGACACACGTGACAGTGTTACTGATTGGGTAGACGTGTAACTTGAAACCTTTCCAGTATTTCTAGATGCCTTATTGTAGGTTTGTGTGGAGAAGTTTATTCTGCATACCGTTTGGGTCATTTGAAGGGAATGACACAAATGTTTCTGCAATTCCAGGTTATTGTATCTGTTATATCAGGTAATTACAATTCCTTTTTAAATGACCTAGCACTTTTTATTTTTATAAGTCCTGCTTACACCGTGCATGTGTGTAAGGTGCACGGTGCAAGGTGACCCTCAGGTCATAATTTCTTTCCAGGTGTGATTTGGTTATATTATTTTCAAGGGATTTATTACAACTGCACCAGCTGCCTTTACTTTTTCTACTGCAACACTGTAACGGTAATAAAGGCTGCCAAAATCAACATTTTGCCTTAAAGGTGAAATATAGCGTCGCAGAACTTTAGTATGACAGATAAAGGGGAACCAGTTGGTTGAGTTGGTCTACTAAAGGAGGTGGAGCTCAGCAAAGCCACTGTGCCTCTTATTTTACACGAATACTGCTTGGTTGCGTTTTAGTCTGCTGAGGTTATTGGGTAAAATATTTATGCTGCGTATGCTGATATGTGCAATATACTATAACCAACATCAAAAATAACTAGCTTGAAACAGTTAGTGTTACTGCTCGTCGCTACATTTTTCACTACAGCTACTTTTACTACGACTACCATCTGCTCAACACTGACCATCGTGCTGTTATACAGCAACATCTCCTCTTTACATTATACTTTGTTTAAAAATGAATTTCGGTTGACTTACTGTCTTTTGTAATTGGCTGTAATTTACCATGGCTGGTTGCTAGACCACCAGAAGTTTTTTTTTTTTTTCTTTTTCTGTTTTTCAGAACATTCCAGATTGTATTGTCTACGCCCAATGCTTATAGAGTAAACTGATTTTCATCTTTTTTTTTTTTGATTGATTTTCTCCCACAGACATCTCCCTGGGCTTCAGGTTGGTTTACCTATTTTATCAATGAATGCAGTCTTCACAGGTGAAACCCAGGCCTCAAACCAAAAGTAGACAACTATTATGTGTCTATTACGTCTTACAGGGCACACCCGAGCAATGAGACACACCTGTTAGTCAAATTCTCCAATAATGTTTACTCTTGGAAAACTGGTGAGTTTAAACCAAACGCTTGAAATCTTTTTACTTATTTTTTTTAGCTGAAATTCTTATTTCTTGTCTTGATCTTAAACCTAAACATATCTAATTTATCCAGACGGTTGTAGTTAGTTTTGTCCAGATTAACTCAGACATATAATTAGAACTGTGTCCAGTAAAGCTAATTATTTTTGCTATATGTGCTAATAGATTAACAGATGCGATTTCCATGGTTAAACCTGTTGTATGTGGACGTACACGATAACACGGTACTAATATAGACTGTGATAAAAGCATAGACGAGTATTGTAAAAATCTATTACTGTAATTCTAGCATTGCTGATACGGCACATTATCAGTGTTCGAGGTAAAGCCACAAGTCATATTATGCTTACGTCAGTTTAATTTTAGCAATTAAGCTTCATATCTGATGTCCTTGCTCGAACAGGTACTTTGGAATTTCCCTGTATGAAAATATAATTCGGGAGGGACATTCTCAAAACTACCAGTGTTTTCAAAGCGGGCTTAGGAAGGCAGTCTGTTAGTGAGTTTTCTCTCTCTCTCTCTCTCTCTCTCTCTCTCGAAGCGGAGGAGATTAAGGCAATCCCATTACAGGTCGAATGAACTGACGCATTGTCCATATGGTATCGACTTGCAGATGACCCGTACACCCTCTCTCGACGATCAGTGAGAAGATTCACAAAGATTTTGCCATATGGAGACATCAGGTCCAATGTTAGGCCATCAGGCGTCAGGATTCATGCGTTATCGAGGAGGTGTGCAGAACAAAGCCTCACACACTGGCGGACATGCAGGCAGGAGTTGTTTATGTACATATGGGTGTGTGCGGTGTGAGTGACTGCTCTTTAGTGTTCATCAAACATTTAATAAGCAAACGCTCCCTTGAATGTAATTATTAGTTATTAATTATTATAGTTATTTCATTTAATTTATTTTCCAGACTTCCTGAAGGACTTTTTTGGCTCTCATTTACACTCCAGGTCCTGTACCTGACCAGATTCAGAGGAATCCTTCAAGAACCTCGTAAAAACATCTAACGTAAGGTCTGAACATAGAGAGAAACGGATGCAAATGATGAAAGCTAATCAGACCAGTGATTAGTATAGTGGTGATGAAGATGAATGCTGAGTGGTTGGAACAGGCCAGAGTGAAAATGAGCTTGCTGCTGAAAGTTAAACAACCAGTTTTTAAATTAACTTAAGCCAAATTTGCAGCATGTCACAGATACTGTTGTTCCCATTTCTTCAAATTTAATTCACATCATTTTATTTAATAAAAAGAAATGAGGCCTAAGGGTTTTGCACAGCACCGTAGGTAAGCTACCAAGTTACCAGTGTTGCAACTTAAAAAAACTTGTATTGTTTCAAAAGGTTTAATAATGTGCATCTGTCACCTTGCACCTCCAGGGTCCAGGTTCAATTTCCGTCTCTGTGTGCATGGAGTTCCTCCGGGAACTCCGGTTTCCTCCCACAGTCCAAAGACATGCAGGTTAGGTTAATTGGCGTTCCCAAATTGGCTGTAGTGTGTGAGTGAGTGTGTGTATGTGTGTGCCCTGCGATGGATTGGCACCCTGTCCAGGGTGTTCCCCCGCCTTGTGTCCTAAGACACTTGGGATAGGCTCCAGGCCCCCCATGACGCTGAATACAGGATTAAGCGGTATAGATGAGTGAGTGAGTGTAGTGAGTGAGTAAATAATGTGCATCGACACTAGGACTGAAGAGATCTTTCGAACAGTTGCTGAATAAGAAGGATGGTTCCAAGGTACCATTAGTGACAGGGCCACTTAAAAATGAAGTTGTAGAAAAGGGTTGACTTTGCCAAAGTTGGGACGCAGTGTATTGGGCTTTCAAGGGGCCCAAAATTTCGACAGGTGAAAAGTAACTAGGCATTAAAAATGGGTAATGAAGTCCATATTTCTAATCCAAATTTATTGAAACCAATTGTACATGTACTTTTATTCCTATTACAAAGGAAAATGCAAGCAAATCTTAAAATTTCAACAAAGACGCCAGTGGCGTCAACCAGTTTCCTCAAACGGACAGAACTGGAATGGACAGTCTTCTGTAGGAAGTCGTTTAGGATACTGCTGAGAAACCTCCCAAATCGTGCCTCCAGTGTGTCTTCTAGCAGTTTCCAGGATGTTTGCTGGGATGACGCGATGAACCTCATGAATGGCCTACAAGAAGTGCCGATCGCATGCCATGTGATTTTACCTCGGGGCTATGCAAAGCAGGAGGTGTACAGAACAAAGCCTCACACACTGGCAGACTTGAATATGTAAATTTGTTTATGGACTTTGTTACCAATTTTATAATGCTTAGTTACTTTTACCCTTCCTGTATAACTCTCTTTTTTAATAGATAAATGGGGATTAAAGAAAAAATTGTAATGTATATAAGTTCCAGTGTAATTATTATACATATTTCTATAAATGATTGTGATATTTTATTTTATATAATACTTTACACTGTCCCATATCATCTTTTTTATGTTTCAAGATCAAACCATGGTCCTTTCAACCATAAAAACAAACCTTTCTATTAGGTTGCACAGCTGTTTTGAAGAATAATCACATGAATCAGGTTATTTGTCACTCAAAATACGTCAGCGTGGTTGGGAGCTCGTTTCGATGCGAGATGAGTAATTGTGCCGCTGATGTCTATGTGATCTTTTTACTGCCGCTGCTTGAAGATTTCTTCATACCACGGCAATTAAATGGGAGTGTTATTAGAGTTTGCAGTCAGACTTATAGTATGTGCACAATATAAAAGAACTGGTTCTAAAGATAGTGAGCTAAGAGCTACAAGTGTTTCACCTGAAAAATGCCGGGACGAAACAAAAGCCACATTTCAGAAGGGTCAAATTAGTGGCCCTCATTAAGCAAAGAAAACAACTAAGTGTTTAAGCGTGATGAAATTGAGTTGAGAACTGTACAACACATTATACAAACCTGGAAGGACAGACCTGAAGTGTGAACTTCATTACAGGAAATGTGGTCAGAGACTGGGTCAACAGAAAGGACAGCTGTGTTTAATAGTGAAAGTAAGAGAATATTCACATGTACAATGTGATGAGAACTCACACGATTGGGACTAAACAGCTGTGTGGCCATAAGAAAACCACTTGTTAGTGAGACTAATCATAAAAAGTTTTATATGGAGCAAAACAAAATGGTCTTTGAAGCAATAAAAATGTTGTGTGGTCTGATTAGTCTCTGATTAGTTGACTGTCCCTATTTCAGAGCGATGGACACATCAGGGTAAGAATTGAAGCACATGAAGTGATGTACCCATCATGCTTAGTGCTCACTGTACAACTGTTATGATCTGGGGTTGCTTCATTTGGGCAAAGTTATGTGGCAATAAAAGAAGTCCGCTGACTAACTAGAAGTACTGAATGACCAGGTTACTGCATCTATGGATTTTCTTTTCTTCCCTTATGCCATGGATATATTCCAGGACTCAAATTGTGACAGAGTGGTTCTATCATCAAGAACAACAGCGACCCCAATGGTCAAAAGTAAAAGTACACATAATAGTATGAAGTATTTCTTTGTAGGCCAGACTGTAGATATTACGCATGCCATTCTTGTCAAGTTACTTATTGTGGAAATGACTTTCAGATTGATTTTGCTCTGGTGCGAACAGCGGTGATTGAGATGCTGCATGTTTATGGATGTTAAAATGAATGGGTCAGTGGTGGCTCAAACTTTTAAGGATGTAGGTTACTGGATTCCTGATAATAATGTTGTGGGTCCAAGCCCCAGCACCGCCAAGTTGCCTCTGTTGGGCCCTTGAGCTTGGCTCGCCTCTAGAGGCGCTGTATCCTGGCTGATCCTGTGCTCTGACCTCATCTTCCTAACAGGGATATACGAAAAAGTACAATTTCCTTTTGGGATTAATAAAAGTTATTGATTGGCTGAGTTAAGGCTCTGAGGGACTAAACCGGAAGGTCGGGGGTTTGCACCCCAGCTTTGCCAGGTTGCTACTGATTAGTGATGAGTCGTTCATGGTCGATTAATAATTTTTTTTAATGAGTCGTTAATGTACCTCAGAAGAACGAGTATTCTCAGAGGGTGATCCGTTCATTTTCTACTGGGTGCGCATATGCAAAGCATCATAAAAACTCTGTAGGTTGTGTACAGGAAACAGAAATGAGTCTTTTAGTCTGAGTCATTTGTTGTTTTGTCACGTGACTCTCATAGACGCTAATAGCTTAAAAGAACGAACAACTCTGACCAAAATATATGAGATGCTCGTTCTGTTTATCATATGTACTTAGCTGCATTGTAATATTTTAATTACTGTAAAAATATTTGTGTATGTAGAGGTTTGTTTATAAAATTTTTTTAACATTTTATTTTATTTCTGATCAAAAGAAGGAATTGAACTAAATGATCCGAGCATTTTTCATCAAAATAATCCAAACTTCCCATTACTACCACTGATTGGCCCTTGAGCAAGACCCTTAACCCTGTTTGCTCCAGGGGTGCCGTATAATGGCTGACCCTGTGCTCTGAGGCCCTAGCCTAGCTGCGATATGCGAAGAACAAAGAATTTCACTGTGCAGTACATGTCAATAAAGGCTGAAACATGCATGAGGTAGATTGACTGGTGTTGCTGCATTTCAGTTAGTGACATCCTGACTGTGTATTAGTTTTGGCCTATGATGAGGTGCATTTAAACAGCTTAACTATAACGGTTTCATGATACAGTAGAATCATGTTTTGATTATTTCACCAGCTTATCACTGTTCAGATAGAAAGATCAGACTTTTTATGTGTTACAGAGCAAAAAAAAAAACAGTCATGCACAGTCTTGGTCTTCATTCTTGTAATGCTTTAGGGTTTTCCACAGGGTGAGGGCATTCTTTTTCTACTGGTGTTGGTCCTGGACTTACATACAGCTGTGGTGCCAAGCGTCTTTGGAGGTGGGGCTGCATTTTCTACAGCAGTTGTCCTACCGATCCTTACATTCCACATTCTTGTACAACCTCCAGAGTTTTGAGGAGAGGGCTGGGAACAAGACAAATGCAGGCAGGGTAGAGATAAACCCAGCGCTAAAATGTAAACACTGCGAAACCTCACAGTTAGATCAAGAGTCCTACATTCAAACTTGAGTTTTGCGTAGTTACTCCTCTTCCTTTTTTACTCCTATAATGTGTTGTTGACTCTTGACATCCACGTGCCTTGGCCAATCCTGAAATAGCACATGACTGCCATGTTTCACCGAGCACATGAGTATGTCATATTTGTTTGGGAAAACTCCAGATAACAGTATCTTTGGCATGTGTTTTCATGTTGTTGACATACTCTATGTATCTCATTCCGTGAAGAGGGATCTTGTGTTTCAGCATTCAAAGATCATGACAGATAAATCATATGGTCTGCTTTCATTTTTTCCATGTCCTGGCTCTTAAAACCCATTTCCACCCTTCCTTGGTTTCTTACATTCTGCTTTTGCCTCAAGGTTCCACTCTAGCTGTTGTCAGTCTAAAACCTGACCACAGGGAGAATGTGATCTCCAAAAAAGACAGAGGACATGGAAAATCTTTTATTTTTGGTTCCCAGGACTGGGGAATCAGACACATGCAAACAAATGCTCCGTTTCCTCTCTTTCTTATTTCATTTAGTTATAAGTCATCATGATTGATCAAGATTTTACTTAAAAACTTTTAAACACTCTTCAATATTTTATTATGATATAAACGAAAGAATACATATACCATTATATCTCATACGCTGTGATTATGTATTTTTTTCTAAATAGTCATACTTGATGCAATATTTGACATTCTTCCTATAATTTATCCTGGCATCCTCTACCTGCATTTTGCAACACATTCCCCAGGAGCTTGGGATGACTTTTAGCTCTTTGACACTTTAATTCTGCAACATAATTCGTGTGGGAAAGTCTGGGGAAAAACCCACTGGATGTCACTGTGGCTGAATTTTGGAAAACTGGAAAAATATATATTTTTTTACGCAAATATTATACAACCCCAACACGATCACCATGTGAATTGAGTAACGTTGATCATCATTTATATTCCAAGAACCTGCTGACAGGATCATGGGCACACAAGGCTTGTCCATGCTTGTTGGGATCAGAGGTTAACCTGTCAAATTCTGATCCCGCAAAAAAATCTGCTGGAAAAGTCAATGCTGGCCACAAGCGAGAGGCACCAGAACACCCAGTGCATCACAGCCTGCCATGTATGTGGCTGCAGAGCTCAAGGTTGTTCATCCGGCCTCCGAATTCTCCAGATCTCAATTCGACTTAGCATCCATGGAATGTGGCAGACAAACAAATCTGATCCATGGAGGCTCCACCCCACAACCTGCAGCACCCCAAGGGTCTGCCACTAACATCCCAGTGACAAATCCAGACAGCACAGCACACCGTGAGAGGTCATGTGGAATCATGCCCTGACGCACCAGAGCTGCCCTTGCTGCACATGGAGAAACTACACAATATTCTTTTGCATTTTAATGTTATGGCTGAAGTGGCACGATGGTGTAATGGTTAGCACTGTTGCCTTGCACGTCCGGGTTCGATTCCCGTCTCTGTGTGCATGGAGTTTGCATGTTCTCTTCGTGCTTGATGGGTTTCTTCCGGGTACTCCGGTTTCCTCCCACAAGACCTGCAGATTAGGCTAATTGGTGTTCACAAATTGCCCGTAGTGTGTGAGTAAGTGTATGTGTGTCCCCCGCGATGGATTGGCATCAATGCCTTAAGTTTTCTGGGATAGGCTCCAGGCCCCCACGACCCTGAATACAGGATAAAGCGGTATAGTGTTATGGCTGACCAGTGTACACCTTCACTCTCAGAAAACATAAAACTTAGCTTATCTGACGAATGTCATACTTTGATCATGTTTTAGCTCCTGCACCTTCACATCATGATAAAAAAACAACAACAAAAAAAAAAAACACACCTTTAATGAAAATTAAGTGTCAGAATGAATCAGCGAGTGTTTCAGCATTGACGTTCGCATGACACTGAGACTTGTGTTTAAATGGCATGAGATGTGGGTAAATGCAGAGAGTTGTAGATGATGCTGATAACCCAAATGAAAAGTCATTTCCCGTGGTCATCTTATGACACTTTCAAATTTGACAGTAATGTCCTTTATCATGAGTAGATCAAATTATAAATCTAAGGAGGGCAATGCATATTTTTTTACTTTCTGGCCTAATCGGACATAATTAAAGATCGTGTTCTAGATTGTGTGTAAAAAAAAAAGAAAGAAAAAAACATCAGGAAGTCTTTTCGCTCTTAAAACGACTGTATATATGGAAGAAGATGTTAAAAACATGACCATGGATAGGGTTCTGCCAGTCTGCCACATATGTCTTTAATATTGCTGCTTATTTGCTTTACATCTCTTGTAGCTTTCACAGCTCGTGTGAAGTAAAGCAGCTTTTCATTGACTGACATGTGACAAAATATTTTTTTTGCAGATTTGAGTTTCAAAATCACATGCCTTAGTAACAGAGAACAGATTGGGGTAGATGCTTACTACACAAAGTGAGCAAGTGAGTTACATTTAGCCTCCTTGTCTTACAACCCTGACAACACCAGAGCCATCCATGACTGGGAGCAAATGTAGCTAAATTGGTTATGTTCCCATGTTGGGAGTGATGTCATACTCTTTTTCGCCCTAGCCGTTCATAAACATCTGTGACCTCGTTAATGCAAAAAAGACCGGATAGCACTATCTGTCTCATGAGATGCAGTTAGAATAGATGCAGTAGGCAGGGTTTCATAGGAAGCATATGTTAGCATAGCTGGCTCGTAGGTATGAGCTGGCTGTTAAGAAAACTGGAGCAAAAATTGGAAAAGGTCCACCTGAAAAGAGCAGGACGTATTCCATACTATGCAAACGTCTTGAACCAACCCGCATTTCTTCATATTTTGCTTCCCATTCCAAGTCTGATGGAATGTCTTGTATTTTTAATGTAGGTTTGAGGAAGAGTTCTCTAGACTTCCTGAAGGTCCTTCCTTCCTGATGCGTGATTGTTACAGATGAGAGGGGAAATATGGTTGCTGCTTGTTTTTAAATTGGATCTTTAGGCATGTTGAAGTAAAATACATGCTATTCCCGTTTCTATTATTTAATCAATTTAATATAATAAATTTTATATCAAAGAATGAAGGGTGGCTCAAAACCTTTGCACAGAACTGTACATCTGGTTTCTAAGCCAGTCGTTTATTTTGCACCCAAGCCTTGAAGCAACTGAGTCTACGTTTCACTTTTTTAATAAAAAAAAAAAGTGTTTTTCAATCAAGTCATGATTCCGGAAACTTGGCTGTAATGTCTATTGTATTTGGATATTCATTTAAACAAAAGCTAGAGATGAGAGGGGTTTGGCTGCTTGTCTCAGTGGACAGTGTCTCTGGGATTTTACAGCATCAGATGCTTGTTACCAGGGCATCGCTGTTGCTAGGTAAACAGTTTATTCTTGGAAAAGGTCAGATTTCGTTGAGGGTGAAGTGGGGGCAGGGGTTGTGATTTGTGTGTGGGTGGGCCAAGAACAAGATGATGTCTCGGGCAAGTTTGCAGGTGACAGCCAAGGAGAATCTCCTGTTCTCACACATACACACACATGCTCACAAATACACACAGGTGTGATCTCTTGTGAGAATGCCTTGGGGAGGAAAGGGGCACCACCATGAGCATAGTGGAAACATAAACACTGGCTTTTGTCTTTTGGTTGATGTCAGCACTTGGGGAAAAAGTCTAGCTTTTCAAGGGGATTTTCTGAAGTACCACATGCTAGCTTGGCATTTTTAGTCACTTGAGACCGAAGCTTTTTTAAAAATGTGGATAGAATATGCGGAGCCACCCTTTGACGGTAGCCGATTGAACTTTTATTATCGTGCACTAGCATGCTCCTACTTGTAGAACCGCGCCTTTTGTTCTAACTGAGACAAGGAATGTACAAACCGAGTGACCTTATTACTTACCGAACATGATTATCCTTACTTGTTGAAACAATTAACATAGGCAACATAATAATAATAATAATAATAATATTAATAAAATGCCATTAATTTTACTGACATGACTGACTGGTTTCAGTATGACAGCTTTGATTAGAATGGCTGTGCTTTAACTTGATGAGGAAGTGCAACAAAATGGCTGCAGGAACAAAACAAAAAAAAGACAAAATATTAACCAAAAATTATCTATTTTTCTTTTGTTTATAAATCTTTGGTTGACATTCATCAGAGGACATCATAACACACTTTCTGATTTATTTGCTGATATTTAGCTAGCATCATAATCTGTCGTCAATTTGTAAATAGCACTACTCAGTCTCTGCTAAGTAGCTAGCTTACTGGAAAGCTTACACAGCTAGCTTATTTTATACACACAATCACAGAGTAGATTATTTCTGCACAGGGTTTATTTCTGCCTTTTTTGTGAGCATTTTGCTGTGAGAAATGTGATGTTTTGAAAAATCTCGGCATTTGTTTGGAGAAATAATAGTCTAACTATATATATATATATATATATATATATATATATATATATATATATATATATATATATATATATATATATATAAAGAAAGGTTTGTACATTGGTCAGAAGATGCTCTTTTAATGATATAATGTTTTATACATTAGAGGACCCGAAACCAGCCTCAGAAAAGTTGTCACAGCATCATGCAAAACTAGCTGGACAGAATTACAATATAACGTTTGCTGTACTTGGATATCTGCCTAAAGTTTAACCTGCACCATAAGTGAAATCAAAATGTCAAGTAAAAGCGATGGGATTTTATAATCTACTTTAAAATAATCTACTAATAAGCTACTTGCTCAATGTAAACAAACACCTGCACCAAGTTAAACTGAATATTTTTTTTATTAGTTCATATTTTCACAGCTGAAACAACAGCGCTGACATGGTATAAGTGAATTTTAATGCGCTGGAGTCAGTTTAAGACAAAACCTAATCTTTATCTGATCTACTTTTTCGATTTCTCATCTGTGATTGACTCTCCGATTACCGAACAAGGAGTGTATTTGGCTGACGATGAAAGAAGTACAACTTAGCATAAAAAAGGTGTGAACATAAACTTTTCTATATCTTCTCTTTCCCATCGATTGAAATAAAATGAATTAACAGTAGATTGAAAATGTTGCCATGAACTAGGTACATTTTTTTTTTTTTTTTTTTTTTTTTACAATTTTCTAATATTTATTGGAAACCAATACCATATAATGTTGTCACAACAAAATTTTGTGAAATTAAAGTTTGAAAACAATTAAGGGGTTTATCATTGTTGACATGTACGTGAGCTTCAAACTAAAATACTAACATCACTGATAAATGAAAGATAATCCGCTTATGTTTAGCTTTAACCTTGTAACTATTTCTACAATCTCTTTTCCCATCAACGATGGGTACTTCAGCTAGTTCTTGAATAAATTAGCATTGACTTTCTAGATAAGTGCTAGCAAGGTTTGTAGATTAGTCAGACCTACCAGTACTAGCTAGCATTACTTTAGCAAGCTAACAGTAGCTTGAATGTTTGTAGTCTGAATGTTTCTATTATAATATAATAGAATACTGTTGTATTTTTCAATCTAATTTAAGCAGGAATTTTTAATAACATAGTTATTTAAAAATAATGAAATAATGTAATTCATGTATAATTTTAGCTTGCTGTTACGTGACAAAATTGCCATGGTTTGAGATCAATGCAAACAATGAACCAATGCTCATGTTTTTTAAAAATCTTAACAATACATGACCCTCTATTGGTTCTAACTAGGTGTTAGCTGTAATTAGTATTGCAGTGTGACAACAGGTTAAAATTGGTATAATAAAAAAAAATATTATGTATGGGGGGGGTGGTTTTGACAAAAGATGCCTGTTATATTACGTTTAAACATACGCTGAAGCCAACTCTATAAGACTTTTAGAAGAATGAGCATTTGTGAGCATGTGTTGTGCATATGTTTCGTGTTTGCTGCCTTGTCCATTAGCATGTGTGTGTATTACGCAAGGGGACAGGTGGGCCAGAGAGAGATCCAGATCTCCTCCCAAGCAGCTGATGGCCTCCATAGTGCATATCCAAGCTTTATTCTTCTCCCTCACTGACCGCTGAGTGCTTTTCCATGACACTGCAAGGGCCTGAAGAATCCAAAAATCCATCTGCACATGACAGGAGCTAGGAGAGGTTTCCTCTATGCATTAAATAAAGTGTTACTTTATTATATGACTTTGTAGGAAGCAAGTCCTAGGTAAGTGCTAACAAGGTTAGTATGATAAAACGTGCCCTACTAAACACTGCTGTGTGAATGACATGGCACCCACAGACACCGGATCAAAGATTAAACATCCAGTCGAAGAGGATTAGCAGGAAATCAAATGTCAGGCATCCATGGTGCTTGGTAATCTGACATTCACTATAGGAAGATCAGACTCAAGTCGTATTTCAAATTTAGGTTTCAGTTCTAATTATGGTGCTGCAAATATAGCACCGTATTAAATATTATAGAGTTTAGCACAAAAGAATATCCATCTATGACCTAAACTGCATCATGAACTGGCCCAGGATAGAGATGATTAAGAGTTATACACCTTCAATACATTTCAATGTGGCTTGAAATAGTCATAATCAAAGGTTGTCCTTTTTTTATTCTATATAATTTTTACATGTAAAAACATGATAAAATCAACTGATTGTAGATGGTCTCAGTATTACTCAAATACAAACTCAGACAAACAACTTGTACCTTTTTTCCCCCCACCGTGCCATTATTTATTTAACAAAAACGAAGCCAAAAAGAAAAAAAAAAGCCCTTGATTAACTGATCATCTGCAGGTGTGCAGACCTATATAAAAGCAGATGTTTTGGCATTTGGTTGGTCTGGAACATTCAGGTGTGTGTGTTAACACAATGCCAAGAGGAAAATACATAAGAAATAGTCTTAGGCAATTGTTGCTACATATCAATCTGGAAAGAGTTATAAAAACCCTCTTCTGTGTTAAAAGAACATGGAAGCATGGACGCTTCTGAAACAATGCCATATGGATAAATGAGACCAAAATGGATTTGTTTGGCCTGAATGCCCATCGCCATGTTTGGCAAAAAGAAAGCAGCATTTCAGCAGAAACACCTCATGCCATATATCAAGCACAGTGGTGGAGGGTGATGATTTGGGTTTATTAAGGTGCTTACCTTGGTACCTTGCAGTAAATGCATCAATCATAAACTCTGTATACCAGTGTATTCTAGAGGCAAATGTGTGGCCATCTGTGTGACAGCTAGAGCTTGGTCGAAATTAGATCATGCACCCAGACAATGATCAAAAGCACAGTAATAAATCTACCTCAGAATGGCTGAAAAATAAAAAAAAATCATGGTCCAGATCTCAAACCAACTGAAATGTGAAAAGTCAATGCCCATAAAACTCAATGAACTGAAGCAATGCTGTAAAGAAGAATGGGCACAAATTCCTCCACAATAATGTGATCATACAGGAAAGCATCATTTCAAGTTATTGCTGCTAAAAGTGGATCTACAAGCTATTGAATCTTGGGGGGTACTTGGTATTGGCCATATGTTTTTTTTTTTTTGGCTAAATTTTTGTTCAATAAATAATGGCACATTAAAAAAAAGTTATATGTTGTTCATCTGAAGTTATATTTGACTAATATTGAGACTTGCTATAATCAATAAAAATTCATTTTATTAAGTTTTTACACAAAAACCTAAGAATTAAAAGAGGGGTATTAAATTTTTAACATGGCAGTGACTTAGTTTTAACGTCTAATGCATTGGATGACATGGCAGTCAGTGAAGAACATACTTCAAATACATGAGCAGAAAAAAATTTATAATTGACTTCAAATAACTAAGCTACATATTAAGTAAGGCATGGAAGTAAAACATTTTAAAACCTGATTAGATAGTAAGTACCTTAAGCTCTAGCCTTGAATTGTCTGATGTTTTAAAATGCCCTTGGAATAAAAAAAAAATGTGTTTCAGATCTTGTTGCATTTGTCCCTTAGTGTTATGGACACCAATACGACAGTATCTCCAGGAAATTCTTTTTTTGAAGATATTATGTTTTATTGTTCATCACTTATCAGAGGACTGCATTTTTTTTTTTTTACAATTTATCCTGATACTTTGCTTGTTCTTAACCAATCAGACTATCAGCATAATGGGACTTCTATAACAGACATAGTTTATGTGATTTAGTTGTGTATTAATCCTCACACTGTTTTCTTTATAAACCATCCCTTTTTAAGGAAAAAATGGTTGGAATTTGAAATGGGTAGAATAAGGTAATAACGAAGGTTTGTTTTACCAACTTGGTCCTGTTCTGCATCAGAACATCTTGCTGGAATTTGTACCATTCATCCTCAACGTTTTGGATCAGCGTTACACTAAAGGACTCGCCTCAATCCTTGCTGTGGAAACTTTGGTGACATCTGCACACTTTATTTGTTGACCTCTAATTGGCCAATAGGCCTTAAGAGAGGTCATTTGGTTAATCCTATTAACCAATGAAACTTGCACTGGAAACGTGAGCAATTACAAGAACTGATGTTGATGCGGATATTGTAGGCTTGGAGGGTTATTTATACTTCCTATCCTCTGGGAAGATATAAAGAGGGATTAACCTTCATTCTCAGTCCCGACTCATTATAGTCAGAGGAATGAGAGGGGAATGGGCCAGTTGGCCTTTGGGTCAGATGTCTCAACATGGTCATGGACCAGGCACAATCCTAAATCCAGGGAGGGAATTCTTACAAACTGAATGGTATAAGAATAGTTTAATCCTTATGATTAAACTACATTGTATGATGTAGACCTTTTCTTGGTTCAGCAGATAGAATGAATATGGTTAACATGCATTTGCTGGGTTTGATCAGTCAAGGTTTCAGTTATGGTGTCCTCGGTATAAGTCTGGTCTAAAGAGGTTTAAATCTCTAGATGTACCAAATAAACTGTATGAAATAATCTCAGTGTACCAAAACACTGAGATTATTTCATACTGAATTTCCAAACATCTTACACCTACTGATATTGCAGCATGAGACACATGTGTGTTTTAGGTCACCATTGTTTTTCCAACTACTTCCATCAAATCTATTGCAGCCTACCCCACCGCACCATATGTGAGTGCCTTATGTTTCATGGCCTAATCTTGCTCACAAAGTGGCCCTTTCAACTCTGGTACTCTAGGTGGATTTAGCACATGTGTCCGTACACCCAGGGGTCTGAGATGGAGTGAGCGGCTTGTGTTTCTTTTTTCTGCACCTGGCCAGACATGGGGTGTGTGAGTAGGGGGAGGGGAGAGACGACAGCAGGTGTTTGTGTCTGCAATGTGTCCGTGTTGAGAGATCATTCGCAATGCAGACAGGACGTGGTGCCAGCAGGTTTGCTCACTATTTACAGAGTTTCCTTTGTTGGTAAAATGTCAGACGTACAGTGATGGGTTTGTCTGTGAATATCATTGAACTTACATACCATTTTAAATAAGCCACTAGTCCTATTCATTTAAATGCCTCGCTATGGAAACATAAAAGCACCATGCATCATCTCATCGAGGTCAGTGTGTTATGATTTGAACACGATGATAGAAGGCTGTCTGTAATTGCTTCATGACCAGACACAAGTCTGATCTTGTTTACAGGAGCCCTGTTTTGCCTTGGGCGGTTGGTGTCTGTCCAGACAGAGTATTGGGTTACTGCGGGAGGGGCGGTGAAGATAGCCGGATATTATGCCTATTACTTGGAACAACTCCCGAAATCCACTTGATTCCCAAAATCAGTTGCATATAGCAAGTGAGACGTTTTAGGTATGTTATCATGTCTCGTATCAGTCATGACCTGCTGTGGGTTAAAGTAGGTCAGTTCTTCCACTCAAGTGGCAACTAAAGGCATCTGCCAGGAAAAATAGGTTTATACAAATGACTGTCAGGAAGATCATTGTTCATGATGTTTATTGAACAGCTGAGCTGAGCACCCATGCATCACCTCATCGAGGTCAGTGAGTTATGATTTGAACCCGATGAGAGAAGGCTGTCTGTAATTGCTTCACGACCAGACTCGAGTCTGATCTTGTTTACAGGAGCCCTGTTTTGCCTCAAAACCAGCAAAACCAGTGCTAGTTATAGCAGAAACAAGAGGGGGGAAAAACAAGTATAGATTTGGAGGTGAAAATGAAGGTCACACTATAGTATCTCACAGGGCCTTGTTAAGTACAGAGTATGGTGTTCGTTCAACAGCCAAATCACAAATCACATCCTATTTTACAGAACGTATTATGGACACTAAGTGACACATACCTGTACTCAATTAAAGCTGGTGTTGGTGCAATGATTTAACATTTTCTTGGATTCCACATTCTCCAAAAATCTATTAAACACATTTGGTTCACTCAGTGTAGGTGCTGTTCTGTGAGGCCAGTTGTTTTGCTTCATTGATCATGTGACAGAAATAAGTGACATAACTGACTTATTAGGACAGGCTTATTGCTGTGTAATGCAGACGGCAAAACATAATTACAAAAAATAATAATTTGTCAGAATGAATAGAATCTGTAAATGGGCTTTTACCGTCAAACTGTTTCTATACAAACATAGATACTGTAGATAGAGTGTTTGGTTGGTTGGTTGGTTGGTTGGTTGATTGGTTGGTTTAGTGAATGAGTGTACTTACAGGCATAAATTTAAGTGTGTCATACTGTGGTTCCATGTCACATGTCAGCCAGTGGCTCGACACAATATTATGCAAGAAAAAAAAACAGGTTTCGATTCAAGGTCTTAATTGTCAATAACAGCCCTAAAAGTTTACACTTTATTCCTTTCTTATAGTTCATGATTATCAATTGCTGGAGGAACTGGCTTATTTGTACAAGTGTACAAGTGTACTCATCATTTAAGGATTCCTAATGGCCTGACTAAAGGGAATGAGAAGAACCACGTTGTATCACCTTGACAGTTTATGAGTGAACACTCTGTATAAGGCTCTGTTTGCTAAGGTGTTCTTTATTTGTTATTTCTGAGAAGCTGATGTTCTCTTCCTAGGCTCATCTGCCCTCCCTCACTACCTTTTTTTCCCCCCTCCTTTTCCTTCTATGGCCTAAGGGTGTGATAAAAATTGCCAGTACAGAGCACAGACAATGACTTCTTCACAAACAGGGGATCATTACAGTCACAGGGTATTGACTGGCACATTTCTATCCATAGTCACATGACCAAATGCAGCAGAAAGTGGGTTTAATGCTTTTGATGTGCTGTTTTATTATGATTATTATAATTTTGTTTATATATATATATATATATATATATATATATATATATATATATATATATATGTATGTAGCCTGAACTTGTGGCTAAATATTGTGTAGACACCACTGCTGTGTGGATACGAGTTCATTCTCTCTCTCTCTTGTGTATGATGACATGCTGAGGCTATTTTTGCAGCAGTGTGTACATTTGCCTTCTTCTGAAGTAAACATCGCTGCTTTTAAAGGCTCTTCTTTGATTCGCATTAAAATAAAATGGTCCACCGTTGAGTAATGTACTTTCCTCAACACACCGTGCTGTCCTCAAAGCCTTTGGCAAACACATGAGTGAGATTAATGAACTGACAATAATGAGCTGGTTGGCCGATTCACAGGAACAACACCTCACTGAGAAAACACTGCACAATAACCACAATATGGTACAGGCTTTGAAAGCAGATTGCATATCTGTATATTGCATACTGTATGATGCACATTTTACATATCACTTTTACATATTTATTTATTAGCAGGAAAAGGCAGCCACTGTCCATTGGATTAATTGTATCGGGACAGAACCTACCTAGAGACTATGACAAAACTACTACGCAGCCAAAGCCAAACCTATGCCTGTTTATATAAAACATATATAATTTTTTTTTGTTTGAAAGAAGAAATATTTAAGCATTGCTGCAGTTTAATTACATTCAAATGCTACAAGGGCGGCATGATGGCTTAGAGGCACTGACGCTCTGCACCTCCAGGGTTGGGTTACGAATCCTGGAGTTTGCATGTCCTCCCGTGCTTGGTGGGTTTAAATGGTACAGAAGTTAAATAAATGTTACAAGAACTGTCCACAACATTTCTCTAGCTGATAATTGTGCGTCTGATAAGATACTATAGTATTGCAGAAATTATGCCATTTGTTTTACTAGTTTCAAATGTACAGTTCTTACATTTGACCTCCTACAAGGCCACAGATTGTTTAACCACACAGACCTACCATCTCAACAAGATGTAGGCGATTATGGTTTCTGCATTATAGTTTAGTTGCTTTGCTAATTCCCTGTGCAATTTCTTTGGCTGTGTAATAGGGGAACTGACGTGAGTATATGACTGATCTTGATTTGTATATGGGAGTACAGTACATGACTCACTGTGGCTTAGTGGTTAGCACAGGCGCCTTGCACGCCCGGTGTCCGGGTCAGATTCCCACCATTCTGGGTGTGTATGCATGGAGTTTGCATGTTCTGCCCATGCTTGGTGGGTTTCCTCCGGGTACTCTGGTTTCCTCCCACCGTCCAAAGACATGCACATTAGTGTAATTGGTGTTCTGTAGTGTGTGAATGAGCATGTGAGTGTGTTTGTATGCGCCCTGTCCAAGATGTACCCCGCCTCATGCCCCAAGTCTTCTGGGAGAGGCTCCAGCCCCCCCCCCCCCCCCCCCCCGAACCTCCAATCTCCTAGCGAAACTGTATACAGTATAAAGTGGTAAAGATGATAAGATGATGAGTACATTACTTTACTCAATTTCCAATGGAGGGCTGATTTTTTAAAATCACTTCTCTCTTCTGTTTGTAAGCTGATGTATAGGGCAAAGTGAATTTAGCACTGTTTCCCATGCAGGAATTATCTGGTGGTGGGAATTTGAGTAAATAGGATTAAAAAAAAATGAAAATAAACTTTCAACTTAGAAGCTACAGACAATTGAATTACAACTACAGTAGCAGTGCTTCTGTCAAAACAATATATTTGGTAGTCTTACCACCACTGGCAGTATTATTTGGCACTAACAGGGCCATATGGGTGCAATGGGTTCATCATGATCTGTCCGCACAATCGAGCCAGCTCCCCGCTTAGACAACATGTGAAATCAGATCCTCGGCTCGATATAGAATCCTTTACCAGACGTGAATGTTGGGTAGCAAGCGAGCCTTGATGGACTTTGCTGTAAATAGATAATGTGAACTAGGACAGCTTCATCAGTGGCATCTTTCAGTGGCAGTGAAAGATTTCTCACATATGCCAAAGTGAATAAAACTAAAAAGCTAGTGTTGATATTTTACTTATAATGTGCATTGGCTCAAAATCTAAAATGCTACAGTCATTATTTCTTTCAAGGAGTTATTTTGCAGGATCTTGACTTTTTGACATAGTTCAAACTGAAATCCTGCAGTGGTCAGCAGTAGAATGCAGCACAAACATCATCTGATGAAAATGCATGACGTGTTTATTAGCCATTCTGTAATCTGAGTGGGCAGACAGCTCACATGGGAAAGGTCAAGACACAACACTGCTTTCCTCTTGCTATACTGGTTGCACATATAAAAGAGCATGGACAAAAGTATTTTACCAAACCTGCAACAGCATTATAGCTAAATACATTTACTTCAATATGGAGTTGGTCCTCATCTTGCAGCTTTAACAGCTTCCACTCTTTGGATTTTGGAGTGTGTGGGAATTCCTGCCCATTCATTCTGTAGAGCATTTATGAGGTCAGCCAATGTTATTGGTCTTGTCATCCCAATGGCGCCCAAAGGGGTCCATGTCAGATTGAAACACCTGAATTCAATAATTAACAGGTTTGGCCAAATATTTTTGCTCATATAGTGTATATAAAACATACACACACACATTTGCTGTGGGAAAGTATCAGATACTCAGTAATGTAAGATGGGTTAATGCCAAAGATGATGACATGGTACAAATGCTGTGTTTACACTGTGGGTGTAGTGCAATGACACTACCTGTATCTGTTTAGCGGTTCGAATGCCCATATGTGTATTTGTACTGGGATTGAACACAAAGCGTGCGTGACATAAACGGGTTTTTTTCTGAAATTAAATATGAAACCTTTCTCTATGGAAACAGTGGGAAAATCCAAGAGATAAAAATACCAGCGCCACCAGCATGGCCTTTGAACTCTGGCACAGACATTTTCACAACTTCAGCTCAGGTTCATATTTGGTCTCATATTAGACATATGTGGGAAATCTTTTTTTTTTTTTTTAATCATTTTTCAGGTGTTTTTTTTCCCAGGATACACTGACTGGCCAAAAAAGGTGACTGTTTCAGAAGGGAATTTCTGAAAGTGGGTTGAAGGCTTTGGTTCGCTAAGGAGTAAAAAGCTCGTACTTTGGAGCAATGGAAAAAGGCCATGTGGTCTGATGAGTCCAGGCTGACCTTACTCCAGAGCGATGGGTTAGGATAGGAAGGGAAGCGCATGAAGCGATGCACCCCTCATACATAGTGGCCACTGTACAATCTTCTAGAGGCACAGAAATGTTACGTGGTAATAAATGAGTTGTAGTCAGTTGACGACCTGAATAATACTGAATATGACCAGAACATTTTCTTCCCTGATTGATTCCCGGAATACCAACTGTGAAATAGTGGGTTTAGTTTCTTTTAGTTTAGTTTTCTGTGAATAGTTTCTGGGTGCATGAGGAATCATTTTAGACATGGACAGGCCACCACATTATGTGCTGTAATCAACGCTAAAGGAGGTCGAGCGAAATGTCAGAGTGCGCACACATTTTTCTTTTTTTTATTTGGCCAGGCAGTAGATTTAGACATCAGTATTTAAGTTCAGCCTTTATTCATCAATACATTACCTTGACTTGAATTGAAATTCCTTATTCATGACCATTAGGGTCAGCCATTATACGACACCCCTGAAGCAGACAGGGTTTACGGCCTTGTGTAAGGGCCCACCAGTGGCAACCTGGCGGAGCCGGGGCAATGAACTGCCGACCTTCCGATGAGTAACTCCACCACCGCACCCATATTTAAATCATTTTCACCAAAATACAAAGAATCAAGTAGCCTAATTGAAATCACTGCTAAATCAATTGCACAAATTGGGGCAGCCATGCTGAGCTGAGTCTTTGTTTGCCCTGTGATCTTCATGTCTGATTTCTCACTAGTGCTTGCTTGAGAGTAAAAACTTTTCACATTGATTTACATGCTTAGTGCTGTTGAATTCTCAATTCTGATTGGACAAAAGAAAGTAAAAAGCTGGCGAGCTCATACGTTTGTAGAAGTCATAGTGCTTTGCGGCTTCTGTAACTTGTGATAATAAATAGAATGGAAGTGATAGACAAGTGTTTTGTGGATGTTTCGAGACCCTAATATTAACTGTAATTATACTGTAAGTGTTTGAAAAGTACAGTGCCATAAATTTAAAAACTGTTGGCAAATTGTTGCTGTGGTATAAGAGGATGTTTGTGACTTACTTTTATTGGAAAACACACTCCATCAAGAATAATACAAATTATTATAATAAAAAATTTATAAAAAACTAATTATAAAAAATACACTGTCTTGGCTATATATATATATATATATATATATATATATATATATATATATTTTTTTTTTTTTTTTTTTTACATATGAAAAATACACCCCTTAAATAACGAAGAAGAAGAATATTGTGTAATGCTTTCCATCCTTTTCCACATCCCCACTAATAGTTTTCCCATGCAGACCCACGTGAGGCCTCAGACATGGATGTCTGTGCATTGTGTTCTTTTTGCTTACTGAACTAACTTCTGATAGAAACCTGATATTCATGTATAAGAGTAAACAAAGGCAGGAAAACATTTCTGTACAGCTTGTTTGAGTTGAAGAGCAATATCTAATAATATAACTGCAGGAAAAAATAAAATTGTGTTGCTTTGGCCTTAGTAAAGCCTGAACAGTTTGGTTACATAATCCCCAGAATAACAATCACATATTCAACTGTGTACCACAGGGGGTTCACAGTGGAAAGTCCTTTATAACAACAGTGTATCTGTTTGGGATTCTGTGGCACCTTGCTGTGTGACGAGGCTAATACTGTATCTATGATTTTAAAAGCTTAAAAAAAAGAATGATGATCTTCCATTAGATACAGTTACAGTTTTTGTCATATTCTGCAAGAAGCAATAAAAATGAGAAGCAAGACACATGGACAATGCATAGTGCATTTTAAAAATATACACGATTTGACAATTTTAATGCATTAGTAATGAAATTATATTATTAAATATGAAGCGGCAGAATTTTACTCAGTATGTTCTACTTTCTAAAATATACTTTTTTTTTATAACAAATGCAGTGATGAAGTACAATTTTATATAAAATAAATTTATTTTAGTTGGGTGTTTTGTTTTTTTCATGTACTTTATTTCTTATTTGATCCGGACTAGATCTTGGGCCTTGCATAGAGTACTTATGATATGTACTTATGACTCCTAGATGACATACAGACAAGTATTGCCTTTGAACCGAACACAACACTGAGAAATGTCAGGAAACAATACATGTGGTCAGATTACGCACATGAAACGTAAGGAACGGATTGGTTTGAATTGGCTGAAGAAAAGAACAAAAGCACAGCTATAGTTTAAAAACTGGACTTGTATTAGGGCAGGTTTGAGGTTTTGAGGTAAGTTATCCCTAACCCAAGTCTGCATTCCCAAAGGTTGAATAAGGAAGGAATTAGCTTTGACTGCCTGAATATTACATGGGTTATCTTAATCTACTTCCTACATTAACTGTTTAGAAATGAAAAATTCTTAGTTGAAGCCAAGCAGCCAATAGTTTGAAGCAATAAAAAGTACATTAAAAATGAGACATATCAATGCTGCCGCATGGCTCAGAGGCTGAGCCTTCCTCAGTAGAATTCTGAGGAATTATTGTTCTCCGTCATATATACTGTATAATATTAAAATATTACATTTTTTAAACTACCACGTTGAATCAGGAACAGACAGGCATATATTGCTTTCTGATATGTAACAGAATATGAGAAGGTTATGTTTGCAGTTGGCGCCATCATGAGGTGAAATATGTACTCCAAAAAATATATATACTGTACCCATTGTACCGTACATAGCCGTAGCAATAACTGAGACTCTCATTCTCACCAAAGGTCAAATAATTTACTCTTACTGTTAGGTACAGGTTAAACTGGGTCACCAAAATAGTCTGAAGCAAAAAATAGTCATTAAACATTCCTCAGGCTCCATGCATCTGGCACTGGGCAGGAGTGTCTCAGTGATCCAGATGTTTTTATTGATCAGAAGGTCACATGTTCAAACACTTGCACCAACAAGCAACCACGAAAATTATTAATATTGTTTAAATCTAATACTTACTCACTCACTCACTCACTCACTCATCATCTATACCACTTTATCCTGTATACAGGCTCGCAGGGGCCTTTCCATTGTTTCCTCTCCCGGGACAATTAAGGCAGGATGTCGGGTATACACTGGCCAGGGTGCCAATCCATTGCAGGGCACGCACACTTACACACTCATTCACACACATTGGAAACGGCAATTAACCTAATCTGCATGTCTTTAGACTGTAAGAGGAAACTGGAGTACCCGGGAGGGGCGGGGGGGTAACACCAATTACTGGGAAAACAGGCAACCCCCGAGCTCAGGAATCGAACCCGGACCCTGGAGGTGTAAGGCCAAAGTGCTAAACACTAAGCCAACGTGGCGCCATACCGTAGCTAATACATTTTTATTATTTTTGGCTGAAATATTTCTTTAGTTGTATTTTACATTACCTTTACATTACATTTATTAATCTTTACACTCTTTTTTGTATTACACGTATATTACATATATGTGCAATGTATATATTGTATATATTACATGTTGTTTTTAAACATTTTATATTAGCACTTCTTCTTCCTGGCAAATATTCTTTGTGGAATGTTTTTTTTTTTTTTTACTTCCTTGGTTTTTATGTATTAAACTAGACTCTACATATAGTATATGGATTATCATGACACAAAAACGTCTGCTCATATTAATGGATTTAAACTGTTTGCTACATTTGTGCAGTATTTTTTTAATGCGAAAGTTCGTAATAGTTCATTGCACGGCCTAGTCATCTTGGCAGCGACCTCTACTGGCGCGGAGGATGCGTTTAGAAAAGTCCCTACTAGTTGTCTATATCCACACACATACTGTACATCAGGGGTGTCCAAATCCAGTCCTGGAGGGCCAGTGACCAGCACAGGTTGTAATTCACCAACACCTAAACACACCCACTGATTCTAGTAATTAACAGATTAGTTAAATCAGCTGTGTTTGAGAAGAAGAAGCACCAAACTGTGTTGGACACTGGCCCTTCAGGACTGGATTTGGACACCCCTGATGTACAGGGGTGTCCCCTGCTATACATTGCCATTTGTCTGAGAAAGAGCTATGGGATGGTTCATGGATTTGTTACACACAAATAACAAGAAATAATTTTATAAGTACAGGCTCTTCTATTTCTTTTCTTGGATTTTCTTCTCTTCTTTCAATATGCACAAAAAGGACAAAAACCTTGATCTCACTGCTGTTATATGTGTCAAGATATTTTATGTTTTTGCATGTAATTTTAAATATGCCTGGGAGATATTTTTTGCTAAGCAAACTTCAACATATTTAATTAATAATTACTTTATTTGCATCTTCAATTCAAATAAATGTTATTTATATAGTGCTTTTAACGATGATCATTGTCACAAAGCAGCTTTACACAAAAAAAAAAAAAAAAAAACAGAAAATGGGTGTGAAATGTGTGAGAAAATATCTAAAAATCAAAATGATAAGATTGTCCCTGATGAGCAAATCGAGGGTGATGGTGGCAAGGAAATACTCCTTGAGATGGCAATAGGAAGAAACCTTAAGAGGAACCAGACTCAAAAGGGAACCCATCCTCATTTAGGTGATAATGGATAGCAGGAATTGATTTGCATATGAATACATTTGTAAAACAAAAACTCAACTACTCTACACTACCGCTCAAAAGTTTGGGATCACTTGCAAAGTTCTTTGTTTTTGTTTGGTGATGTATTTTCTTCATTCAACAACAATACTGGGGATTTTAAAACTATAAAACAACACATATGGAAATAGGTAATTATGTAACAGCAAGAACAACAACAACAATAGTCGGTTGTTATTTTAAGACATGGAGGTCAGGCTTTCTGGAATAGTTCTTGCAAGAACAGTATTGTCAAGTGCATTTGCAAAACTCATCAAGCACCATGATGAAACTGGCTCTCATGAAGACCATCCCAGGAAAGCAAGACCAAAACTCACCTCTGCTGCAGAGGAGTTCATTTAGAGTTACTAGGTTCAAAAATCATCAATGAACAAATACCACCTCAGATTAGAGCTGTTATGAAGGCTTTACAAATCATGAGTAGCAGATACATCTCAACATTAGCTGTTCAAAGAAGATTATTACATGCCTTCAGCCTTGCTTTACAGCAGGGGTGTCAAACTTGCCAGTTTTGTTCCAACCCTCGAGGACCAGCAGAGTTTAGCTTCAACCATAATTAAAAACACCTGATCCACCTAATCAAATCATTAAGACTTATTTGAAAACTACATGGCATATATGTTGGAGCAGGGTTGGAACAAAACCCTGCGGGTCTGCGGCCCTTCAGGAACGGAGTTTGACACCCCTGCTTTACAGTGTAGAAAGAAATAAAAATACCATGAAGAAATGATCCCAAAATTTTGAGTGGTACTGTATTTATATATATATATATATAGTATACAATATTGAAATGCCAGTCTGCCTGCAAAACATTTCTTTTGTGGGGTAAATCATAACAGCCAGATGACCCACCAAGCTAGGGGAGAACAAGGGTTCGCAGACAATGATTAAACTAACTTTTACATGTTGTCGTGGGTCTTCTGTGGTTACGCAAATTATCCTGAATCAGGGCTTGCTATTGAGTATTTCCCAGTTTTTCATCATTGACAGTGGTAAGTGCGTTGACTCATTAGTTCAAGGAGGGCCGGTAACATATCCCGGGGAACACAGGGTACAAGGCATGGGTTAACTTAGATGAAGTGTCAACCCATCAAAGGACACACGCACACATGCTCATAATGTGCAAATAAAAGCTGCATGGTTTAGGTGGCAGTGATGAGGTGGCTCAAATGGGTAAGGCTGTAGGTTACTGGGCTACTGATCGGAAGGATGGAGGTTTGTGTCAATCCATCACAGGGCACACACATACACTCACACACTACGGGCAATTTGGGAACGCCAATCTGCATGTCTTTGAACTGTGGGAGGAAACCGGAGTACCCGGAGAAAACCTACCAAGCAGGGGGAGAACATGCACACTCCATGCACACAGAGACAGGAATCGAAACCAGACCCTGGAAATGCAAGGCGACAGTACTAACCACTACACCTGTGTGTATGTTCATGGTGGATTAAAACACACTGGTGCCCCAAACAGGTTGTCCCATGCATAAGGGACAGGCTCCAGATCTACCATGAAGATAACTTAACAAATGAATGTATTGAGAATATATTTTAAAATACTATGGTATGGATGAAAGGGTGTGGCACACGGCTAACATTACACCATGTCAATGAGAAACATCACTTTCATTAATATGCTTAAACAGCTCTCTGTAATAAAGCGTTATATAATTTCCATGAAAGAAGCATGAGTTTATTGCGTAATACCTGGTGAAAGTCAGAGACAGTGAGTGGTGTGCTTTTTTCCCTTACTTTCTCATGGCGTTTCCTTTAAAAACCGGAGCTTTCCAGCTTGACGCGTGACGTCACGAAAGAAAAAAAAAGTGCCGAGGGAGAGTCGCGAGACACTGGCTTAAAGTAACGGAGGGGCTGAGCGCGAGCTGAGGAGCTAGCCGGCTAGCTAGCGCTGACTATTGTTGTCTTTTTAAAGAAAATCAAAACAACAACGATTTAAGTATTTTATGGTGTTTAATCAGTATATTTTTTAACATACTGGCGCGTTATACTATTAACTGTTTTTAAAACACCCTGTTCGGAGTGTTTCCTTCGGTTTGGACTCGGAATTGGCGGAATGGATATTAGCTGGCAAGCTAGCTGACAAGCCACCTTCGAGTTGAGCTAGCATCAAAGTTGGCGAAACTAGCCGAAGCCGGTTTTTAGCGTAGTTTTTAAAGTATATTTGGCGGTACTGCGAGAGTAGGTCACCAAGTGGACGTTTATAAAGTTTAAGAAAACAGGTGGTGAAAGACAAGAAGTAGGTGGGGGGGAAAGCCGCGGTCGCCTCGGCTGTGTGTGTGTGTGTGTGTCCGTCCTTGCGAGATGTTGTCCAACTCGCAAAATCAGCTGGTGTTCCCCAACCAGCAGCAACAACAACAACAACAGCAGCAACAGCAAGCTCTCCAGCACCTTCAGTTTCACGCCAAACCTGCGCTTCAGATCAAGAAAAATGCCATAACCGACGACTACAAGGTCACCAACCAGGTTCTGGGTTTGGGCATCAATGGCAAGGTGTTGGAAATCGTCCAGAAGAAGGACGGAGAGAAGTATGCTCTAAAGGTGAGTAGTTGTCCTAGCTAAACCTAAATCCCTCTCTGAGTTTCTGAGGTTAAAAGAACACAATGAAAAAGGGAAGTAATCTTACAGGAAACATCACCCATCTGGGATCCGAGTTTTTTTGTTTTATTAAATGCAGTCCTCTTTATTATTGGTCACCTGATTTGGATTTAATGATCCTTAACTTTATAATGAAATAATTTGATCCTTCAGCTCCTTTTTTGAATGTTGATGTGTTGGAAAGTCAGAGACTGTAAGAGGTTAAAGCCACAGGAAATACATTTGTTTTTAAGGTCAGACAGACTGACTCAATGGAAAATGAATCTCTACATGATAAGTTACTTCAGCTCTGATCTTTGACTCTAGTCCCTCTAAGTATAAAATTACTTTATAATCCTACACACCATTTTGTTATCAAGATCACGACACTGTAGTAAATTTTACTGTTTGTTTACTTTCACTGTCGTGTTTTTTGGCACGTTTTCATGGAGCACAGGCGCTTTTCAGCTGCTTACTCATAAAATAGTTGCACGTTTCAGTACGGCCTGGACGCTTCCGTCTGTGGGTGTTCATTCACAAGTAAAGGTTGGACCGTATGACAGACAGTTTTATTTATTTGTCCTAAAGGTCAGAGCACTTGCACTTCTGCAGTCTGCCTCCTCATGCTATCTGTGAGGTGTAGCAAGCAGAAGGCAGAGGCTTTTATACACTCCCTCGCTTTTGAATGAAGTGTTGTGTTGGCAGCCAGGTGGTTTCTTGCTTAAAAAGCGTATTTAAAGCCGAATTCCTGGTCAGATTTCCTCTCTGACAGCCAACAGGACAAGCAAAATCAGCTGCCATGAAATGTCAGGTGGCGCAAAAGGGAAATCCTGAACATTGTTTTAACATGAACTTTTATGACAATGAAGATGTCAGTGGCCACATGAAAGTTTGATTCGTTGTGTTGCAAGCTTCTTCTGTGTCAGATCTGGCACCAGGCTGCATTCATCTCCTCCTTTTTGGCCTGGCCCTTTTTAGCTTCTGATGAGCTCTGCATATCACGTCTGAGTGGATGTACGAGAGCGAGAAAGAGTAGACGGTTAGTGGGGAGACGTAGACAGTGGAGCCTCTTGAAGAGAACATGAATGATCACTGGGCACAGGAAGGAAGATTTCCCCGGTCCATTTCTGTGTGTGCATCTTCAGTCAATATATTAAGAGAAAAGTGAATTACACCTGACCTGAAATTACATTGTGCATTAAGGAAATCTATTCTCACCCATTCTCCAAGTCAGAGTTAAACCAGTTATGTAAGTTTGAAAACGTTACAGCTTTTTATAGCGTAGTTTATTCAGTACTGCACTTAGCAATATGGTGTCCTGAATTAGGCTCATTTTGCCTGATGGGTATCAGTGTTTACGTTCAGTAACAGTTGCTGTATGAGTTTTTAATCAGGGGCTTTTTACATTTTATGGACCATTTTTGTTTACTGTTGCCAGACAGACTTCATACAGAATTCCGTACATGCATGTGTTTAAACTCGTAAACAGTATAAAATCTCAGTCTAAACCTATATAGATGGAGAAAAAGCTTTTGTGTGAACGGAAGCCTTTGTCATAGAACAGGAGAAATACTTTGTCGCTGAACTTTGACACGATTGGTGCAGGCATGTAGCGTCAAAGCGACAGGTTTCGAGTACACCCATCTCTTTTTACTCTTAATGAATTAGCACAGTAGGTACAGGTAATGCTGCACCTTTTTCAGAGGCATGAAGATTATTTTTATCCTATTCCTCTACATAATATTTGCCTTATTTTTTTGCCAATGAGTAGCATCTGAGTTTTGATGCTCCATGGCTGTGTTGCATGATTTTATGGTAATAATAATGTGGAAAAAACATGTTGATGGGTAAAGAATTATTAGAAGTCTTCTGATGTTCCTTGGTTTATTCATTTATTAAAAGTGTAAGAGTGTGCATGTTCATACCATACCTTTCTGTACAGGATATTTGGTTTGGTGCACGTTGTGATCACAGAACGAACACAGCCTAGCTTTGACTAGCAATGCAGCTTTCGTCAAGCTCCACACATGTGGTCAAATTGAATTAATGGCACAGGCAGCACATTACTGAGGGCTTGTTGCAAAAGATTTGAATAACACTTCAGAGATATGGAATTGATACAGGCTGTAATAGTCACATTTTTGCAATTTAATTGAAAGTATAATACATTACATCCTAAGTGCTAATTCACAGGTCAATAGTATGATATTTCAAACTTCGTTGTGTTCATCTTTTGCTGAAAGAGGGGATTTTCTTTTCCAAACAGTGAACATTATTCTAGATATAGGGAATGAAAATGCATTTTGATTAACCTAAAGCTAATGCTTTTATAAGTGGTGTAATTCATGTAAAGGAAACATGAATTTTGTTTAGTTCTGTTGCTATGTGCAAATTTGTTAATTTTTCAGTGCTCCGTAAATCGGGTGGAAAAAGCTCTGTTTCATTAGCGTTTATGTTATGAAAACGCGCTCCTCATTTATTCTGTCAAGGAGTTGTGCAAAAAAAATGTAAATAATTTAGTGCTGTTACTTTTTGTTTTGTTGAACTTGCGCATAGCTACCCAGACAAAGATATGGGTATCTTACCCATAGATACCCAGAGAAAGAAAGGTGTGTGCCTTTTAAGTGCATTCCTTGAATGTTCAGGGAATTATGCCCAGTTTACCGCTGTTTACAAGTTTGTACAAGTTTGTACAAGCTTATGTGTTTACAAGTTAAATTCATAATAAATGAAAAGAAATTTCACGCCCCCGAAATGTGACTGAATGTCACACTAGTTCATGAGGTCATTGTTTGTATTTGACTGGGCCAAGACTGTTTTTTTTTTTTTTAATAATTGGACTTATTTGGTAAAATAATTAACGTACAGATTACCAGCCAATATGGCAGATGCAGTTTGAACTGAAGATCATACCAATGGCAGTCAGTTGTGGCGGGGAAGGTAGGGAGGGAGTCTTTTCAAGTGTTTGGACTGTGCTTAGTCATGTACAAGCTCTGTGTTTATTCCTGTTTTATTTAATCAGCTCAGATATGGTCTTGTAATAGTTTTCAGGATGTTGGTGGCAGTGGCATAGCATAATTAATGCCTCACAAGCTGAACCTCTTTCTACCTGCTAGAAAACCACAGGATGAGTGTAACCGCCACCTCTGAAAATGCTGTGTGTGTATGTATCTGTGTTACTGCTCTTAGCTATGCTTCTGTGTTCAGATATGAGGTTATTTCTAGTGGGATCTTGTGATCATGCTTGTTTATTTGTCCTTGCCTGGGGTTCAGACTGTTCTTCAGAAGGTCAACAGGGTGCTGTTTTTACGTCAAAGCTCATTGGTGGTCCATATTGAGTAGCTTATGTCCAGTCATCCCCCCAGGTGCTGTATTTAAAACAGTTGTAAGAAGTAAATGTTTTATTGTGCTTTTATTCCATGATCATTTTCAGTGATTAGCATTGTGGTGTTGTTCACTTGAGCCAGTTTTGCTTGTTGCAAGTGATAACAGAGTAGCCTTCAAAAACAAAATAACAGTTCTGGCTGGTGGTTTTTACTTAAGCTGTTTACACTGAGAAAATAACTGTTGTGTACATATTGAGTGGAATTTAGTGTCAAGATCACCTAAAATGAGATTGTGTTGTTATCATCCTAGCACTGATTGGTGATTGCTTCTGGGAGGTTAGGTGTTGGGATGGTGTATGTAAAATTTACCTCATTCAGTTGGGAAAAAGTAAATGATGGTTATGGAACTACAGTCAGGACTGTAACTAAGCATAATGAATCACAAGCTGTAATGAAGCTCATAAGTTTTATATATATTGCATGAGCTCTGTAGTGAACAGCATTATCAGAAAGGGTAGGGTTTTTTTGTTTTTTGCTCTCTACCCCCAAATTAAGGTTTGTGTAGAATACAAAAAGGTGTAATCTATTGATCATTCCTTGTCCTACCGTCAATTGTAGCAATCCTAGAGTTTATACTACTGAGTTTTGTTCCTGGTTTTCCTGAATAATTTAGTATGATTTAATAACGGAGCAGATCACTGAATTCTATTTATACACACATTTGTATGTACGTATATTTATGTGGGATCACAAGGCACAATACAAAAACAATTACTTTTCCTGTGAGAAATTATTTAGCATGGTGTACTAAAATGGTTGTTATGGAACACAGAATCTCCAATTTGATGTGATTCATAGCAGTGTTCAGGGTTGCTGCATCCGACTCCTGGTCACAACTTTTAAAACTTTCAAATCTTCAACCCAGAATGCAATGAAAATGTCTCCTTAATCAGCTTCCAAGTCATCCACCTGGAATCGTCCTCTCAACTACCCATTTCTTCACGAATTTTAGTGACATTAAATCAACATATCTTTAAATATGATCTGTTTTGTGTACATGTATATAACTTTTTGCTTTAGAGAAATGAACAAGCAAATATTTGCAAAAATGTTAAATGTCGTTGTTCCAATTCCAACTTAAAAAAAAAAATTATTCCAGTTTTTTTTAAAACAACTTTAGATTTTCAATTCATCACTTCTGCATGAGTTCCCACAATCAGTCCTCCTCGACTTTTGCTTCATTTCCTCTTGTTTTTTGTGAATATACCAGTTAGCTATGTTCTCATAGCAACTCATGCTATGCTTCCTGCTGTTTTTTTTCCCCTTTCACTTTTTAAGGAAGTGATGTATGGTTTCCATTCATATCAAATGCCATGCTTGAGAACAGCTTCTTTATCCTGCTGATAATTGAGAACTGTCATGTTGAAGTTAATCCCATAGTCATGACATTTATCAGTAACTCTCGGCTTGCTAACCAGTGGACCGTGGGTGTCCAGCCTCAGCTTTGCGGTATACACAATTCGGGTTGTTTGAATTTTTCTTGCCTCTTACCTCTTAAATTTGATTTCTGTGTGGTGCACTTATTTTTTATTTTTTTCATCAACCATTTCAGTATTTATAAACAAACAGATTATTAGAAAGTCAGATTACTATAATGATGCATTGATTGAGTTTTGTGTATCTACTTATCTGACTTGTGGAACTTGCAGCTGACCCCAGTATCTTGTCGATGCTGTAGAGCTACAGGCTGAAATATGGAGCTGAGACAGAGTAACGCTTTCGCTGTCTGTTTTAATGCACAGTGAATTGCAAGTTTCAGAATAGAAGAGCTGTGCAATTATTAAATCACGAAATGCTGCAAGTTTTTTTTAATGCGTAATATGTATACTTGTCAATATTTGTAGTTGTTTTAGATCTAATTTTGAGTTGATGTATATTGGGAAATATTCTCTTAATGAGATCATATGTCATTTGTTAGTTGCATTGAATTAGTAGTTTATTATGGAGCTCTTATGCGTGACCTCGGACAGTAGTTGTACGTAGAAATGCTAGGACCTTCGAGGTCAGAAACCTATAAGACAGTCTGCAGTTTTCCACTGACCAAAAGAAAAGAGATTTGTGGTTATTAGCCTTCCAAAGGAAGACGAGGCTAATCCTGGGCAAAGGATAAGCCTCTGTTGATCACTGGGGGTTGTGTAGCATAATCAGGGAATAAATATTCAGTAAATTTAACACAGTAACCTTCCTAGAGCATGCGCAAACTGTTGGGAAAAAATAAAAATTTGGATGTGGTAAAAAAAAAAAAAGTCTAAATGCCCATTTTTATAGTTTAAACCCTAAATATGCTCCCAAAACACTTCAATTTCTTTTTAAACTCAGCTTAATACATTACCTTAAAAGAAAAAAAGAATGTAAAGGTAAACCCATATACAGGTCAGAACTGTACTGCTGTGTTACTGCTATATGTACTGTAATGCAAGCGCATTAAAAGCTATGAACTTGCAAAATTGAATGTCAATGAACTTGGCGGATTTAACAAATAAATTACACCTACTGCTGTATGCTTTTTCTTCAAATACATACATGCATACATGCATACATGCATACAGGAGAGAGAGAGCTTGGTATCATCCAACTGGAAAAGCTTTTGGCTAAAATATAACATGCTGTACGAGACAGTAAGGGATATCATTGTTGAGAAATATTAACCAGGGGAGAGTTATAAAAAGCTAAAATCAAAATATAAGTCATTGGATATAACATGGGCCAAAAATCAAGGGGTAGGGAAAATATGGCACAACAGAGACATCACTAAGTTGTGCTTTTACAATTGATAAGAAGACCTATATATAACTGGTAAGGGAGGCTGTCAAGAGGCCTACAGTGACTTAAGAATTACAGCAGGTTCTGGCAAGTACTGGTTGTTCCAGATCTTTCAGAATTTCTTGGCTATGGGGTAAGTGTGGCAAGATGAGACTTTTTTCAATCAAGAACATCCATGTTTAGCTAAACTGAATACATGCATACATACAGTTTCCATATGAATAACATATGAATGTGTTATGGTCTGATAAGCCATAATGGAGAAAATCACTCCAAATGACCACCATCTCCATGGTGAAGCATGGCATTGAAGGAGTCAGGCTTTGGGCCTGCTTTTCTTTACCTGGCATTGGGGCTTTAGTTGGAGTCCTGAGAATAAAGACTAGCTTCAAATACCAGTTGGTTTGTATGCAAAAACCTAACGCCACTTGTAAAACACTTAAGATGAGGAAGAATTTCACCATTCAGCATAACAATGGCCTGAAGCACACCTCCAGATCAACAAAGGAATGGCTTAACCGAAACAAAATAAAAACAAGGGTTTGGAATGGCGCAGTCTGGCTATAAAGCTAATCAGAAGTCTGTAAGGTGACCTGAAGAGGCCTTGCACTGGGGTTGCCCAGCTCAAACGCACCCTGTGGGCAGACCGTCTAAGGCTCCGTCCACACAAAGCCAGTGCGTTCCTTATCCGATCATTTTTTTTCCTCGTTCGGCGTCGTCTCAAGAAATATCTGCGTACACACGAAACCACTGAAAACGGTGTAGTACATATATGCCAGACCAGTATGGGGCGCTGTAATTCTGCCATAGAGATACACTATACACGGAGAAGAAGCGTTTGAGGATGCGCATGACATCACCGTTTCACAAAATATACGGATTGGCTGTACACATGAAAACGCAAGGGTGTCGTTTTCAGATTTATCCACCTTGGGACCCGGTTTCAAAAAATAGCGGTTTCAGTCTCCTAAAACGCCGGATCCGTGTGGATGAAACGCCAATACGGTAAAAAATTTATACGTATACAGCGAAACGCGTCTACGTGTGGACAGGCTCTCTCCTGTGCGTCGAGTCTACATTTGACACGTGTGCATTTCCTCTTTAGCTACATTTCAATTTCTGATAGATGTCTTATTTTTTAAAAAACAAAATCGGTTACAAATACATACACATGCACTTTCAATATGGTGTATCACTTTTTGTTGTTGCATGTCCTCACCTACCCCCATGAGCCTGTTATTTCCTGTTCAACCACAACCGTTACAGAATGAGGGCAGTCCGACAAATTCTGATTTGGAGCACGTTCTTGTTTGGAGCAGCTTGCCATTTCCTGGCTTGTCGTTTCCTCATTTATAGAATGAAAGTCCCTTGAACTGTTTCCTCGTGTTTCATCTGCACTGTCAGACCAAACAAAATTGTAAAAAATGTCAAAATTGTCTGATTTCATCTTGAGGAGGTGCACTGTTAGTCTAATTAGTATGCATGCCTATTCCCTGACAGACGCTGATCAGGTATATGGGTCAGGTATATGCAAGAGTCATTTGAGATGATTGCTCAGTCTGAAAACAACAGGAGAAAAGTTTGCCATAATTTGGTCACTGATTTTTAACAGCTTTCAGTTTTCACTTGTAGCAGAGATTTATAGCATGGGTACTCTGAGGTAATTAGATTCAGATATAGATGTTAGTTTATGTAACAGGCATCACACTGATAAATACGATAGGATGGCCATTCAAGTCAAAGTGGGACTTTTGGTTTGAACAGTTATTACAGTAGAAACTTTTCTTATTTTTGCTTCTCCATATAATGCCCAGCTACAATGAAGCATCTCACTAGTGCTTGGACACCATCAAAGTAGTGTTAAGTTTCTCAGTATGCTGGAGCCATGATCAGACAACCTGGGTTCACATCTCAAATGGTGGCATTACAGGAACTTCCTCAGTGGCCCAAACATGTGAAAATGGTTTCGTGCGAGATCAGGACTGATTACTTATTGATGTATTTCATAGAATAAAAACAAATGTATTTCTCATTAGTGCATGACAATGAAAGTAATGTATCCGCAGCTCCCCTTATACAACAGACAGTATTTTCCCTGCATCACCTTAAACTTAAAATTGTTTTTAAAAATTATTTTCTTTCCAGCACTAGTGATTGCACACAGAGATATGGCACATTAGTCAGATTTGTCAGTTGGGTTTTATATTTATTTTTTATTAGACCATTTTGTGATTAGGTCTGTGATTGCTCTAGGCTGAAGGATTGTGTATTCTTTGAGCCTCATCTGCTTTCGCTCATGTGAGGTGCACGCCACTATGTTGACAAGCCAGCAGAACCCAAGCAATAAATATTACATGCACCGGGGGTTACAAATGTGTTCAGCTGTTCCCTGACGCATTGCAGAGAGTCTGGCTTTGACAGAGGAGACTAAATTGTAGTGCGTGATGATGGTGGCCCTGATTGTAGCACTTCTTCTTCACTGAGCACCATGGCTCTGCATGAAGTACAATCCACATGCTTTAGCCCTGGAGCTCTCAGAAGACATGGGAGCCTCTGGAGTGCAGTCTTGGGGGGTGGGGAAAGGTATGAGTTATTACTCAAAAATGCACCACAAGAGGATTGTTTTTTCCCCAAAAAAGAGCAGATGAACCAGATGATTTGCAACTCCCCTTTGTTGATTTTATTGTTGTAATTATTTATTCGTCTGGTATGACATATTTTTGTATTTAACATCAACTTGGATTTATATAGGGATTCCGCAGAAAACATTTGGCCAAACATACTGTAGGTAAAAATAAGACCCTCACTATACATGCACTCACTGCAACCAGGTGTCTCTTGCTGAGTAAACTATTACTCATAAGATGCTGCAATTTTGCTTTAATGGTAGTACACGCAAGCGAGAGGAGCACACAGTTGAATGTAATAAAATTAATTTGCTCAATTTTGTTACCTGTTCAATTTTGCAGTTAAAGTCTCTATTTGATTTTATTTGAATTTATCTATTTATTTATTGGTGGATGATTCTCAAGACCTTATACGCTGTGCATGACACTACTAAATAATGTGTTCAGGTGTGAACAGTGAAAAGGAAACCTTTTTTTATTTCTTACAATTTTACTTTATTGAAACCAAGGCACCCTAAACGTTCCCTCATGTTTTGCATGAATTGGGGTCAATGATGAACTAGTTCACTAACCTTGTAGTGGAAAAGCTTGTGTCACCAGCACAGAGCCCTGACCTCGACCCCCTGAACACCTTTGTGATGAATTTGAATGCACCTCTGACCCCGTCGTCACACCCCTGACATCAGTTTCGAATGAGAAGATCGCCACAGCCATGCTCCGAAATCTGATTGAAAGAAGAGGTTTTTATAAGAGGTTATTATAACAACAAAGATGGACTAAACTTGGGCATCCACAAACTTTTTGGCATGTATAATTTATTATATTATATAAAATATAATAAGGGGAATATGATGCAAATGTGTCACAGCCAGCATGTCCTTGCTTGCCTATTCAAAGATGTCTTGGAATTTTTTTTTTTATAGTAAATAACATAATCCATCTTACAGAAATAATTATTTTAGTTTTTTTTTCATTGAATGTGTATAGTCTTCTGTACAGTTTTCTTCTCTGCATTTATCTTCTGTATCGGCTCACATTATAGACCTGTAGCTTAGCTTGAGAGTTTGTATGTACGTATGTTAATTATTTTTCCCACTGGAAATTTGGAAGAACACCAAAAACAGGAATATAGTGGAATAGTTTTTTTTGTTTGTTTTATGCACCAGTTTAATGCACCAGTGCTTCAGACGTTGGTAACAGTCAAAACACTGATAAAAATGATAGGAGGGCCGTTCAAGTCAAACTGAGACTTTTGGTTTGCAGAACAACTTATAAGAGTAAAAACTTTTCTTATCTTTGCTTCTCTATATAATCCCCAGCTGTTTGGCAAGGTAGAAAGATGAAGGCAAAAAAAAAATAAAAAATAAACAGGCCTATGCTATTTAAAGAATTAACTGGGGCAAAATAGTCTAAATGCCAAACGTATAATTATGCTTATGTGGAATGTCCGATGGATTTGGTCACACAGGTTACATTGTTTTTTGCCTTCTCTTGCATTGGTTCAGCAGTGGCGGTCACTTTAAGAATAAAGCTGGAAATACCAGTCGTTTCGCAACTTACAGAAAGTGAATGAAAATAGAGGAAGGGTTGTCACATGACGACCTGAGACTTGTAGGTTTTCTATTTATGGCTCGTTAAAGAGTGTTAAGGCACCTGTTTCACTTAAAATAAAAGACTAAACAAACCATAGGTAAGGTTATCACAGCTCTCTGTTATGAAGGTAAAACGGATTTATACACATGAGAAATGGAGGAAGTTGTCTCTTTTTAAGAAGAATGCAGAATTTTAAAGTGAAAACAGACACGAACCACACAAACTAGTATGACGAATACGTGATGGCGGTGCTTTTCTCCAGCCTCTTCTCTTTTTTTCTATTGTAAAGAGAAACAAACAGGCACAAAAGGAAGTTACTCTCTTAAAGAGAGTCGTGATTATTAGTTTTAAGACCAGCAGCAGCAGAACAGGCTGGGATGAATCAAGATGATCAAAATCTGATCACTCAGTATGGACTTTTCTGTGACACGCACAGATCTGTGGAACTGAACACAAAAACACTATTCAAATCAAGATTTTTATAATGCAAGTCAATGAGTGAATCTTTATTATTTTATTTTTTTTGGTAAACAAAACAAAAAAAATTTTTTTTTTTACTCTGCTGACTTTCCACAAAGTAAAAAACAACAAAAAAGGAAAAAAAGGAACAAAAAAAAAAAACTTTTCTTAGGAACAGACATTGAAAACTGGGAGAGAACGTGATAAGAATTAAAAAGGGAACTGCCCAGAACCTCACTATGAGTACTGGTTTCTATGAGGAAGCAGGAGTTTAAGTTACAGCATGAAGAACAACACATCAGACTTGTCGTGTGAACTTTTGTAAGGGTTTTTTAATTTTTTGAAATTTATTTAACATGATCAAAATGCTGAAAACGTGGTTGAGCTTTCTGGTAGAGGACATACAACACCTCTCTTACTCCATCACTCTGAAATTCCTCTATTTTAAATAATATTGACAGATTTTTGTTCAAATTTACCAGTTATGGGAAACGCACATGCAGATATAATTCATGATTTATGTGTACTTGGTATACCATATCTGTTAAATCATTTACAGGGTCGATGCATCGCTTTTTCAGATGAGCTGATAAGCTCACATCCTTTCAGGACTTTCCCATCTTTAGACAACATGGCAGGTGGAAACCCCACACACACACACACCACACACACACACACACACACACAGGGAATCAGATGACCGAGCCAAACGAGGAAGAGTGCTCTTAATAATGGTCACCATCTTTGGCTTAGTTCCATTCAACAGTTCAGTCTCTTCTGGGGGAGGGGAGGGGATCCACCTGTCGTGCCTCAGTTTCCAAAAGCAAGGTCTATAATCAGTGGTGGAAAAAAACATTGAGTAAGTGTTGCACCGTGTGGACTGTTGTGTAGCAGATTAGTCACAGTACACCGTTTGACAAACTTCATCCTTCCTGTCTCCACATTTTGTCGAAGGACGTCTGCTGGATGGACTCGTATTGCCTCCATCCCTGCATTCATCAAGTTTCTGTAAACAAATATTTGAACTATTGGAATAAACACCTGTCTAAGTACTATTACATGCAGATGTTCAAATTATGATCAGTATCGCTGTTATGAAGAAATATAATCATCTATGCTCACATGCCTTTAGCTGTGAGATCTTGAGGGGGGAAAAAATCCTTCCTGACCATAAACTATGGCTTACTAGAAACACCTCCTGGATTATTTTCTTTTATATTAAAACAAAATTATGAACTTTTTAACCAACTTTTCTCACAATAGTTTATTAGCAATTAATATAACTACAGAGTCAGCCAAAAAAAATTATACACACATCAGGAAAATAGTATGTATCCTATTAGTATTATAATATTAGCATACATATCAATATATAATGTATAGCAATAAATTTTGTTAGAATATTTATGCATGTTTTTCTTTTCGTGAAGATTGTAAACTTCTATTAATTGTTCACAAATTACTATGAGAAAAGTTTGTTCCTTTTAATTGCCTGCATTAAAAGTAATTGTTCTCTTCTTACACTGTCCTGTGTTCTCTTGAAACTGACAAATAAAATACAGTTTTTTCAGTTGACTGAGAAATGAGAACACAAACTCCTCTGTCCTAAAGTCTTTCTTGTCTCAGGAAACTTACTGACGTCTACAAGGACACCCAATATTCGATCCTTAAACGCTTAAATGTCCCCTACAATAAAATGATAGTTTATTTTATTAAATAGTATAGTTGATTTTATTTATTTAATTTTTTTAGCTTGAACTGTCCAATACTATCTGAGGGTGGTGGTTGAGGTTTGTTATAGTCGAACTCTGGTGCGGTTTGATTGGCACTAAGAAAAGCACTTTGAATCCTGAATCAAAGTGCCAGACTTGTAAACATCATTTTCCTGTAAAAGTTAGGCTGCTTAACTGAACTACAAACCACAAACTAAGCCAAAGGACAGAGCTAAGTTATGAGGAAAAGTCATCTGCAGATTTGGGCCGGGGTGAAGAAAACAAAAACATGATGCAACATTCTGTGGTGTGTCTGCCATACAACCCCAAGTTATAGTATAATTTTTAAATACAGGTTATTAAAACAAGCATGTTCATATGAATTGGTCTCTTGTTACAGTTAATACTACTATAATCATATCATCCTCTGAACATCAGGTTTAAAAAAAAAAAAAAAATCCTTTGATTTGTTTCTGTTCTGTAGTCATGTTTTTCTCCATCATTCCGCACTAAGCTTCTGTACTACTCCTGCTGTAGTTTATTTTTCTGACAATCTGCCTTATTTGTTGTATTTACTTCAGCTGCTTGAGTGATGCGAACTTGCAAAGCAAACTGAACAGATTTTACTTCCCTTGTGTCTCTTTTCATCTACTTGTACGACCAGTGACCATCTGTGGGCAGAGAGGGGTAATAGAGCCTAGCAGTGACACTCAATGAAATTCTAGGAAGAGTCATTGTATTTCTGGAGCATGAGACATTCTAAACCCTGCTGAAGTGCTTGACCAGTACTTGTCCTCTCATCGCAGGAATCTTCTCTGTCCAGAACAGTTCAACAATGTTCTGGCATTTTTACAGTGTGTTCCCTGCGTACGCGTGGGATGAAAAATGCTGCGTCATCCCAGTGAATAAGCCTACTCCTTATGTCTCTGGATAAATTACACGGATAAAGATGCCCTGCTTGTGTTGGATGATTTCACAGTTTACAGTTTTGTGATAGTAGAATGTCTAAAGTATTTATCCAATCGCTTTTAAACAGGTGAAGGGGAATAAATTAATCAGATTGTAGAAGAAAGTGACCCATGTCTGATTTGCTGACCAAATGAAATGTTTTTTTCCTCTTCATATTATGTTTTTAAATATCACCGATATCTGATGTTTTAGTCTGAACAGACCACATTCCTAAATTGACCCACATGCACACAGGAACACTGTCTCACATGGCCTGTACAAACTCACATTAATGCAGGTTATTCAGCAACTTCTTTAGTTCGTATCTTAACTTCTTTTGGCTTGGCTTTTAAACTTTTAGCTTTCCTTAGCAACCATAGACACATTCTCTTGAAGCTGTGTTAAGCCATTTATTTTGAGCTTACTTTTCCTTTTTATTTTTTATTACACTGTTCAGACTGAGGTCGCATTACAAAAATCAGATCTTGAAGTGGCCCAAAGCAGGATTGAAAAAGGATCAGATTAAAAAAATAAAAAAAAATCATATTTGGTCTACTTTTGCCGTCAGTGTGAACATAGCCTTGATCTTAAATAGTGTTAAGGATTGCTGGAAAATTTCTTTTTTCTGTCCCCAGTGATTCAGGCTGGCAGATTTGGCTGACAGATGTCTGTAATCAGATCAGAAGTGAATTATTAGCTTGAGCATGCACAATGTTCTGATCATCGGCTTAATCGGTGGTGGGCACTATAACAAACAGATTTTAACGCCCAGTGGTACAGAGTCTGAACAAGAAGTTTGGCACAGCCGCCCCAGCCTGTTGTCTTCAACCTCTCTAAACAGAAGCAGGTGGAATATGCACCATCTCCCCTCCTCCGTTTTACTGAAGCCCCCCCATCCTGCTTCTTTTGTGAAGTCATCGGAGAGCTCCCTTTGTGCCGAGCCTCTGGAAGGTGAATGGGCCACATCTGCCATCCTCCCACTGAGCACATGATGGGCTGCCTGAAAGGCCCTGGGGAGCAGATGGGCCGAGACTGTCTGCAGATCTGCTAACACTTCAGCAACTTCAGGCGCTTCTGGCCAAAGGAACTTTGTTTTATTTTTTAAAGATTAACCTACAGGCGCTAGGACCGTGCTGAATCTGTGATGATCATATGTATGATGAGGGGATTTAAGTAATCAGCATTCATAACTATAGATTGGGGAAAAATCGATTGTTTATTTCAACTTGGTGGTCATGGGATCTACATAGAGTCTCATAGAGGCCTGCTCATTGCCTTTGTGTCATGGACAGATTGGATTTAAAGTTTTGAACATTTATTTTGTATTGAAATAATTAAAAATCAGCATAACTGCTTGTGGATGATGTGCCAATATACTGAATTATTGAATTAATATAGAAAATATTTAATTGTTGCTGATTCTAACCAACATATGGTGTACCCAAATGGCAAAAAAAGATTGTATGTCCAGATTTAGTGCCCTTTATCGTGTTACAATAATCTTGACTCTTCTAGGAAGACCATCCACTGGATTTGGGAATGTGCTTTTGGCGATTTGCCCCTTTAGCAATGATTTAACTGACGTCTGTAGAGTGTTTGTGTCCTCAGTTATGTTGTCCATTACACACTATATGGACAAAGGTATGTGGACACCCAATCTTTACACCCATGTGTGTTTAAAGATACTGAACACCTCTGGACTCTCTGCCTAATATCTTTAAACACACATGGGTGTAAAGATCGGGTGTCCACATACCTTTGTCCATATAGTGTGTAATGGGCAACATAACTGAGGACACAAACACTCTACAGACATCAGTTAAATTATTTACTACATCTCTTTATCAAATTGCTTACATCCTACACTATAAAGGGCCTTTCATAGTGTTTAACCTGCTTGATTGGAACCCCGGTGCATTACATTTGGGGAGTCGAGAACATACCAGTCACACTGTGGATTGAACCATTTGAACATGGTGCGTGGACTGAGCCAAACATTTCCGTGAGCGTTTATTTTGATTTGTGGGCCAAAATCCTCTGCAGCACCTAAAATCTGCATATCATGAATTTGTGTAATAAGTCACCTAAACCTAATGGTGCATGCAATTTAATGGCTTCAATTATCTATACTTTCCCCTCAAATGATCGTTTTTGTAATTTCAGTACCAATTGTGTATGTCAAAGTCAATGACAAGCAAATAAAAATAAACAGATGAGTAGGTAGTGGATATGACACTGCAAAATGTCTTAAAATAGGTTTTATATAGCTTTCTACTATTTTATTTATTTATTTATTTATTTATTTATTTTAGCACTTTGTTCTCTCTGTAGTTTACAAACTTTCTTTTATATGCCAATTTATAAGCGTGCCTCTCGGGTAATGTAGTGTGTCTGTGTGTGTTTTCATTTACTAATTATTTAATCTGTCTGAAACAATATCTAAGAAGAAATTAACCACTAGAATCAATTTTGCTTTGATTCAGGTTTAGTGTCCCAGGTCGCCTGTATTTATAACGCTCTGTCTAACTTTAGCCTTATAAATGCTAATATGTGTAGCAAGGTATTTTTCATCTTTGTGTCTACCGGTGACAGAGAGGGTGTGTTATTTTGTTCTTCCTCATTTGGCAACATTTCAGACAGTTTGAGTTTCCTCTGGGGGGGGAGATACCTTTATAAGGTATCCCATCTCTAACCACTTCAGTCACAAGAAATTTCAAGCAGTCGGTTTTCTTTTCATTGTCGTATCGCTTGTTTTCTGTGGTCATGCTTAAAGGCTGCATTAGTCTGATATGAGCAAGTGTTCGCTTGCACTGTGTGACCTTCCCATGACGCAGTTGTTCGGAAGGCATGCACCAAGCTCTACTGCAGTGTTTAACTGCTGAGCAGCTGAACAACAAACATGCAGTAGATAGCACAAGCTCTCTTCCTCTGCTAGTAAAACCCACAGACCTATTTATAATGCACCATTACTGTCTCTGAGACCAGGATAAGACAGTTACAGTTTTCATCTTTGCTGCGTGCTTATGTATGTAGTCTTAAACATTACTGAGTATCCATATGTTTATCAATAATTTAAATGTGATAAAAATGCATTCTGAAATATATGTATAAAACTCTTCTCTGTGTAATACACCAAAAAAAAAACTAACAAAACCAAAGGAAACTGATATTAAATCACTTAATTGCTCTTTCTTTGGAATACGTTTCCTTTGCATGCCTGTCGTGTAATTGTTTTGGTGGAAGTCTGTAGTAATTGATTAGTGCAGAGGCACAAAAATTTCCCACAGATACTAATTACTAATAGATAGGGTAACAAAATTATTACCTGTATCACTGTAAAAGTCGTCAAAATCAAATAGGGATTTACAAATGTATACTTCAGAACAGTTTTTTCTGCGGAAATCTGATGAAGCACCTTTTGAAAGAGATTTTTTTTTCTTTTTCTCCAAAATCAGCACTCTGATCAACAGTAGCACTGTGTCAAACCGAGGGTAGATGCACTTTAGCATTCTTACCAAGCTTACCAGGAGTTTGCAAGCTCTTAGAGTGTTTAAGATATTAATGAATATTACAAATGTTATGTTTTTCGGCCCATCATTCACTGCCACTTTTATGCACGCATACACTGACAATTTACAACATACACATTTCATCTTTAAACATCACAATTACATTCTGTGCCCCTCCCCCCCTTTCCCTGTCTGTCTGTCTGTCTGTGTGTCTGTCTGTCTGTCGTGTAACGTCCAACAGACAGCCATCTTGTAGCCGCAGCAAATATTCATTAACCTTCCTCCGTCTCTTTTTCTTCCCCCCTCTTTTTCACTCTCTTAATGATGATTGTTATTCTGTTATCCCCCATGTTGTTTAAGTTAAAATTGATTTATTAGACTTAGATAAAGTAGATCGTCTTCCATATAGCATGTTAGAACAACTGCATTAATTACAACCGCTCCTGATTTATTTTAGACTGCTTTCTGAGTCAGAAGCAGAAGTTAGCATGCCTGTCCACAACAGTTGGTTTTGAGAATTCGCTCACACTGTGGTTAAAAAAAAAAAAATATATATATATATATGAAGATGGTATGACTCTGCAAGACATACAGTTAAACCTTGGATTGTTAAGATAATTAGCTTCGGAAACTCACTCATACGTCAAAGCGAATTTCCCCATATGAAATATTGGAAACTCGGATGATTCAGTCCATAACCCAGAAAATTAATAAAGAGGGAGAGAAAAAGGAGAAGGATAGCACAGATAGCAGTCATAACCCCCTCCACTCCTTCACTATCGCTTCATGAATGCAATCTGTTGGCTAAACTGGAATCTTTTCCTTTTTGTGCGACTTTCACAAAGCACCTCTCCAACACATGCTTTTGCCTTTTTTTGAGGATTTCGTGAAAAAACAACGTTGTGATGGTGTTAAACATGTTAATCCCCTTCAGTCTTTTTTACCTTTTTCTTCCCAGAGGTCATTGTTGCAGTATATTTAATAAAGAAGAGTCATAAAAAATAAAAATGCTTTACGCATGAAAAAAAAAATGCTTCATGTGGTCACAATGTTACAGCAAATGGTAAACGCCTGCACGGATGTTGTCTATATGAGTGGCGCTTGCGCACTGTGATCGAGTATGAAAGATGATTTACCCACAATCCTACAGCGCGCAAGAGAGAAAAACCATTGGCTCAGTTGTGATCACGTGACAATTGGCAGACAAAGCACATACTTACTGCTCTTAGTGCAAAACCTTGCTCACTTATCAAATTAAATTTTTTAATTTTTTTTGCAAAACAGTCGCAAACTAGGTTTCTTGCGATCCAAAGTTTTGCTGTACGACATGTGTATCAAGATATGCATACGTAGGTTCACTACCAATTTCTGAGCAAACTGTTTGATACTTTAATGTCTGTTATGTTTTTAAAACTGTGTTTAAATTGTGAAACTATGTCAGTTGCTAGTTGGCTTAGCAACATGCTTTGCATTTAAATGCTCGCCGTATGATCACCTTACTGTAGGACACAAGTTTTTTTTTTCTTGAGGTTGCAGAGTGACTACTTGTTGCTTCCTTGTTCGAGTTTTTTTCCATGCTGAAAAAAGAAGCATGTCTTGACATGTTGGACACAGTTCTGGACCGAGACAGATTTTCTTTCAGTATGTAATACAGTATCTGACTTCTAGTAAATTGCAGTACTCTGAATTGGAAATAATCTGTAAATAACAACGTGCAACTGCAATGAACAAAAGGTTTGCTTGGATGCATCGTCTCTGCAAATCGCACGCAGGTTTCAGTCGTCCTGGCAGCAAAACATTCGCATTAGTGAGAGAGGAAGGCACAAAGACTGGCGCAAAGACTGGTAGTGCCTGTCAAGCAATGTGTCGATGACCTCAGCTGCAAAATATATAAACACACACCGCAACAAACTCATTGACGACACTGGTTTATTATGTATGCATAAACAAAGGGTGTAGTACGATCAACTTTGTGTTTTCTATTATTATATTTTAAAAGTTGGCTTTTGCTTTATATTGTTTCTGCACAACGTTTTTTTTTATTATATATGATTTAGTCAATCTTTCTATAAAGGTTTTGTCAGGTTTTGACAGGGCGTCTTCACATTAGGCACATTTGATTTGTTCTGTGCTCAGGGACGAAAATACAAAAATACTAAGTTGTACAACTAAACTTTCAGAACTAAAAGTTAAACTAAACAAAATTTTTTCTACCGTTTTCTCTTGCTGGTTTCTTCATCTCTTGGCTCGCTGAGAATTTTATCGCTCAGTTCTATTTTGTAGCCCGCACTAGAACACTCCCTCAAATAAATACACAGTTAACTGTTTGCGTCTCCTTACGCTTTTTGGGTGACTTAAACGCTTCTACTTCATCGGTGTTTACTGGCGGCTTGCATTTGGAAGCGCACTGTGTCAGAAGTGCGCTGTCAACAGTTAATTAAAAGAAGCTTTGAGGCAGAATATTTTGCCTCGATCATTTTTTGTAATCGAATTATTCGAGTTACTCGAGGAATCGTTTCAGCCCTAATATCTATATTTTAAAAAATAGGATAGCAAGTCTCATGTGCTTTCTTATTTTATAAGCTATGGCTGTGTTGGTCAGAGGATGAGTTTGGCGTGTGATCTAGTTTTTATATCTGATGCGATTCGTTCCAGAGTACGCTGTATCGTTCTCATGACCGCCTTGTCCAGAGGACAATTGTATTCTCACTTATCAAAATTAACCAAATTAGGAGTAGGGTGTTCTCTGAAACGTGTTCATTAGTTTTTTTTTTTTTTTACTCAATGAGTGGCATAAATCCACTATAACACTAGAACATCATGGTTTAATCAGGTCTGCTGTAAGACATCAATTCTATTCCTTGGTTCACACATTTTTTTTTAACTTGCAGGACAAATGTAATCAGGTTTTCTTGGGACCAGTACAAGGGTCATGAAGTGCTTCTCGGCAAATAATCTGAAGTTTCAAGGCCTCAGGTGGCTTAAAAAGTACGTAGGGGAACGACAGAACGCGAAGGTTGGAATGTTCCTGTCGGAACAAAAAATTCAGTTGAAAGAAGTAAACTAAAGATTTTATTAGCAGTGAATGGGATACTTGAAGTTTAGAATAGCACCCCCTTCTGGACGGAGTGGAGTGGACGTTCTGGCAGAGTTTCTTTAGTGATGGGCATGGAGAGCAACCGACTCTGCTGTCAGATTCCTTCCGCTGCCGGTCATGCATAGCTGCGTGGTATAGTATACTGAGCTTTTGTCACATCCTTGTTATGGTAAAGGGCTGCTCACGAGTACTTCCTACTGCACTTGGTGTGCAAAGATGCGTGCAAAGAGTTCTAGTTCAAAGAGTTCAGAATCACTCAAAAGCATTTAAATGCCAGGTATACCGTCATGTGACCCAAGTCGTGTGATTGATTGATGTGATAATGTGTTAAGTGACGACATCAGGCATGATTATTAGATTCAGCGATACACATTAATTTTGTTAAACACTGTATGATGTACTTGACAGTAAAGCTGATTTGGTTTTCCTAAACTGAAAGCGGTTGGTGTGTGAATCGGGCAGCACACCGATGTAATGGAGGTTTTTTTTTTTTTTTTAAGTTATTAGCTTTGTTTGTGTGATGAGTAAACTGGTTTATTTTCTTATATGTAATTGATGTGTAATATTAATACAAAGTAGACACCTATTGGTTATGCTTTGTATTGCAGCACAACATGTAATATATACAAGAACAAGTTTTCTGGTAGAAACAGCAGCAAATACTTAAAACCTGTAACTTGGTGTTGAGGTCAGCCCTAGTTAAAGGTGCATATTTGTTGATGTGTGTTATGCCTATGCACCATGATAAAATAAAATAAAAAAAATAATAAAGCAAATATGCATGATGACAAAAAACAGTACAGATAAACGGTTATACTTTATGATTTAAAAAAATATATACAGTACTGAAATGAAAAGATAAGTGATTATTAACTTGTCATCTGTGAATTTACTCATCCCAAAAGAAACTCTCTCACACACACACACACTTAGCGTGTTGATTGTAGACAGTGTTCATATCATTCATTTTGATTCTCAACCCGAATTGAGAATCCGGTCGCTGCAAAGACTCTGCAAAACGTGACGATTTGCTCTCGTAATGCAAGATCAGTTCTTGGCGGGTCTTCATGATTGAACACGCTCTCCACAAATAGGCATCAGGTGGTGTAAGGTCAGGGGAATGGCATGGGTATGGGAAGCAATCGTTCTACCACCATTCACAACCACTTCCATATCAGAGGAAATAATATTCAACTATAAGACCCATTTCCAACAACAAATTCCTACACAACTTCCTTTTCACTACTGGAAACACATGCCCCTGGAGCTTTTTGCCGCATCGACAAATGCACATGTGCATTCGAGATGCACGAGTTTCAGTACTGCATATTTTGGCGAGTATTGCATCTCTTTGGGAAACCCAACAGAAATATCAGTAAGTTTTACCCTCAAAAAAAAAAAAAGCAACATGCGACTAAAATTATAATTAGGAAACTTCATGAATTCCATAGAGCTTAAGATATTATTCTCAAATCGTATCGAACCTAGAGCAAAGTAGATATAGTGCAGGATGTGTTACAGTGAAGCTCCTCTAACTGCATTTAAACGAAGCGAATGCTCTTCATGTGTAAGGTAGTTGTAATTTGAAACATGTACATCAGTAGTGATTTTACAGTAAACTCGTACTGCCTCCAATCTGGTAAGCGTGGACTTCACGTGCGAAGATATTGCCAACTCGGTCTTCACATCCTGATTAGCACCATGTCTGTGTTTCCATTCATGTGTACACTCCATCTGAGGTGATGTTTACCAGACCTTTTTTGTATTTAGGAAATACAAGACCTTGCAGCTTTTGTCTTAATGAAGACAATGTGTTAGACCACATCACTGCTTAAACTTGTGCAGTTGAACTTGTGAGACAGAAAAACGCCCTGGTGTGGTGATGCATTAGCCAGTCAGAAAACTTCAATGGCTAGAGATCGTGTGTGTGTGGTTGTTTAATATCTATGGGCAACATGTGCCAACATGATTGCCGATGGTTAGATTTAAAAAAAAAAGTTTTATAAAATATTGCCCCTTTTACTAGTTTGTTTCAACTCTGTGTCAAATATTGATTTTCGTTTGAGCTGAGAATATTAATTGAGATGCATCACTGATTGTTACATCTGTTTCCCCTCTGGTTTTTAACTGTCCCCGGAGTGATCCCTCAGCAATGTTTTTTACCCAAGAAAAGCTTTTAGGGACTGTATTAGACCTTTTCTTTCTTCTATAGTAAGATTGTGAATAGAGAGTATAAAGCTGGGAAGTTACTTACTTAAGTCTTTATTTGAGATTTAAACAATGTAATGGTGCAGTGATGCGGAATGCTGTACTGCTGCTGTACTGATTTTCTACACTTTCATTTTGCTGGTTAAAAAAATCCCTGATTAGAAGCCTGTTTTTTTTTTTAAACATTTTTTTTTATTCAAACAGCATTTAAAGTGTCAGTGAATGCATCTGCTTTTTGACTATACAATGTTTTTTTTTTTTTTTTTTTTTTACGGATTTATTTAAGTTTGTCGCACTACTAAATTATTTTACAGACTTCTTAATAAAAAACAAAAAGAAGTGTTTCTAAAATATTGCCAGCCAGCAGCTGGTTGGTGTGTCTTATAGTTTTGTAAATGTTTTTTGCATTCATGATACAATGAGGGACTACTTGACACACAGGAAAGGTGTTTCGTATCGCTTGTCCAGCACTTATAAATATTAGTATGTATATTTGGTGACTAGTTAAACCGATCTTTAAAATTTTTGGTGTTTGGAAATACATATGTACTTTTTAGTGGCCTAATCAAGTAGATGGATTGAAACACAGCGTCTCGTGTCATCTGATGCGCAACAGGGGTTCTGATTACATTTGGAATCTGCCATTTTAAGATATGTGTTTAATCAGTTCTCATGAAAAAATGTAAAAACAAATAAGCATCAGAGTTAAAGAAGGTTTAGAGAAGGCCACACTTGGCATCAATAAGAAGTAAGGCTGCATGCTTTTATTTATTTATTTACTTATTTATTTATTTATTTATTTTTTAAAAATCAAATCACATTGTGATTTATTCAAAAACATATCAAGATTGTGATTTAAACTGTGACATTGAACTGTTAAATGTGCCGTTTTGTATTAAGACATACTTATTTATTTAGGCCAGCATCAAATAATAGGACAAATGGTCTTATTAAGAGGAAGTTTATTTATTTGATATTTATTCATCACCTCAGAATTATAAAACAAAAAATTAAATTGTCATCAATCTCCTAAATAAGACACTTTCTGTCACCAGGCTATCAGGATTCTTAACTCAGATGGATAGGCTGAGTAATGGAATACACAGCACCATGTTTCAGACGTGTAAAAAAAAAAAAAAAAAAAGCCATAATGTAATGTATAACATAATAGCCATAATGTTTCAGACACTAGAAACCTTGTTTTAAAGAATCGCTGCACTATGACAGCTTTTACATTTATTTATCAACGTTGTGCAATACAAATGTAATGCACAATCATGGGAAGGTTTAATGTACAGTATGTGACCATGTGCAATATCGCACACACTCACTCAAAACGTCTGCTCACATATACATGCATAGTCCAGAATATATTTCAAGTTGAGTTTGTCACATGCATTTCAACACAGGGTCAACAGTATGATAAAATGCTTGGGACAAGCTAGTCAGCTTGTATGTGTGTATATGTGAGTGTGGGTCTATTACCTGTAATAAATTACAGCCCTTAGATTAATTATACAGCACTAATAAGAAGTCTTACTAAGTCTACTTATCTGAAATGTTAATAATTATGGCAAAACCTAAATCTTTAATTTATCTTTAATTTGGTGGTAATTGATGGTAATTCATCAAAAGAAGAGTGACCATATAGATACAGGGCCTTCCAGATATTCTACAGTATCTGACACCTGAGTAAAGTGAGTTCAAGCATGTTTGACCTTCCCGGGCTTTACAGTGGATGAATGATTTTAGCATTTTCATCTTGATTTACTGTATCAATCAAAGGTAAATTCGTTGTCAGAGTAGGATGATCAGTTTACCACTTTATCTACTATTTGGCAGAAGGCATTATTTAAAAAGCATGCCTCAGTCCTCTATGTATGTCTGGTTTATTGTCATATTAAAAAAAAAAAAAAAAGATGTGTTATTTAGTGCATTCATGTTTATTCCATTAATACAATTTATTTTACATTAAGAGAACAATCAGTGGTTTGCTTTTTATTTTGCAGTCATTTATTTTAAGTGCTTGGTTTATAACAAGAAGTTCTCTATCGTTCAACAATTGTGAAACCTCAAAAGGGAAGTAACCTGGCATGTTTCCGATCACATCCATTGCTGTGTAAGACAAGCTCCCTTTCATAAATGCTTGCAAGCCACACCTAAATATATTTGAAGCCAGCTCCAGAAGACGAAAAGAATCAGCTCCTCAAACTGCACACAGACTCTAACGTTTTCAAGCATGACCAGACATAATCAATCTTTAAGCGAAAACAGATTTAGAGGGGTGTGTGTGCAATGGAAACCCTTTGAAATGCTTGACAGCTTAATCTTGTACACATATTTACTTCTTGTGAGAATACCACACCTTTCTTGATTTAATTATAAAAGGGTGCTAATAAAGGAAATGTGTCGCTGTAGAGCAGGGAGGGGTGGACTTCCACTCTGACAAAGTACATTGTGTAATGAAGAAAGGTCTCCAGAAGGGGGAGCCAAAATTCTATATAATCTGAATGAGGCTTTTACTAGTGTAGTCAACAGTATAATGAAAATATTATTAAAGATAAAAGAAAATGCAGGCGGTAATTTTGATTAAAGGTCCAAACGTGTTCTACAATGGCGCTTTATTCACTGCTGTACCGGCTCTTTTAGTTGCATTTATTTACACACAATTTATTTTAAACACAAAATCTCCTGCATAGTCAAAATAGTCACCCCCATATAATTTTTCTTTTCTTTTCTGTGACCATGAGATTGGTTAAAAAAAATAATAAAGATGGTTAGATATTGTGATTATTTGTTGTCGCAATTAATGCATCACCACACTGAATCCAATATCTATTTGTAAAAAAAATAATAATAAAATTTTGAACTTGAAAAATAGAATTTGAGGTTGTAAAATGGTGCAGTTCCTCTGTAATCCTGAAGATGGCAGCATCCGCTATGGTAGGAGGGAAAAATATTAACATTGAATTGAGATACAGTGGCATGAACCTTTTGGGTTTATGATTTTCTGGATTAATTTGTCAGAATACTTGATTGGATCTTGTGTGGACAAATATAATGTGCCTAAAATAGTAACAAAACACATTCTGATCTTTCATGTCTTTCAACAACCATAAAAACCTCATAGTGCTAGTAGAAGTAGTATGTAAATCCTTGAGTTAATGAACTCAGTAAAGCTAATTGGAGTGAGATGTGGGCATACCTGGAGTCTTGTTAAGAAAATGAGTTTGGATGTGTGGAATATAGCTACTTTGACTGATTAAAAATTTAAAAAACCCTCAAACTTTTTATAGTTCGCTCCACACAAGAAAAAAAATACGCTTATGCGAGCCATGTCTCACCAACAAAAGCTTTCAGAAGATCTACGTGTAAGAAAGCTCGAAAGGGTTACAAACTGTGTTTTAAATTTACCAGTCTGAAGATAATCTACAAATTAAGACACTTTGGGACTGTGGCTAATCCACCAAGAAGTGGCCATCTGGTCAGAATGACGTAAAGTGCACAGCGAAAAAAAGTAAAGAAATAACCCTGAGTGACCGACACAGATTTGAAGGCATCGTCGAAACTGGCTCTGATCTGTGTTCACACGAGTCTACAGGACGTTAAACATAGAACAAGCAGGGTGTCCATTTCAGGACACCACAAAGGAAGCTTCTGCTTACTAAAATAATTATGTTATTATGTTGGAGGAAACATCACGATTTGGGCCTGGTTTGCTGCATCAGGGCGTGGCCATTTTGCAGTCATTGTGGGTTAGATGTATTCCCCAAGTGTATCAAAAAAATTCTTCAGGATAATGTGCGAAGGTCTGTACATCAGCTGAAACGCTGTAGAAGGTGGGTGATTTGAACAGGACAATGATCAAAAACACCAGAGCAGAATTCCACACCAGAATGGCTTCAGAACAACAAAATCTGCCTTTTGGAGTGGCCAAGTCAGAGTCCAGACCTCAACCCAATAGAGATGCTATGGAATGATTTTGAAGAAAATTCCTCCTGAACGATGTGCAGGTCTGATCCACGGCTAAAGGAAGTGCCTGGTTGAGGTTATTGCTGCCAAAGATGGGTGCAGTTGTTAACTGCAAGGTTTCATTCACTTTTTTTCACTCCCATTTTGGATGTTGAATGAGTGTGTTGAATAAAGACATGAAAGATCAGAATTTTTTTTTGGGGGGGGGGGGGGTGTTATTATTTTAGGCACATTATATCTGTCTGTACTCTTAACTTAGATGAAGATCAAATCACATTTTGGGACAAATTAATGCAGAAAACCATGAAATTCCAAAAAGGTTCACACTTTTTTTTTTTTCTTCCCCTTTCTTTCTTTACCACTGTAGTTCTTAGTAAACCACGATACTTATAGAATAGAAATGGAATCAGCACTTAGGTGTTGTGCTAATGTATTGAGTGGTGCCCTGTTAATTCCTATCGCTATAAATCATTTGCTTTTAATTGTTATTTGTAACCTTTCTGTATATCATAATTATTAGTGTTCTGCGCTTAATGTTTTGATCCTTGTTAGTCATAAAGCCCGGGATTTAGTTTGAAATCTGCAGTTAATGAGCGACATATGTAGCGACAGCATGTCATCATGTAACTTGTATATTGTGCTATACACCATTATTATCCAATGACAATGATGACAAGTTTTGAATGCGTTTAGTAATTAATTTATTATTCTTTTTGCAGTTAATGTTTACCACCGTTAATGTTAAATGATTGTTAAATGATTGATTTTACTCTCTTCTCCAGATGCTACAGGACTGTCCCAAAGCCAGGCGGGAGGTAGAGTTGCACTGGCGAGCATCACCCTGTACTCACATCGTGCGTATCATTGATGTATACGAGAACCTCTACCAGACCCGCAAGTGCTTACTCATCGTCATGGAGTGGTGAGTCATACGTCTGCAACAGTCATTCCTGTGTCTCTATCGCAATGAGTGAATGCACTTAAGACGTGCATCCCCAAACATAAAAATGTGCTCTTGTGGTCGTCCACATTTAATGACATTTAAAATTCGAGATCACCCTCGACTGGCACAGTGCTGATATTCATTCAGTGTGGTTTTTCTGCTCGATATTCCTTACTTCCACTTTACAGCGCTTGGCGTCTGCACACTACTTCCATCTCGTAAAGTAATTTTGAATCATTGAATCATTTAGGTACCTGGTTATCATTACAGAATCAACTCATCTCTGGTGCCATGTTGCTGTCAGGAGGTTTCATTATGCCTTCTGTGTAAAACGTGTACTAGCAGGTGTCTCGAGCAGCAATTTATAGTAAACGCATGATCTGGCACTGCTGTTAGCTGAGGGGAAAAAACGGGCCCCTCGGTTTAAGCGTATACCAGCGCTATGCTTCCTGAGTCTGTGACCTCTTCTCCATATTGTGCACACTTTAAACAAGATTAGGTTGTCACGTATGCTTATTTCACACGATCTGAAGGTCTGCGACAAGACCTGCAAAACCTTTGTTTAACTCGTGCATCGCTTTAAATTCCAAGATGTTATTGTGAAGAACGTCCACATTTATAGTATAACTTGCACGTACATCAATCATGTAACGTGACATAACATTAAAGCCAGTGACAGATGAAGAGAAGAACATGGCCTGTCTTGTTACAGTGGAACCTGTCAAGGGTTTAAAAATGATATTCAGCAAATGAACAGCTAGGTGATTTGTTGGCAGCAGGATGAATAGGCAAGTGTAGGGTGGTGAGTGACTCTTATATGGATCAAATTGTGATGGATCGATGACGGGGTCAATGCATTTCCAAAACAACAACCGTCCCCAGTATGCACTGGTTACTACCTATGAAAGGGCTCCACGCAAAGACATCACGTGAATTGATGCATGTGTGGATTTAATGCTTAGCCCATCTGGTGAAATCCCACAGAATGAAAAAAAAAAAAAAAAAGTTGATAAAAAAAATGGATACGATGGAAAGGTCACAGTGCATGTATATGGGGCTGTGTGTTCTCAGAACCATTATAGTGCCCATGCTGACCCCTGTCTGTCCATCGTGTGTATCGTTTACCAGGATGTACTGTCGGAAGAGGACAAGCTGACCGAGGCGGTGTGATGCTCTGGGCGTTCTTCGGCTGAGAAAAATTGACTAATCATTTAAGTGGATGGCACTTTAACCGATTTAGTGTATAATGATTGCAATGAACATGAAATTCTTTTTTTTTTTTTTTCTAATCTTCTCCATAATTTAATCATTTCCAATTCCTCTCTGTCACTAGCTCTGACATTAAGGCTACTACACTATAATGGAGGGCCGAGTACTATTACGTTAACCACGTGACGTCAGCTGTCAGTTGACCTCATCTTTTCGAACTGCTTGCTCATATACTGTTTTTTTTTTTTTTGTTTGTTTTTTGTTTTTTGATATTGCTAGACAGCATCTATTGATAGACAGTTGTCTTTGTCTTCCCATTTGCTGTTCAACCCACCCCCACTACACAGGTTGTGACACATGTTTCAGATTTGTTTAAAAATCTTTATCAAGAGTGAGAGACAGCGTTTTATTAATCTTTTTTTCAGTGAGTTTAATTGGTAGCAAAAATAAAGTTGTTTGCTCATTTTGGTAGCATGCTAAGTGATTCTGGACCAAAAAAACAACAAGAAAAAAAAACACAATGGAGTAAGCATTTGTGGTAGTGTTGTGCCATAACTTCCAGTGGTTAATGCGGGCAAGAAACATGCATGGATGTGAAGTTTAGTTGTTCCCAACTTCCTTAATTGTTCCTTTTGACGAATTCCATTGTTTTGAAATTTCCACACTGTTAAATCCAAGATTTTGGACAATTGTGTTTGGATGCAAATGGAGAGCAGGTTTGGATGCAATTATCCTCTTAATGAGGATTTTATGCAATTATGTGTCTTCAGGCTTCCCACACCATTTCCGGGTGCAAAGAGTTACTTAATGTCATGTGTTTCACAACTGAAAATGTATATATGAGGGGTAAGCGATGATGCATTATCACCAGGCATCCTCGCGCGATGGGGGACTGGCCATCATGCTGATAGGTCCGCCCCGTGTGGGAGTTCTGCGGTTACCCCGATGCAGAAGCATGTCTCATATTAAATGCTCACTACATGTCTGAGTCATCACAAATTTACTGATAAATGAGAAGCCGGTTCAAAGGGAACAAGAAGAACTGGAAACCCCAATGCATAAATTGCTCGCGTGAATATTTTGCTTCCTCCAAGCTTTTTGCTTATGCTTCATATATTTATGATAGTCTGACAGTTTCACAGATTACTGTTGACAGTAATATAATTGCATCTGAAATCTACCGAGATTTCTTTTTTTTTTTTTTCTCTTCATGTGAAATTGACGGATGTGGCACGTGTGGTTAAACGGCATGTGCTGCATCACATTAACTGTTTATATGACTCTGTCATGGCAAAAAAAAAAAAAAATTAAAAATAAAAATAAACCACATTGCTGATTACCCCTCAGTGGTTAACACTCAGTTTTTCTCAGGCTTCCATGAAGCCATCTATTACAGCTTCAAAAAGATTACAAGAAACTCATGAAGTATGACAGGAACAGAATGTGCAGGTCAAAGGAACTAAAGCACTACACAGGTAGAAATGGAAACTGCAAACATTCTCTTTTTAGTGCTTACACACAAATTTCCTCTGCAAACTTACTTTAATACTATCACTGTGCCTTTGATGTGGAACATTGCTGAAAAACTGTGTGTGCCACTTTAAGTTGACTCGGTCTTTGATGTTGGCAAAATTATAGGCACACGTCCAGAAGACTAGCGCCAGTCATGAAGGGGCCTGGCTTCAGATCTGAGGTTGTGTCTGTTGCTAGGTCGTGCATTATCTTTGATCAAGGCACTACCCAAAATATGCCCAAAAGTTTTGGCATCCGTGTTAAATTGCAAGCAGTACTGTAGCTTTAAGATTCTGTAAATTATGACTAATATTGAAAATGGTATAGACAGCACTCAGTTGAAAAGTAGGTCAATTGGAGAAATTTACCTTTTTAATTTTTTCAATTATCAAAGTGAAATTTGATTGCTGTGTCACGGCCCTCTCTCCTGATGGGTCCTGATTTTTGTCACATGGTGGTTTTTCTGAAAAATATGATGCTTTGTGCCTCTTAGTATTAGGCTTTTGAGATCTGTATCACGGTGGCATTTAAGTTTTGATAGATA